>OZ018397.1:6059011-6540365 GCA_963969525.1 Ontholestes murinus | reverse complement strand
CCCCTTTTATGCTGTCCTCCTGAGGGTGTCCTTTGATGGCCGCCTCCAATTCGATCGCTAGTTTTGGTAGGTTTACTGATTTAGTATTAGGTGCGTATTTATGTCCTCGTTCAAGCATTTCCATTTCATCTTTAGTAAAAATAACATTGCTGGAATTAGTTATTCGTTTGTGGAAAACATGATTTGAAAATTTTATATTTTGTTTCGATTGTTGATCTCTTGTAGCCCTTAAATTATTTCATTGAATTCATTAATGATCTAAAACAAATACAAATCCCGCCAGAATCTACACTTATTTCGTTTGATGTAGTCAATCTGTTTACTAACATCCCTCTGAAAAATACCCTTGCAATCACTAAGACAATAATCAATAAACATTTCGATAATGACATAGATAAAAACAATATTTATAGACTAATAGAAATCATAACAGAACAAAATTTCTGTCTATTTAATGGCAAATTTTATAAAATGACAGATGGTTTACCTATGGGCTCTGCACTCAGCTGTTTATTAGCTGACATATTCTTGGATGATATGGAAAATAAAATACTTTGTCATCCATTAGCATCCAATGTTAAAATTTGGAAGCGATATGTTGACGACGTTTTTTGTATTTGGGAAGGTGAGAATAATAATAGTATAGATGAATTTCACAATTACATAAATAATATACATCCAAACATTGATTTTACAATAGAAAAAGAAATAAACAAACAATTAAACTTTTTAGACCTCACAATATCTAATAATAGTAACCAACTCACTTTCTCAATATACAGAAAAAGTACTCAAACCGACACTATTATACCGTATAAATCAACACACCATTATAAACATAAACTTGCTGCCTTTTATGCATATGTTCATCGACTGGAAAATACACCTATGACAACCAAAGATTACAAAAAAGAAGTTAACATTATCAAACAGATTGCGATAAACAACGGATATGACTGGCATAACATAGATAGGATCATTAACAAACATAAATATAAGAATTGCATTCGTAATACACAACTAACAACAACAAATAATTTGGATAAACCTAAATATAGAATTATTACAGAATACTTTCACCTCTCTAATAAAATACAAAGAATTTTTACAAAATATAATTTAGTACCAGTTTTTAAATGTAACGGTAATATTAAATCCATTTTAAATAAACCAATAGATCCTACTAACAATTTGGATAAAAGTGGCGTATACTCATTAACCTGCGATCAGTGTTCTGCTACATATATTGGAGAAACAGGCAGAGCATTAAAATTCCGATTAAAGGAACATCTAAACAATAAACTTACATCCAATTTTGGACGCCACTTGTTTATACATAATCATACTTGCATAAACCAAGAAAATGTCAAACTAATTCATCCTCTGAATAAAAGTATACAACTTAACTTACTTGAATTGTTCGAAATTGATAAATTTATATATACTCACAATCAATTACAATGTTTGAATGAACAAACACACAGTAACGTCAAACCAATTTACAAATATTTAAAAAAAAAACCTACTAGCATAATTTTTAAATATATATTCTTTAATTATAAAATAATTTTCATTAATACAACTACAATTACTAAATTAAAATTAATTCATTTCATAATTTTATATAACAATACATCAAAAAAGAAAATTTTTTACACAATAATCTTAACATATTTTATGATCCGAATAAATTGCTAATAATAGTTAAAATAATAGACATATTACTCCCTCTACATCAAGTTTATCGTTTAGTTCCTTATTCTTACAAATACATTCGCGCCACTCATAACCTACTCACATTAACTTCTCGCGCCATTTAAGAACCGCATGGTGATAACAGTTGAATATTTAAAAAACATTACGATTCGACGCATAAATAATTATACCCGCATATTAATGATTTTCTCGATGACCTTTTATATTCCATTCATATATGAAGAGCTTATATAGTACCAGACGTGTGAGTATATTACTTTATAATAACTTTTCCTTTATCCATTTTCATCTAACCTCAATCTTAAAACAATTCCTTAAATGAATACTAATTATTTTAATATATATGTCTTTGTCAATTGTGAATTATATGTATATAATCAATGTACTTCATATTCTTTATTAGAATTATGTATAATTTAATTAGTTTTAGTTTCTTATGTTATTTTTAATATATAATAATTTATTTAGTCCTTATTTCATAAACATGCATTACATTTTAATTAACATACATAATATTGTCTTAGTTTAATATTTATATTCTCATTTTACATTATTTATATTCTACTACTTATATACTGAATTATATTATGTTTGTAGTTTCTGCTGATGATGACCTAGTATATAAGGTCGAAACTAGTACAGGAATAAAATTAGATAAAAATTGGAAGTACCTTTTCTTAATCATAATATAAACATACCAATTAAATGGATTTTTACACTAATTTAAAAGTAGAATTGTTAGGAAAAATTATATAGTTCAATAATGTAATAGCTGATTATGCATGTATATTGCAAAACCATTAATTGCTGATCACCTGAGTGCAACTTGATCATTATACTTTTCCTATATGAAATGAAAGATTTAAAAAAAATGATATCCAACCAGAACACTGATTTTATTTTAGAGAATAAAAGGCGCTCACATGTATTATTATTTGAAAATCAACCCTTAATTGATTCTTTTCAATTTTTGATTATTTTATGTTTACCCTTGTGAACTTGAATCATTAGCTCGTTGCTGATAATTTTACTACACTATTTTCTTTACACGAGAATGCGTTTCTGCTAACATTTGTTACTCAACCAAGAGTTAACTACTGTTCTTAATAATGTTGTTATATAAATACCGTTATCTCTGTGCATAAAATTTCTATATTCAAACTATTAACATCGTATTTGATAAAATCAAGTGAAAGCGTAAATTGCTCTAAAAGTCTCCAAAAGACCACAGCAAAAATTTGGCGCAGTCGGTAGGATTTTCGACGATCAAGTAATTCTCGAAAATTATGTAAAATTACATCCGAAAAACTATCGACGATGTCAATCGCGAATCAATGATCATCAATTAGCACCAGGAGCAGATCCAGAAGCAACGAACAAAAAGGTATTTTGAAATTTTCTTCTCTACATTTTCGTAACTTTTTAGAAAATAAAAGATAACCCAACAAATTTTGATAACTTCTACCACTACCTACAACTTATCTCTCGAGTTATTAATTTTATTTAAAAAAAAACATTTGACGATAATAGATAAATTACGTGGATTTATTACAGAGGTTTATTACAGAGGTAGATTCTCTCTTTGATGAACTAATACAATATAAAGGGGAATTAGAAATAGCAATTACATTAAACTATCAAAATATTTATTATATGCATAAATTATTCCATTGATATTTATTGAAATTGTTCTCAATAAAGATAGGATAATCTTAATTTAAAAGTCCCACGTTTGAACGCGGTCTCTTACAATTGATATGATTTCGTTCTTTCGCCTATCAAAATTACAACTCCTTAATATTCACCTATATAAAACCTCAAGAACCGTTTCTTCTTGTATCAAATACCAAAACCTTTTTATCATCACAACGAATTGATCGACTCAAACGCGAAGTTTTGCTATTTTCAACCCACGTCACAAAGATATCAGATTATTGCCAAACGCACTGAGTATTCTCCGACTTTGAAACCTCTAAACTTCGTCTTATGTCTTACAACAAATTAGATAAAGTCTTTAAATCAACTCCAATTGCAAGAGCTATACCTACTCCTACATTCTCGAAACTAGAAATAAAATATTTTCACCACCTATTATCTTTCCACGATTAATACCTTGAAGATAAGATACCTAGTTCAAAGAACATCGCCTTGAAACTAATGAGGCTTCACAACGTCAATCTGTCAGAAATAAATCACACAAATGAAAAGTTGATTGAATCAATGATCATGGCGTTCTTATCCTGGTTTACACATTGTCCACAGTATTTACAATATACCGTTTCACTTGGCTCTTTCACGTGTATTGCCGCTGTCGCTATTTTTATTTTGCTTATTATAGTCTAAACGATTGTATTGCTCATAAAGACCATATTAATATTATTATTGATTATTAACAATGATTTGTTCTTAAAGAGTGACAAGCGTTATTCAATATCGATATAGGATACATATTAAGTTCCAATATCTGCTTGATACTGTAGAATTACAACGAGTAGCGGAAGTCACAGATTTGGGCGTAATGATTGATGTTCAACTTTTCCTTTAAACCACATATAAGCAAAATTGTTCTAAAGCCTTCTCGCATAGGAAGATTTGTTTGAAATATAGGTCGCAAGCTTAGTAAATCATGCATAGTTACTTTGTACTTTTCCTTGGTTCACTGTCAATTAGAATATGCTAGTAGTATACAGGGTTGGTGATATGTGTGGAAACGGTCGAATATCTCCTAAAGTAAGAGAGCTAGTGAAAAATGTTAAGATACAAAAGTTTTAGGGTTTTTTTAAAAACTATTAGAATAAAGACAAATTAAGTATACAGGATGAGTTAAAAAGTCAGGACGAACAAAACTTGCTTCTTCTTTAATAGAACATCTGGAAATGATGGGATATCTCCAAAAGTAAGATAGCTGGCGGAAAATGTTAATATACAAAAGTTTTAGTTTTTTTTTTTAAACTATTGCAATAAAGACAAATTAAGTATATAGGGTCATTCAAAAAGTCAGAATGAAATAAACTTGTTTTTTTTTCAGATATACTAAAAGTGGAAGACCAGTAAGCGTTATAAAAGAAGAAAATTCTTTAAATGTCATGTTAGATGTAGTGGAAAATCCAATGAATTCGAAAAAACAGAGGGCTTTGGATTAGTTGATTTTCCATTCAAAAAAATTGCAAACGGGAAAAATTCTCCTCCACATTTTAAATTTGCGGTACGGGCATATCCAGATGAAACTTTTCCTGATAAATGGATTTGATGCAGACTTTTTTCTGTGGGGTCATAAAAAATTTAGTTTTCAAAAATAGGCCGCAAAATATCGAAAAATTGCAAGAAAGGATAAAGCACGAAATTTCTGGTATTCCTCCCAATACCCTTTTAGATTCTCTACGCAATTTTGTTCAGCGAGTTCATTACTGTCATTGAAAATTTGTTTGCTCAGAACTTTTTTGTTTGTTCATAAATCAAAATTTATTCATCTGCATTTTAATAGAAACTTTATTTTAGAAACTTTTATTACAACAGTGGTCGTTTTTGAGTTAAAAGCAAAGTGTTAGTCTCTGATTTCAATCTTAACAAATAAAAAACGAAAAATCTTTGGAAAAATCTGGGTGGGCCATGACAATTGAAAATTAAAATTGAGCTGTCAACTTGTCTATGCTGTTTAAACAAAATGTTTAATTTTTCCCGTTTTTTCCTCTATAAATCTATACACCCCACGCGTTGTTTTACTGATTTTTAGGTGGGTGGCCACTATCCTAACCTCTAATTTTAAACACTCCTACAATGATTTTATCTAAAGAAAATTATTAAAAAAAGTTCTTGTAATTAATAATGCAGACGTCTTTTTGTTAAAAAAAAATCTATTAATTATACGCACATGTTTTACTAATTGGTGTGCTAGTGGCTACCCACCCACCCTACAAATATATTTGCATTTAAATTCCTGATACACGTTTGGTTTCCAAAAAACCACATCAGTTTTATTCTAGATGTTTTCAAAAATTTAAAAAAAGCAGAGTGGCCACTATCCTAACCTTGATTTTTGGCAACATACACGTTAAATTTTTTGAAGAAAAATCAATAAAACATATATTTTTTTAATAATAAATATTGTAAAAGTCTTAAAATTATTAAATAAAAAATCTGTAAATTCCACGCATCCTACAAATAAATTTGCATTTACATTCTGGGCACCTTTCTACTTTCCAAATAACTCACCTGTTTGACTGCTGACGTTTTAAAGATTAAAATGCAGTGTTTAATATTAAATTTTTATATTTTTGTAGGGTGAGGAGATCCACCATCCCACCCTGTAATTATTATATCATAAGCTACGTTTATTAAGAAAAATTTTATAAAAAGAGAGATGTATTTGACCAATAAAGTTTTCATCGTCTTGTAATTAAGTTCAAATAAAAAACCCACTAACTAAAGAATTCTATAAGAAAATCTTCCCACCACAAATACAGTTTTTAAACAACTTATCTTTATTACTGTTATTGTCAACGTCACTGTCACTGTCACTGTCACTGTCACTGTCACTGTCACTGTCACTGTCACTGTCACTGTCACTGTCACTGTCACTGTCACTGTCACTGTCACTGTCACTGTCACTGTCACTGTCACTGTCACTGTCACTGTCACTGTCACTGTCACTGTCACTGTCACTGTCACTGTCACTGTCACTGTCACTGTCACTGTCACTGTCACTGTCACTGTCACTGTCACTGTCACTGTCACTACCACTGTCACTGTCTCTGTCACTATCATTGTCACTAAATAAAACCTTAATTTTAATTAATTGGCTTTTCCTCAAAAAAATTTAAAAACGAACGAAAATTGAACTAACAAAATATTAACCTTTTTGCGACATAGGTAAGTTGACAGCTCAATTCATTGTTCAATTGTCATGGCCAACTCAGATTTTTCCAAAAGTTTTTTATTTCTTACGATTGAAATTAGAGACAAACACTTTTAACTAAAAACGGCCAATTTTATCAAAAAGTGATAAGAGGTGATAAAAGTTTCTAAAATAAATATTCTATTAAAATATGGAATAATAATTGTAGATTTACGAGCAAACAAAAAAGATCTGAGTAAAGAAATTTTAGGAACACCCTGTATACCAAAGTCCTCGTGGCCCGATCGAAGTGACAAATTCCCTAAGGAATTTACTTGGTGTTAGTTTAGGCTGTATCAAATTTCAGCACTCTACTACAAACGGTATTGAATACATATAGAAAAATGTGTTAAAATTTCTTAACTTTGATAGCCTGTATCTTGGTTATTTTAAGAATTTTTGCTCTAGAATATGTGGATAAGTTTATTCCCCAAGTTACAAAAACACACCCTGTATAAATGTTCCATTAAAGAAAAAGCAAGTTTGTTTCGTCATGACTTTTTGACTGATCTTGTATACTTAATTATTGTAATAGTTTTCAAAAATCTCTAATACTTCTGTTTAATAAAATTAATTATCTTACGTTAGAAGATAACCAACCGTTTCCATACATATCAGCGACCCTGTATAAACGTTTATAGATGAAATTTAGCCAACTTATTTCAAAGACTAAGGCGACTGAGTCTTACTTACATAGTTAACTAAAAATATTTTACAAGTCATTACGGTTTTAATCTCAGATAGGCAATTAACTAAACAAAAATTCTAGAGATTACAGAAATTAAGTCAACTTAAAGTGATTATTTAAGCGCTAAGCTTCAAATCTTGCTTACATAGTTGACAAAGAAGGCTTTTTAGCAATTAGAAAATAATTAGAATATTTACAAGGTCGATTATAAAAGTAATACGAAGTTTTTGGAAGAAATATATGTACCATTAAATATTCAAAAAAGTAAATAAATATATTTATTGATGGCACTGATACAAACGCTTAAAATACTTCAACATACTCCAACAGCATCAATACATTTGCAAAAACGTGACTGCTATGCCTAGAAACCAAATAATTCTTCAAGAATCGATAAGAAGTTAAGTTTTGAATTTCGCTTACGTGGTTGATCATGTAGGTTTTCTAGCACTTTCTACAGGCTGTAATATGTTAAGTCTTGTATCTTGCTTATAAAGTTTACAAAGAAGGTTTTTTAGCGGTTGCAAAGGGAATTCAGTTAATTTATAGAGACTATAAGGTCTCTCGCTGACGCAATTAACTAAGAGGGGTTTTTGGCGATTACAATGAGAATTTAGATATAATACAGTCTGTATGACGTTATACTTTGAATCTCATTAACTGTTCTTTTTTAATAGATAATAAAAGCTTAAACACATTAGACCTTAAATCTCTCTTACTAAGTCGCCCAAAAAGATTCCTAGCCATTTTAGAAATAATTTGTCCTACACCATAACGCATTATGGTGTAGGTCTTCAATATTACTTACGCAGTTGACCAAACTATTTGTTCTGTAAAAGTTATTGATAGATAAATAAAGTCATTAACATTAAGATAATATTTAATGCGTGTGTGTCTTTAAAACATGCAATGCTATCATCTATTTACTTACCATTTGTTTTGTTTAATTGTCCACAATTTTTTTTTTGAAGTTACCATTATTATATCTTCATTTAGAATATGAAAATAACTGTTATTTATTATCATGTAATCTTTTTTTTTTTACTTTCGATGTATAAACATAATAAACTGATTAGTATAGTCAAAGTAGTTGGATGGTCTCCTCAGAACATTTTTTTTTATCCGGGTCTGAAGTTGGATGGGTGATCAACACCGTTCGCAATTGGAATTTAGTTAATCATAGGGGCGATCCTTTAAGTACACGCTCATTTAAACACACCGATGCGAATGAAGGATCACTCTATCCGTGGCCAGTTAGGCAGAAGTTAACGAATTCAATTACTACTACGTTTAATTTATGTAAATTTATAGCCTTAATTACATATTAAATTTTTATCGTTTATTAAAAAAAAGGATGTGGCTATTTATACATACAGTATGTATACGCAATTGGCTATTTATACATACTGTATGTATACGCAATTGGCTATTTATACATACAATATGTATAAGAAATTGGCTATTGATACATACAATATGTATAAGAAATTGGCTATTTATAGTTACGTATAACGCAGATAGAAAAGTAGAATATTGATTGTGACCATCTATGAATGCCATCCTCAACTAAAATGTTTGCCTCCACTATTTCCATTAAAGTGCCCCTTCTTCTTGTTAATACTTCTGTTTAACATACACGGGCGTCAAAAGTAATCTGCGTTAATTTTGCATATCGTGATGAGCTAGTTTACTCACAGTGCACATATTCCGATTTTCAAGCCATCACGAAGCTCATAAATATTTTTTAATGGAGATAGGCGATAGTAAGCTGCGTCTCGTGTGCATCGCACAATAGCCAGCAATGCCTCTGTGGGTATCGGGATAGGCAAGAAGGGAAGCTGCGTTCCACAGAAACACGCGTTGATTTCGATACCTATCGGCGCGTCAAAAGTAAGCAGCTTACCGTGAATAGATAATCGAAGTGCTAAATTGTGAATGACTTATTCTATAAAAGTGTTGCAAGGTATTAGCTGATTTTTTTAAATTAATTATATTTTTAATATTCTAACCTCACTTTTAGATGACAGAACAAATGTCCGTTAATGACAACAATGTTAGTGAACATACTTTAAATGTTGGTCAACATTTTAATGATTATGAACAGTTATCAAAGACTGTTAATGTATTTTGTAAAGAGCATTATCATCCATTTGTTATTAGAACACGGTCTCAGAAACAAGTGCTGTACAAATGTTGTCATGGTATTAAGCAAAATTCAAAATGCCTGGGAAAACGTCCGAATCAACATTACTACTACAAGAATTGTAAAGCTCAAATTAATTTTTATAAAAGCAAAAATGAAAAATGGAAATTAACAAAACTATTACTAAATCACAATCATACCGTTGGCAAAGAAGAATATAGTAATTACGGCAAAGCCAAAATTATGAATGAAAATGATTACGAAACAGCAACAGATTTAATCTTGTCTAGCGCCAAAGATGGAATGGTTGCTGCAGTTTTAAGTAAAAAAAGTGGGAAACAGTTTATAAGAAAGGATATACAAAATTTTCGAAACAAACTTTTTCCTTCATGTACCGAAGTGGACCAAAATCATTTAATGGAATTCTTAGCGGAAATCGAAGAAAATGGTGGTATATACGCTATACAAAAAGATGCAGAAGAAGAAGTAGAATCATTATTTGTAGCCTCTTCGGCGATGGTTCTAAATTATAATAAATCTCAGTGTCCAGTGATACAAATAGATGTTTCCTTTGGATTTAATGTCGAAAATTATAAAGTTTTGGGATTTTGCTACTATTCTAGCATAACCGACAAATCAGAATTTGCAGCTATAGGATTTATTGCTAAAGAAACATATTCCGCATTCATACATTGTATGAATGAATTTAAAAAAATTTGTAAGACCCACCCATCCGTTTTTTTAATTGACAAAGATTTCATCGAAATAAAAGCTATCAGAGACATTTTTTCTAGTGCAACCGTTTTACTTTGTAAATTTCATGTCATTAAATACATTAAAAGGCTAGTTTCTACTGCCTACAATAAACAAATTGATGAAAAAAACAAAATATTGGATGCGTTCAAGAAATGTTTATATGCTCAATCATATAAAGAATACGAAGAGCAGAAAAAGAAATTCCTGGACATTTGCAAGTCTGTAAAAGTTTTTGCAGGAACAAAAGATAAATACGTGACTCTTGAAGAGCAATTTCTTAAAAATTGGGACAGCTGTAAAGAAATGTGGGTACATTATTTTAGAAAACATTTGCCACTAATGGGAGATACGACAACAAACAGAATTGAACGATCATTTTGGACTCTTAAGCAATACATACAAACTAAATATCATAGTTTGCCGACAATTTATTTATGTATTAAAGAGCTTATAGACTTTATTGATTCAAGAATAAAGAATAAATTAGCCAAAAATAAACAAAAAGTTTTTAAAATTATGGATAACGATAATGAAATAAGAAAATTGCTGGAAGTATGTTCCGAAGTTCTCACAGAGACTGGAATGAAATTATTTCATAAACAATTAAAATTGTTTAAAACTTTAGAATCTAAAATAAAAGTAATGGCTAATGGCATTGAGGAAAATCTTGAGACTGGAATATCGAAGATTTATAATACGTCGCTGGAAGCATGTTCATGTACATTTTGGAACTCTTTCAGTGCACCATGTAGGCATATTTTTATGTTAAGAAAATACAATAACTTAGATATTTTTTCAAAAACATGTTTCCATCCAAGATACATTACTTCAGTTGGAAATACAGAAAGTATTATGAATATGGATATCGATGATGAAGACACGAATGACGTAGACATTGATGATATAGACAAGGATGAATTCGATGGTTGTCAAAAAGTATTATCGGATCGAGAAAAATTCAATACAGCACTGACAGTAACAAAAAATATCGCAGATATTTTATCAAATTATGGAACTACAACCTTTAACAAATATATGAACGAACTAAAATTAATTGAAAAAAATGCTAGAAATGGGGTTTCTCTGTTTGAGAATGAGTATAGTAAACCTACAATTAGTTCAATAGAATTTGAGACAAGTAACTTAGTTGAAGCTGGAAGTTGCCAGGATAGCTTAGTTCGTACTGAAAGTCAGAACGAATCCGATACAAATCATCAATCAAATGAAAACCTAAAATTTAAAACAAAAATTAAGTCTAAAGGACGTCCGAAGAGAAAAACTAAACAGATTCAGTTTTACAAGAAGCAAATTAAAACACGAAATAAAAAATAAAATAAATAAAATAAATTGTAACAATAAACAATAAATAAAACAATATTTTTCTATAATTATGTAGTTTTTATTAAAATATTAATATCAATAAACTTTTTGGTTAGTTAGTACGTTATACGTAACTATAAATAGCCAATTTCTTATACATATTGTATGTATAAATAGCCAATTGCGTATACATACAGTATGTATAAATAGCCAATTGCGTATACATACAATATGTATAAATAGCCAATTGCGTATACATACTGTATGTATAAATAGCCACATCCTAAAAAAAATTCAAAAATTTAATGAAAATACTTTAAAAATATTATTATTTTAATTCAACATAAATGTTTTCTCTAAAAACCAGATCTTGAAAAATTGAAATTTAAATTTTCATTTGGAAAACGCATTTAGTTCTAAAGAGTTCGAAAATGTCAAAAAAATATTGTTTACTGGAGAAAATAAAAAAAAGTAATACGATAAGATGAGATAAGTCGAATAAATAGGGAGAAAAAGTTTTGAAACATTGTTCTCTAAAAATATTCTTGCAGTTTGGAAGAGAGATTGATGGAAAATACAAGAAATGCTAAAAAAATTGAAAAAATAACAAGAAATCGTAAAAAAATTTAAAGGATTATAATAATTATAATAATTTTTAGAAAATTCTAAAGTAAAAAAGGAATCACAGGTAATTTTTAGCAGCTTGAAAGCAAATGTTTCCATGTTAATTCTAAAAATTTTGAAACATAAGAATTTAAAGAAAATGTTCGCCAATTTGAAGAAAATAAAACAAAAATTACTGGAATATTTGATAGAAATAAATAATTAAAGTTATTAGAAAATTAATTTGATTGTTGAATTACAACATTTGGTATGATTTCACTTGTTAAGAAAATTATATAAGAAGACTCGTAAGATAACTTTCTAAAAAAAATCGGAAGGTGAGAACTTAAATTTAGTAGAAAAGTTGCTGGAGTGCATAAAATAAAACAAAAACTGACTTAGTTTTAAAAAAGAGTAGGAAAATTCTGTAAAACGGTGAAAAAATCCAGAAACCTAAAAGAGAAATTGGTGAAATATACTAGAAATCTTAAAGAATGATGTTTATGTAAAAAATTCAGGAAACTTAAAAAATTCTCGGAACTTAAGAAAGTAAAATAAATTTTATCTATAAAATTTTTATTCGGCAAAATAAGAAAATTGACATGGTTTCGAAAAATGTTAGTCAACTATTGAAAAATGAAAAAATAAGATATTAGAATTTATGAAGAGGAATTGTTCTAAATTGAGGGATAAATTATCGAAAAATGAAAGAGAGTGTGCAGGAAAAAGTGTAGAAATTTAAAGTTTCTTTTTTAAAAGTTTTAGATTTTTTTCTGCAAATTCTCTTCTGCAAAATTTTTACATCTTGAAAGGATGCACAATTTTTCTTCCAATATGTTAAAATTTTGCAGCGAAAGAATTTAAAAACCAAAATCTATAAATTTAAGGTTTTTTTCATAAAGTTTTTAGATTGTTTCCGCAAATTCTCTTCTAGTTTTCGCTACAAAATTGCAACATCTTGGAATGATGCAAAATGTTTGTTCTAACAAGTTACAATTTCGCAACGAAAACTATAAGATAATTTGCAAAAAAAACTAGACATATGAAGTTTCTTATTTTAAAGTTTTATATTTTTTCTGCAAATTCTCTTCGAGTTTTCGCTGAAAAAATACAACTTCCTGGAAGGATGCAAAAATATTCTTCTAATATGAAGGAATATTTCTTTGTCGTAGTTTCCGGAAGTAGTGAAGAAGGATTTAAATGCAGGAGTTCTCTGCTTTAAATTATCTTTGAAATTGAAATTTTAAACAAAATTTTTACGGTATTTTTAATAAAAAGTCTTTATTGAAGAAAGATTTATTGATATAGTTAAGTATCTTTGATTAAAAATATTCCTTTCGGCATTCTAATGAAAAAATCTTCACAAAAAAACAATCTAATAATTAATGCATCAATTTTTAACTTTTTAAACAACTATTTTTTTTAATTCGCCTTAAAAATAAACTTTATTATAAGATTTTTTTTGTACAAAAAAATCTTTACATTCTACGCAAAGTTACTTACTCAAAAAGTTGAAACCTCTACAGTCACATTTTTATAAATCTTTACTGCAGTTAATACAAACGAGAAATTATCTTCAAGACAAAAATTATTAAAGAACAATTAGAAGAACAAAATTACACCGAATACACAAAGTGAAAAAATTGATAGATACCAAAATTTAAACGTCTTCAGATGAATCATTTTGACGAGAATAATTTATTACTGGATTGTTTTAACAATCAATTCATTGATACCTAAAGACCACACGTAGAAACCCGTCTTAAATATATTTCAAAACAGAAAGAGTAAATCAACAAAATATTAATTAGGAAGTTCCTTAAATGAAAACATCATTAAAGTGAAGACATCATGACAGAAGCTCAATCTTGCAGAAAATGCATCATCAAAAAAGTCTATCATTCTCAAGGTCACAGGGACTGGAAAAGGCGTACAATTTTTAAAGAAATTTGATCTAGCATTACTGTCAACATTCTCTGTAGCTTCCTCTGAGCCGAGGTTATTGTTAATTTGAAGATATTACTATGGTATTTAGAGAATACTTTTCTAGGATTATGGTTGATTCGTTTAATAAGCATCTAAAAGATTTTAATTTGTTTCTTTTTCATCTTTTATGAATCAGAAGCTCGGAAGGACAAATAAAAGGTGAAAAAGAAATAAAAAAACTCGCTGTCCCCTTTAATTCAGGATCTATATGTTTTTTGATTGTAATTAAGTTAAATTAAAAACATAGTATGAAATAACTAACATCGAAAAAAATTAAGGTTGATACTCTAAGATTTTCTGTCAAGAAAGTTTCGTCTTAATAAAAACGTTTCTTATTGGCTCTTGGTGATTTCATGGATATGTAACTTTATCTCCTCCTAATGTATCCTGTAAGGGATGAGGGAGAGAAGAGTGTGATGGATCTTTAGATGTTCCTAAAGAAATCGCTGGAAATTGTAACCAATGTAGTATCTTTACTTAAAAAAATATAATTTATTAAAATATTCCGATAAGATAAAAAAAGGAAAAGTGCAAACGTTGTCAAAAAATGTTGGGTAAGTATTAAAAACTAAAGGCAAATATTCTAAAATTTAAGAAGAAAATTCCACAATTTTTTAAGAAAATTCTTGTAATTTGGAAAAGAATTTTCAAGAAAATTTAAAATTCCGATCGGATAAAATAAATTATGGAAAATTTTCGGAGAATAAGGGTAAATGGAAGATCATTTTTAGAAAAGAAAGATTTGAAAAATCTTTAGAACAAATTGCTTAAAAATTCTTTAATCTCTAAGAAAAATCCAGAAACCCAGGTTGCTTTTATAATCCTGAAAGGTTGATGAAATAAAAAACAGATTATTTGAAAATTCCCATAACATAAAATTAGAGATAGTGAAAGTGGTAAAATTTGTACAATTCATTAAAAATTAATTAAAGCAAATTCTAGAAATTAAAAATAGGATTTTGTAGAAATTCCTTAAAGTAGTTTAGAAAAGGAATGGTTAAAAAATTAAGAAAATAATACTAAGTTAAAAATTCTGAATAAATATATATCAAAATTCGTAAAAGAACTCGCTAAAAATACTATCAAATTGCAGGTAATTTCTATCATCTCTGAAGAAAATTTCTGCCGTGCTGAAATAGTCTGAAAACCCGAAAAATTTTCTGATAATTTTAGGTTTAAGTTTAAAAATGTAAATTAAAAAACAAATAGCATAGAAAATGTGTATCGAAATTGTGTAAAACTTCAGGATATTTGGAAGAGGAATAAAAAATGTCATAAATTATAAAAAAATTGTTGGAAAATTCAAAAAAATCTTAATCGCAAACTATTGTTATTTTTTAGCACTGTGGAAGAAATGTTTGCCCTACTAAAAAAATCTAAAAATCTGGAAGAAGGTTTTCTGAAGTTTTTAGAAATTTTAGATAATTTTTTTCAGGTTTAATGAAATTTAAAAATCTCGATAGAAGAAAATTATAAATGGTGCAAAGTTTTCGAAAAATTGAAGGAAGAAAGAGAAAAACCAAAATAATATATATAGAAATAAAAATAGCTAGAAAATGAATATAATAATACAAAAATTACTAAAAATTCTAATATGAGCAATACAAAAAGTCAATTGTGTGATTCACGTGTGTTTACTTCGGCTCCAGTGAAATGTGTTGAATTTAGTGTAAATAGTGGTCGCATATTAGTGAAAAATTTGGTAGGATACAACACTAAGAGTCAGAAACATTCCAAGAAAATTTGATGAGTACTACTTCTGTATTTTCTTGTGAAATTAATGTCAGGGATTTAATATTAAAATCGCTCGTTGTATGATACCGAGCGATTAGGGCCACTTAACCTATACGTATTAAGATTAACTCATGAACGTTTTTGCATTAACACCATCGATTAGACAGGGCCATATTCAAATATTTCGGTTTAATTTTAAAGAGTGATTCCTTGTGTTTAATTATTTGTTTTCCACATCCGTTGCCTGTTTTGTTTGTCTTTTTGTTAGTCAGCGCAAAAGGTAAGCTCAGGGGGTGGAGAAATTGTTAATTTGTTTGCTGAATTTTTTCCACAGTATATAATGGAGATTCACCACCTATTTAAAGTAGTACTTATGGGAACGCAGCGGCGAAATACGTTAAAATTGTTCTGTCAAAGGAAAATTATTTTAACATGATTCTTGGCCTTAAATTAAGTAAATCACCAGGACCAGATGGCATATCTACTGATCTCTTATTCAACTGCATTTTTTCGCTACGTGGTCCGATAAATGACATCTTTACCAAATCGCTAACTTGTGGAATTTTCCCGACAGCCTGGAAATTAAGCTATGTGAGTCCTATATATAAATCAGGGGATCGTCATTTAATTCCTAATTATAGAGGAGTATGCTTACAGTCATGCATACCTAAGATGATGGATAAGCTAGTGGCGGATCAAATCTATTGGATGGCTAGATCAGTTTTATCAAGCAGGCAGCGTAGATTTACTCCTAAACGATCAACAGTGTCAAACCTTTTCTGTTATAATCAATTTCTTTTGGACGCAATTGAAAATAATAACCATGTGGATTCCATTTATTTAGACTTTTCGAAGGCCTTCGATCGAGTTAGCCATAACATACTATTGCATAAAATCGAATCTTTAGGTTTCATTGAACTAACTGTTCGATGGTTGTCTTCTTTTCTAATGAATAGATGTCAAAGGGTGAGAATAAATAACTTTGTTTGCAATCAAATTTCCGTTACTTCTGAGGTGCTACAAGGAACGCATTGTGGTCCAATTCTGTTCTTGCTCTTTATAAATAATATGGAACATGTCGTTTCGAGTTGTGAAATATTATTATATGCTGATGATATAAAACTTTAAATAAATCCAATAAATAGTACTAGAATTTTGTGCTTCTACAGAAATCGTTTTTCAGTTTTTGAAATCTTGCAACACTTTTATTATGAAATTATTAAAAATCATTCCAGTATTGTACCAATGACTGACACTGTCACTTTTGACATTTGGAATAGGCTCTGTATATTGTTTACTATGGGTATTTGATTTTTAATTTTTTTTTAATCCTCAATTTCTCGACTTTGGTTTGATGAATGGATAAAATCGTTTACAAATTTAGATTCAGAAAAAAATCTCCTTGCGGATCAGTACAAAACATATATATACAGTGCAATTTGAAAAAAAAAAGTTGATCGTCTTTTGTCAAAAACTGGATGCAAGAAAAAATATGAGTACAGTTCATATTAAAGTCTTTTAAAAATCATTTAATTTGATGTGTTATTTATTCAAATCGGATCAAAAATAAGCGAGATACAGTACCAAAGGTTTTTCGTCAGTCACCCTGTATATATATATATATATATATATATATATATATATATATACAACGTGTCCACGTAAGTATGCAACAAATGGGAAACTTTTTTATTATTAATTTCTCAGAAAATTTTATTCTTTATAAAAGTTGGTGCTTCATCTTAAACATACAAAAAAGACAAAACAAATAAAATACGGATTTTTGTTCTTCTGTTAAAATCTCTGATTACATTTTCAAGAATATTGGGATTATTATTTAAGTATCTTATACCATTTCTAATTTTATTTTCCAAATCATCTGAATTTCAAAAAGGCCTTTCGGAATAAACTATCTTTTTAACCACCCCCATAAAAAGTAATCAAGTGGATTTAGATCGGGTGAGTGAGCAGGCCATGAAAATCTTGAATCTCCAATCCATTTCTCATTAAATTGTTCATTTAAATATTTAACTTCGACACGAGCACTATGTGCAGGTACCCATCCTGCATAAACCAAATAGAATTTCTTCTTGCCAATGGTAACATGTCAAATTCATTGTACAATTTCATATTTAAACATTCTAAATATCTTTCTGAATTTAAACTCTGCCGAAATATGTAGGGCCCTGTAATATTTCACACCAAACATTTATTTTTCGAGAAATTGATTTTTGCAGATAATTCAGAATGCTCGAAAAGGAAAACTGCAGTTTTTAGCAAATTACTGAAATAAAGAATTTGAAAATTCTAGAAATTAAAAAAAAGGATTTACAGAAAACTTTAGAATGTTTAAATACTTTAAAACTCTAGGAAGTCTTGAAATTATTAACAATACAATTATTGAATTAACAATAAAATCTGAAATTGTGAAATAACTTTACATTTTGAATTCTAAAACTCTAGAAAACCTTAGAAGTTATTAAATTCAGAAAACACTAGAGCTGTTGAAGATTTTAGCATTTTAGAAATCTAGACAAATTTAGTATTACTAAGACTTACAGACGTCAAGGTTTTTCCGAAATTTTAAAACATTTGGAATTATAACAAAAAACAACAAACATTTTAGAAACTTCTAAGAAATCTAAAATTGTAGGAAAAAATCAGATTTAAAATTAAAACTCCCGAAAGTCTTAGACTAGAAATAACAATTCTAAAACTTGAAGGAACTTTTATATTGGGAATTTGAAAAAATCTAGAAAGTCTAGAATTACAACAAAATAACTAAAATTAATAAAAATTATGAACCAACAAAGAAATTTAAAATTAATAGTTATAGAAGCCAAAAATATCAGAAAATATTTAAATAAATGTAAAATATGAGAAAATTTTAGAATTATTAAGGAATTTTAAACGTCTTAAAACTATAATTAATAAAGATGTTATACCTTTAAGGATTTAGAAAAACAGTTTTTGGAAATTATTGAAATTTTAAAAATATCTGGAGAAATCTTTAAAACGTTTAAGTATTTTAATACTCTGCAAAGTCTTAAAAATCTAAAACCATTAAACCATTAAAAATTTTAAATAATTAATTATTGCAAAATCTGAAATTCTAGAAAAACTTTTGATTATGAATGAACTCTAGAATATCTTAGAAGTTAAAAATTAAAAGATTGTGAATTCTAAAATGTCATATTGTTTAAAATTTCGAAGTCTAAGCAATTTACTATTGTTCAGAATTATAGACGTCAAAATTTTTAGAACATTTAGAAATAATAATTTTATATCTTAGAATTATCCAAATCAAAAGTACCAGAAAATCCTGAAGACTTGAGAAAAGCAAGAATTTTGGTTTTCTTTATAATTGGAATTGTTTTAAATTATGGAAATTAAGAACTGTGGGAACTTTAGAAAAAATTAGAATTTTAAAAATCCAAAATTGTTAAAAAAATTTAAAAAAATTAATATGAAATCAAAAATTATGTAAAATCTTTAGATTATGAGTCTTAAAACTCTATAAAAAAATTAAGAGGTTATAGATTCTAGAATTTAAGGAAGTCTTAGTAATCTATAAAAATTTGGTTTTGTTGAGAATTGTAGACGTCAACATTTTTAGATTTTATGTCTTCGGAGTGATTGAAATTATAACGAAAAATTAAAACACAATTTTAACAAAATTTTCTACAAATTTAAAATAGTAGGAAAATTAATTCTGCAAATTAAAACTCCAGAAAGTTTAAGAAGTGCAGAGAACTCTAAAACTAGCAAGAGTTTTATAACTTCTGAAAGTGTTGAAATTATGGATATTTAAAACATTCTAAAACTTTAGATTAGGAATTTAAATAAAATGCAAAATTTTATTATTAATTTTAATTACAATAAAATTTAATTAATAAGAATTATGTACATTAAAAAAAAAAAAAAATTAATAATTAAAGAAGCCGTAAGTATAAAAAATATTGCCAAGTCAAGGAATTTTTAGGAAATGTAAAATTTGAGAAAACTGGATTTAATAATAATTTTTCACCTTTAGAGATTTTATTTTAGAAAAAGAAAACTCACAACTCAAAAAAATAAAATAAAAAATACAGAAAATTTTCATACTCTAGAGACTTAAAAATTGTAAAATTAAAACTTTCGGAATTATTACAAAATTTGAAATTGTAGAAAAACATTAGATTATGAATTTTGAAAATCTAGAAAGTCTTAGAAGAATTAAAATAAATTTAGAGTTGTTAAAAGTTACAGACGTCAAGGTTTTTCGAAAATTTTAGAAAATTTGAAATTATAACGAAACACACAAATTTTTGAAATCTGAAATTATAGGAAAAAATAAGATTCAAAATTAAAACTCCAGAAAGTCTTGGACGTGTAGAAATTACAAATTTAAAGTCTAAAATGACTTCAATTACAAAAAGTTGTAAGTAATAAAAATTAAATTAAATTTGAAATTATTAGGAATTACAGAAGCCAAAGTATCAGAAAAAATAGGAAATTTGGAAATATAAAATTTAAGACAACTTTAGAATTATTAGATAATTTAAAATGTCTTAGAGCTCAAGTCCATAATTTCAGCAAACTGCAATTGATAAAGATTTTTTACCTTTAGAAATTTTTTTTAGAAAATTTTCAGTTTTAGATTATTCTTCTACAAAATTTTAAATCATTAAAAGCAATCTTCTTCTACAAATTTCGACTTTAATTAATCACCTTTGCTTTTCATGGTTTGAAACTTTGCTTTTAGGTTGAAAAAGACTTATATAATTAAATAATTTTCTAACAATGTTGAAATATTTTAAATTATTATTTTTTTACAATTTTTTAAAACATTGAAACCAGTTTTCTCTTCCAAGTTTCGACTTTAAATGGTCGTAATTTTATTTTTGAGTTTTTTTACAATAATAAAGAGTAAAAAAAATAAAACTACATTATTTCTAAACAATTTCGAAAAATTTCAAAAAGATTTCATTTGAGATTACTTTTTTAAAATTTGTCAAATCATCAAAAGCAATTTTTTTCAAAAAGTTTCAAGTTTCATTTGTTGCCATTTTGTTTTTGTGTAGTGAATACGTGAAAAAATCAAAACCACTTTACTTTCTTAATAAATTTCTGAAATGTTACAGAGCTTTCGTATTTTATTTTTTTTACAAATCTAAAAAATGGAAAATGGTAAATTCTAGACTGAAAGACCCTAGGTCGATATCCATTTAGCAGAAATTTTCTTTTTTTAAATTGTTTCCTAATAATGTTGCTTTACTATGTGCAATAAAGATGTTTGTATATATTGAAAAATCTAGAAACCATACAGTTCTTTGGAAGACATATTTCTTTGAAATTTTAGAGAAACATTAATAGACATCCTTTCTTGAAGGAATAAAAAGCATTAAAGTTCTCTGCAGGTTTTATAGTTATTATATTAGCACCAACTCTGCTCTGTCTTGTGAAGTTAATCGTTCTGCCATAATTTAGGAGACAACAACTCTTAATAAATTATTTGTTAATGATAAATATTAATGACAGATACCTCAAAACTGAGAATACTTGATAAAATTCGCTTAAAAAGTGCAAAAGTTATAAAAATTGTTCAATATCTTGCTAATATAGCGTCGAATGTCATTTGTTTTGTTTTTTTTTTGTAAGTTTAAGATCAAGCACCAACTTTTATAAAGAATAAAATTTTCTGAGAAATTAATAATAAGGAAGTTTCCCATTTGTTGCATACTTACGTGGACACGTTGTATATATATATATATATATTGCAATTTTTTTCTTATTATTCTAATTAATGTAAGTTATATTTTTTGTAATGTTTTTGTATTAATATTTGTAAAAGGGCATTTCCCGTATATTTGGAAATAAATAAATAAATAAATAAGTTTGAAAAAATGCAGATGTGAAAAATTGAAGGGAATTAGATAATTCTATAAATCTGGATAATTATAACATTTTAGACGAAAACTTCGATTATTAGAAAATTCTATAAATATAAGTTCCAAGACCATCAAAGAAAATTCTCGCAAATTTTAAAGAAATAAAAATCTTTGAAAAAATACGGATGAGATAAAACAAGGGATTGTGGAAAGTTGTTAAAATATTAAAGAGAGAATGATGAAAAATTTAACGAAACTTTTTTGTTCTCAAAACTCAAAATATTTATAAAAACTTGTTTAATTGGCTATTGTCAACGACTTTTATTTTAAAATTATCCTATTTTTTTAAAGAAAAGTCCAATTGAGAAACGCGAAATGCACATTTTTTTTACAAAAGCTCTTCAAACGTTCCTTTAAAGATTTTGTGTATAGGTTTAAAGTTTTAGTTCGAATCTGTGACGGTTGTTGAGGTTCAACACATAATGACACAATTAATTGCCCAAAAGATATTATTTTCCTTAAAAATCAAAGAGTATACAAAATTCCCATAGTTATTCGACAAATAACGAGACGAAAAAATAAGAGCTGACGTAAAGTTTATAAACTTTAACAACATGACTTCAATCACAGTATTAAACCATTTCATTAAGAGGATTATCCTAGGGGCAATCGAAATAGAAAAACATACCGATAATCTCAATAAATGCGACGACGCCCAACAACTACCCCTCACTTGGAAATTTACTTTCCCTTAATAAAGTACTGACTTTGAAAAACGTTTTTATTATTCTTTCAATGTATTTTAATAAGTGATATGGAGTTGCATCAAGTAATAACCTCATCAAATCGAAACAATTCACTTTATCTCATCTAACACTCCACACATTTTAATAGATAAACCAACAAAATTTCTGTTAATCTGTCTGTTTCAATCACAAGAAGCTTAACACTTGTTGCCAAATGTCAATGCCCAATTAAGCACAATCTCAGTTTTTCAACGAACGCCGTCTAAAGAAAACCAATGCGACTTGGTGGAAACATTGCAAAACAATCAAAACTTGCAAATTCGAAGAATTAAGCCGAACTCTTGCTCTGAATTTCTAGGAAAATAAAAATTACAATCAAAACTTGATTAAAACACTAATCAAGTTTTATAATCATATCTCCACGTAACCCAAAAACAAATTTCTATATAAAAATTGCAATTCCCTTGATCTAATAAATGATATTTGAGGGAGATAAAAACTCGATGATGGAAATCCCGGGGTCCGCCCAAGGAATCGACTTTAATTAAGTCGAACCCGTGTTATTGTTTTTACGATGGAGGCCCCAGATCGGTATCGAAATCCCGCCAGTTCGTCGTTCGATTACAATAATCCCAATCCGGGGCGGCATTAAGTTCTTAGGGGATTTAATGTGGGGGGGCAGAAAAAGGGACACGCGCGCAGTGCTGTCCGGCGGAGGATTTCGATTTCTGAAAGGTCGGCTTTTCAAAATCCCTCCTTACAGCCCCTACTGTATCTGAAGGTGGAAGAATGTCTGTGTCGCCGAAAACGGGACTAGTTATAAATAATTGCCAATTATCACAAGGGTAAAATAAATAGGTAATTTTGATTTATTGTATTAATATTAAGTACTTGAAAAGCTATACTTAATAATCCATTTAAATTTAAAATTTATTACCGTTTATCCAAAAATTAGTTAGCAGTTATTTTGAACATTATTATATAATTAATTATCTTATCTAGGAGAATAGTTCGTCGGAGTGCAAGGTCAAGAATTCCAGAAGCCAAACCACAATTGTTCAAAATGTGTGATAAGGGTAGTTTCCTTCACTCTCTTGCTCTCTCTCTCTCTCTGTGTTTCTCTTCATTTAAAGCTGAAATTTTTCAATATTGAGCAATTTACCACCTTTTTATCTTCCTCCTTTTATTTAAAGCTTTATTTTTTGAATGTTATTTTCTAGTTAACTTCATTAATAAAATTTAATTCTTTCGTATTTCGTTATTTCGTTGTGGGAAACATATTGTAAAGGGGGCGCGTGCGGATTGTTTCGAGTTAGCAAAATCGGGTCAGGGACTTTCGAGATGTGTATTATTATATGTAGCCAGCCATTGCTGGAAGTTTACTTTTATGAACAACAAGTGGGAGGCCGTTAGACGGATTTATGTGAGCAAACGCAAACGAATTCCGGGTGCCCAAGTTTTCGCAGAAGTATGTTCCGAGCTCGAACATTAAATTACACATTAAAGCCACTTCAAGCGTGGAGAATTTCCGGGGAAAATATTTTCGGCGGTGCGGTGGAGAGATACGGCAGTGGAGGAGATTCATTACCCGGGCATGAAAGTCTTTTTTTTTGTTAAACGCCCAGGCTATTTAGATTATACAATTAAATTATACAATTGTTCTGTAAAATAATATTATATAATATAATAATCCAGCACTCTAATAGTACTGCCTTTATAACAATTCCACCCGACAATCTTTATTTTTAATTTAATCAAAAGTAATTGCATAGAAGGTAAAAGATATAGATATATACGGTATTTTATTAACCGCTTCCTATCTTTAAATTTAAATAAAACCTAATGTCTGGAAGATATCATCAGAAGTTTTTATTTGTTTAAAAGGTCTATGCCATTATGTATATAATATAACATCACGCAAGTGTTACCCCGCGGCTTCGCTAGGTGACGTGCATCAGAAATGTCCAATTCCTTTTTAGGCAATGCCCTAATAATTGCGGGACTTGAGAAGTCTAACTTATTTAATATTAATATACTCTCTGAATCTTATATTATGAACCATTTGTTTGATAGTATGAGGTGTTATTTACGAGATATAATAGGCATTCAAATATTTACATTCCGGGTAACGTCATAACAGGCAATTTACGAAATGCAGATCTGCATTCATCACGATAGCCAATTCCACTAACCGAATATACGATGGCGGTGAGCTGAGTAATCCTATGCTAGAAGGCTGTAATCCAAAATATAGTGGCATGTTGCAAAGTAAGTTACGGGTGTGAAGTTAGCCATAGATTTCAGCCATAGATTTTCAAATTTCATTATTTCTATACATATTCAAGATACATAGATTGTTTTTAGTTTAGGGTGTAAATAAAACATAGAATTAACAAATTGTGATACAAGCACCCCAATTTTCAACCCTTAATATTTTTTATCACCCCCTTAAATAATAAAATTTAAAAAAATCAAAGTGCGCCGTCTCCTATACAAAAGTTAGCAACAGATATGGATTCAGCACATATTAAACTATTATTTCAACAAATAAAATTCGGACCACCATACTTTTATCATACAAAAAAAAAATAGAAACAATATCAGTTGCCAGTCTGAGGGTGCGGTCGGATAAATCTTAAAATATTTCAAAGTGCGCCCTCTCCCATAAAAAAGTTAGCAACGAATATGGATTCAGCACACATTAAACTATTATTTAAACAAATAAAATTTGACCACCTTACTTTTATCATACGACAAAAAAAGAAACAATATCAACTGCCAGTCTTTTTTAAGTTTAATGCCCAGTTTGCCTATCTGAATATTATAAACAGTGATAATAATTGTTTTTCGTTGTATGGGGCACATCTGGACAATCTATGTTTTTACAAGAAAACTGCTGGATATCTTTTTAATTAAACTGTAAAATTAGTTGCTGGACAAGTCAAGTTATCGTTTAAATATAAATTTGTAGCTTCTCGCTACAGCACACGTTAAGGGTCCTCGTCATGAAATGACCTTGAATCACATTTGTTAATGAATATATCGCGATAAAGTGTTTATGTAAAATCTTATCATATTACGATATCGCTTTTCCAGAATATTAATTTTTCTTCTAGTCTTTGAAATAAAAAATAGAATGTTTTATTTTTATGGCAATATATTTATTAACAAACTCTGTAGAGCTAAGGGCGTTTGTTCCGGATTCCCATAAGTCATGCTTCAAAAACTTCGGTTATACATAAAACTCCGCATTAACTTGAGAAGTGATTTTACCTTACTGTTCCACAGCAAACAAAATTAAACTAATAGCTTATTTTGGCGCAAAGTGTTGTATCAAAAGTCATTCAAAGGCAGCCTAAATGTGTTACCATCATAACTTCTTAGGGCGGGCATGTGTTTGTATTGCATAGTTCACATTTATGAATAAAAACATCATTTGTTACACACATTTTACAGCAAAATCGGTGACATTGTTGACATTCAATTTCTCGATTAATTTCTCCACAATACAGACACAGTTGTGATATATTGTCTGATTTCTTAATTATTAAATTTTTCAATGTTGTGCGGTAAATCATAGGATCAAAATTATCGTCCCAATTTAAATTATTTAATAAGACTTGACTATAATATAAAATATATGGTCCACAGTTGAAATTATCGACTTGAGTGGGATATTTAAACAAATTTTCACTCAAATTTGTTACTGATGTGGACAATCCGGGTGCAAGTTTTCGAAACATGGATTTCCCTGTACGACTATCCCTCGATAGTGGGTCGAAAAATAGGACCCTGTTACTTCGAAGATCAACATGTAGCAATGTCCAATGGCACCCTTCCAAAATGGGCAATAAAAGAATATGTTCTTTATTACAAGAACTTTTAAAATTGAATTTATTTTTTATCATATTTGAAACTTCGCTTTCAAGAAAAATTTTTGTTTCATTATTTTTAAACATGTTCAATACATAGTCCACAGTAAAGTTATCGAGCCACATTTGTTCACTATTTACGTTATAATGTAGTGTGGCATAACTTTCAAAATATAACTTATGACTTCCAAATTTGCAAACAACATAATCTCGGCTTAGCTTAGGTACTTTTGGTTCGGAATAATAGTACGTAATTGAATTGTTGTTCATTGTGTTATGCATTTTGGAGATTACGGTTTTCTTGAAATAATTATGTTTATTTTTGTTCCTTTTGCCCCATGTTTCCTCCAAATCGATCTTATTATGTTTTCTTTTCGTAGCGCATTTATTTCTATCGATTTCGCAAATTAATTCCCTATACTCATTATTTGTATAATCCCTGAGTCGCCTAATAAATCTAGAGCATTTGTTGTGTAAATGTCCTTCTAAAATTTTGTTTTTCACAACCCCAAACCAATTTTCAACCAAGGCATTATGTCTCTTTTCAAAAATTAAGCATGTCCACATAGGAACAAAAGGAATGTAATGTTTTAGAAACCACACCGCAAATGCATCCGAATAATATTCATTTTTAATTGAATCCGAAGTATAGCATTCCTCCTGTTTTATATTTGAATAAATGTTATAAAAGTACATATAAAAAAGATTATTTTTATAAAATGTTTCGGTGTTTTTGGTGTTATAATCGTTAATAAGGGGTTGATCATCATCATCATCGTATATTAGATTATCAACTGTTTTATATTGTAATAAATTGTTTAAATGGTCATGGACAGTTTGGGATGCATAATTACAAGATATAACATGGAGAAAACTAGTAATATACAATTTCAATTCATAACGAGTTAATACTGTATAATGATGCCAGAATTTCCTTTAATATATTCTTAATGCGCCTGTCAAAATAATATTTATTTATGTCTCTGGTCATTAATTTTATGAGGTGGGCATAACATAATTTTAAAATGATCAAATTATCTGAATCTTTTCGATCCTCTAAATTGTTATATATTGTGTTTAAATATGTGCCAATATCCATACCGTTCCAGGCTTCACATATTGAATTTATAATTGCCAAACACATGTCACTGACAGCTTTGCCGAAATTAATTCAAAAGCTGGTATAATTCTTTTATTTGAGGTCTGAACAACTCCTGCATAATAAAGTACTCTTTTTGAATTGACGTGTGGTTTTCTTACGACTGCGCCTGTTGCATCTATATGAACTGTTGAATATGCTGTATCAATAATATGATTTTTTGCAATCCGGACCTGTTCCTGACTAATTAGATGAACATAAAGTGGTTCTCCAACTCTGTACATATTTTCTTCATTGACTCTTCTCATTTTTATTAAATCAATCATGTCATCGACATCTCTATCATGTAGAGCTTTGGCTTCAGCTTTAACTTTCCTGTATACAGGCTCAGATTTAATTCGACGTAAATGTTTTGTCTTTTCTAAATGTTTACTACACACTTTAATGTTTTGCATTCGCACATTTAGAGTAGTAGAAGACTTAAGTTTGTTTCCTAACAACCTTCTTTCTACTCCTCTAACTTGGCGAGTTAAATTTGCAGCATGGCAATAATTATAAGAGGTACTGTAAACATTAATTTTTAATCCCTCATCGTATAAACAGCACATTAATTTAAACTTTTTACAATCTGGTTGCCCGCAGTAGCCATAAATCACAAAACCTTTTTTTAAATAATTGCACGATTTTATATTTAGTATACAAGTATTATTAACTTGCTTTAAATTTTCACTAAAATAAAATTGATACACCTTTTCATCAAATTTGGTTGTTGTTTCGTTATAAATCAAACGCATGTCCTTTTTATTTACAATAAACGAGCCTTCAAAAATTGCATATACCGTATTGGGCAATAAAGAATCTGGATAGATATTTCGTGTTTCTAGCGGTCCGAATTTTATTTTTATTATTATTATTGCTCAATCCATATTTGTTGCTAACTTTTTTATGGGAGACGGCGCACTTTGAAATATTTTAAAATTTATTCGACAGCTATCTCAGACTGGCAACTGATATTGTTTCTATTTTTTTTGTATGATAAAAGTCTGGTGGTCCGAATTTTATTTGTTTAAATAATAGTTTAATGTGTGCTGAATCCATATTTGTTGCTAACTTTTGTATAGGAGACGGCGAACTTTGATTTTTTTTAAAATTTTATTATTAAGGGTTGAAAATTGGGGTGCTTGTATCACAATTTGTTAATTCTATGTTTTATTTACACCCTAAACTAAAAATAATCGATGTATCTTGAATATGTATAGAAATAATGAAATTTGAAAATCTATGGCTGAAATCTATGGTTAACTTCACATCCGTAAGTAAGTTGTCTTTAGTATAGTTATCGAAACTGAATGAGATAAGTTACGTAGTAGAAAAAAAAACTATTACACAACTCGCAAGCGTATCACTATTCGGACCCCATGCCATGGATCAAGAAGAATCTCCAAAAATTTGGCAGATGATAGATTATTCAAGTCATACTTCCTCAATGTGAACAGCATATTAATAGTTTTATGTTTGTTTAAAAGTAACTTATTGCTACTAAACCATTGATCACATTTGTGATTAGATAGAAGGCTAAGAGGAATTGCTTCTTCAATGTTCTGAGTTCTGTCAACTAAGGTAGTATCATCAGCGTATATTACTTTGAAACTATGGTCGCAGTGTATTGAAAAGTCATTTATATATAAAATGATTAGAGAGATTTTAGGATAGAGCCCTGAGAAACACCGTACTTAATCGGTAGTGAGCTAAAAAGACAACCCCCATAGTTAACAACCGGGGTCTTGTTATAGGGATATGTCTGAATTAATTTGTAGCTAGCCTCATCGAAACCATAACACTCCAGAATATAATGACTATCGCAATCAAATGATCTACTTAAGTCCAAAGAAGAGGTCATGCTGAACAATAGATGAAAAATGGATTCACCACTATACGTCTGAATAAAAAGATCACCAGCTGAGTGGACAGCAGCCGGTGAAAGTCGTCCAAAGCGACCAAAAACTCAAAAGTCGGCTAGCAAGATTATGACATTCGTATTTTGGGATATGCATGGAATTTTGTTCATGAGTCCTTTGTCAAAAATCTTACTCAAAAGAATGCCGGTTCCCAATGAAATGGTTCGTGAAAGTTGAATTTGTTTGATTTAATCAAAATGATCTACTATATTCATTTAGTATTGTTTTAAAGTTACGGCCAATTTGTCCTATGTAAATTCCATTACAATCTTTGCATTTTAGCTAATATACACCTGATATATTTAATTTTTCTTTAGGAGTTTTTCAATTGAAAATGGAACAAATATTATTACGCCAATGCCATGTTTTTTTTTAATATTGCGTATTTTTAAACTGACCTCAACAAGAATGTTAATGATTTGAATAATTTATTTTCTTCTTTATGACAAGCGTATAATAATTTAATGTTATTTTGTTGACTTTCAATTAAATTGTTTATTATTTTCATTGTATATCCATTGTACTTTGCTAATACGTAAACTATTTGAATTTCATTTTGATAGTAAATTTCTGATAAAGACAACATTATTGCTCTATGGATGAATGCATTGAAGAAAACTAATTTTGAATTGAACAGTATGAATGCATCAGTAAACGTTGGTTTCCTATATTTTCAAATAAAACTGGTTGTCTGTATATGTAATTGAAATCAATATACTTAATATTTTTGTTATATTCTGTTTCTAATGTAAACTGTATCTTAGGATGAATAGAATTTATAAAATTTAGGAACATATTTAACTGTCTGCTAAAATATCGTTCACATATCTATACCAAAAATGTATGTGTTTTTGCCCATTTTGGAATTTAGAATGATCTGTCATTCCTTTTAAAAACTATGTCATCTCCTGTACTTTGTAAAGTATTTTATAATCATCTCTTCTTTTACAGCTTCCCATGAATTTTTCACCAAGATATAAACTTATGAAATTGCTGGTCGTTTCATACATCTTATTGAGGTGTATTCATGATTTGGCTTTTTCATCCATTTATTGCATAAAATTTTGAAATGGTTTATTGATAGAGACATTTAGGGGTTGTAATTGAAGTGTGTGGCCTCCAGGAATGATTGCTATTTCTGTATTTATTTATTTATTTATTTCTATTTACGGGTACATCCCTCTGATTACAAGAATATAATATAAATTCTTACAAACTAAAGTGTGAATATATTTTGATACAAAAGAACAATCAGTAATAATATACACGGATTATCGAAAATTAATGATAAAATATACATAATAAACTAAATAGATACATATAAATGAGTATATTAAAACATTCAAAATTATAATTCGGAGCGTTAAAAATTTAGATTAAAAAGTCCGCAATGAGTTTAATACACAACTAATATCTAATATTCGTAAACGTTTTATAAAAGTTTCATAACTATTACAAAATAATGTAAAATTACTTTTATCTTGCAAAGAATTTGCGATACGCATCATTCGAGAAATGGGTTCGTTGTAACCATAATTTGTTCTGCGAGTGGATAAATTAAATATAATATTACTGCGGGTCCTGGCATTAACACACCTAACCTTAAATTGAATAAGATTACAATATGACGAATATAAGAGACAAAAGTTACCTTACTATCAAATAAAACACCAAGGTCACTAATCTCCACAACACTGTCAATAATGTAATTCTTTAAAGTATATTGGGTCTTAATTGAATTGTGGCCACGGTAAAAAGTTATTGACTTACAATTATTTAGATTAAGTTGCAGGCTGTTGAGATCACACCAATTGGCTATACGCTCAAGATCCTTTTGAATTTTTTCTACATCATAACTGTTTGTGACGGGATAGACTATCTTTAAATCATCAGCATATAGCCAGGATTAACAAAATTTTAAGTTAGAGATAATATCCTTCACAAAAATGGGAAATAAAATAGGACCCATATGGGTGCCCTGCGGGACCCCAGATTTCACTGAAATTTCTTTTGAAATATAATCACCAATTCTGACAAATTATTTACGGTCCACAAGAAAACTCCTTGGCCACAGAATTATGTTGAAGTTGAAGCCAAATTTCTCAAGTTTGTACAAAAGTAAGTCATGAGAGACCCGAACAAATGCCTTAGAGAAGTCAGTGTAGACAGCATCTATCTGATACTGATTCTCCAAGGCATCCAAGATAAATCTATTGTACGTTAACAGATTGGACGTTACAGATCTCCCCGACCAAAAACCACCGCTATACAGGGTGACTGACGAAAAACCTTTGGTGCTGTATCTCGCTTATTTTTGATCCGATTTGAATAAATAAAACATCAAATTAAATGATTTTTAAAAGACTTTAATATGAACTGTACTGATATTTTTTCTTGCATCCAGTTTTTGACAAAAGGCGATCAACTTTTTTTTTTCAAATTGCTCTGTATATATATTTTGTACTGATCCGCAAGGAGATTTTTTTCTGAATCTAAATTTGTAAACGATTTTATCCATTCATCAAACCAAAGTCGAGAAATTGAGGATTAAAAAAAATAATAATAAAAATTAAATACCCATAGTAAACAATATACAGAGCCTATTCCAAATGTCAAAAGTGACAGTGTCAGTCATTGGTACAATACTGCAATGATTTTTAATAATTTCATAATAAAAATGTTGCAAGATTTCAACTGAAAAACGATTTCTGTACAAGCACAAAATTCTAGTACAGGGTTTGAAATATTGCAACATTTTAATTATGAAATAATTAAAAATCGTTGCAGTATTTTATCAATGGCTGTCACTGTCACTTTTGACATTTAAAATAGGGTCTGTATATTGTTTACAATGGATACTTGACTTTTTATTTATTTTTTTAATCCTCAATTTCTCGATTTAAGTTTGATGTATGGATAAATTTGTCTACAATTTTATATTCAGAAAAAAAAATCTCCTTGCGAATCAATAAAAATATATATACAGTGCAATTTAAAAAAAAAAATGTTGATCGTATTTTGTCAAAAAGTGGGTGCGAGAAAAAATAACAGTTCAGATCCTATTTAAGTCTTTTAAAAATGGTTTAATTTGATGTTTTATTTATTAAAATCAGATAAAAAATAAGCGAGATACAGCACCAAAGGTTTTTCGTCAGTCACCCTCTATAGTTTTATAGAAGCTGTCAAGTGCAATATTTACATCAGTAAAATCGTCAATGAAAGATCAATCCGTTTGATAAAGATCATTATTTAATTAGATATAGTTGGCTTTCCGGAAATTATATTTGAAGTTATTAGAAGATGGAAAGCTGGTGGGTTTACAATTTGATCACACATAAACAATACTTGCACCATTGAAACGTAGACTGTTAACACTTATTAATTATGTATGGCTGAATAATTAGTTACAACGATTTACCACTAAAAACTTGACTTATACAGAGCAGTTTAAATACACACACACTCTGTGAAACACTCAGAGAAATATCCATGTATTTGGACCTAACATCTGTTTCCATAAAACTTTATCTAATTTTTGGTTGATGATCTTGTGAGAACATGATTCTCTATTCTGGTGTACTACTTCAATTCCACAGCTCTTTCTTGCTTCTAGTTGTTTAATTGGCGGTGAGTTGCACTTTTGCAATTTTTCTGGCGATAATCTAAAGAACTATTGAACGTTATAAGCGTCTCCAATTATTCTCTCTATGGTCTCCAATCTTATATCCGGTTTTAGTGACGTTAAATGCAGTGCTAGTAAGCTGCATCAACTCGTACGGCATCACATCAGATTTATTATCTGAAAGTATCTTTTTAATGTGACGTATGTAGTGCTTCTAATGATTCTCAATTAATGTCTGTTGGTAATGGTTTGCACGGGTCTCACAATACTCAGAAAAGCTTCATTGTTTCTTTATATATATCGCAATTTGTTGTAATATTCATTGACTTCATTGATTTACATATTGTCTTATTGGTACATGTTTATAAAATGTATTTGCATCATATTATCCTTGGTGCTGTTAGCACTGTTTGTACCACCAGGAGGTTCACGTGGTTCTGAAACACTCTTAGATAAGACTATAATTTCCCGTCTGTGCTATTTACCAATTGTAGTTTGATACTGGTGATGTCCTCTTTAAGCACTGAGTAATAAGAAATCAAGTATTATAGTTGGACGTTGGTGTCTGGACTGACCGATTTCATGTAACCCAGATGCAGATATCTTTTCATAAACTTGTGATATTCTTGTTTTACGAATCACGAAACTGCACTTCACACAATATATCTTCTTGTGTTACCTAGATTTCGCCAGGAATACTTCAGTCTAATTCAAAAAAATATTAATACTTCATTTACTGTTTCATTTATTTAAGGAAGGTAAATTAGTTCCAGTAATATATTATTTTAATATTCTTTAGTATTATTTTCAAATATATCTTCTTGTGTTGACTAGATTTCGCCAGGAATTTGGTAGTGACGTCTATAACTGCTGCTACTTTGGTTACCATGTATCTTTGTTCTTTTCGTATTAAATCCATTCGAATCTCATCTCTTATAGTAGTAGTAAATTTTATTTCTTCATACCATTCAGCAAGATGTTGCCATAATATATTGTTTCCAATAGGATATCGATTTTCACTGGGTTTAGCTAAGTAATATCCTTCAAATTAAGTTTCTTGCCCTATTTTTTCGTACAGTGTGAAGTTGAGTATTTAGTTTGAATTACTTGGACATCGATGTCAGTTGTGCGTCGATTTTTGACTTCGATATTTATTCAATGTTGTTCCCTATTCCTTCGGAAGAACCAATTTTTTTTTTTTCGCCGTTGCTAGTATTAGTGTGGTGGGCAGGAGATTTCATTCTCGCGTAGAACTACATATGTGTTGCTTCTATTCTGGTAGTGATGGAATCTCGGTTGTGGTGGCGAAATCATTTGGTTACTTGGTTGCGCATGCGCATTCAAATCATGTTGGTGATTTCCACAAATTATGCATGGTTTTGGGCAATTTTGCAGGCGGAATAGAGGGTTTCATTACAGAAATTCGATAATTTTCTTCAACTTTGTTATCTCGTGAGGTGTTTCCAAGAATCGATCGAAGATTGTTGGTCTTCCTACTATCGGATTCCAGGTTGCTGTGTAGCAACTCAGGTTAGGTAAGATTTGTAGGCATTATTTGCTTACTTAATGCAGTTTATCAGTTGCAAGGGTATATTAAATTTACAAGGTGGTTGATTCACTACTTTATCTACTAGTTGAGCGACGAGTAGACGTTGATTGTTATAAAGCTTTTCCAGTATTTCGCAAGCTGTTAAGTAATTGCTTATAGGAATATGATTGAGCGGCTTCTTCTCGCAAATATCCTTGTAGAAATTCAAATTTTTGGACATCAGATATCGTCTTATTTTGATGGATAATCGTATGATATATATATATATATATATATATATATATATATATATATATATATATTTCTCGTAGCTTTCATTTCATGTTTTTGTATCATCTGCATTGAAGGACGATTATGTTATGGCTGGCTTTTTAAGCAGTCATACATGTGTGGTGAGTAATTATTATCGATGGGTTTGCAATTAATAGTTCGATAAACTATTACAACAATCGAGAACAAATTGTAAAACTTATACTGCTGAATATTATGTACTCACCTAGCAAAAACAATTCCGCACTTCAAGGTTTATTGTCTTCAATCAATCACGAGAGTGAGTGGTCGAAGATTAGAAAAATCAAGTTATCATTGCTATCATGTAAACCATCCTGAACTCCATCATTACATGGCAATCATGCCAGGATACTTCCAATCCATATGTCAATAAAAGATATTATTTACATTTGATGCTATTCGACTTGATTTACTAAACACTAATTCATGTAGGTGTACTATGTAACCGTGTGAACTATATTATTAAAAGAAAATGCCCAGAATGGAACCCAAGGACTTCAATCTCCAGCGTTTTAAAATGCAAAGATTCTAAAGTTTGCTGATAGATGCTTAAGATCGTCCTGAAATTTTTGACAGTTCTTAATAGAATAAACTTTAATTAAAATTTTCATGTCATCTGCATAACATCTGGCGCTTTCCAAGTAATCACTAATATCATTTATCATAAGTAAGATAAATAAGATGGGGCTACCCTGTGGCACGTCAGATGTTACATTTTTTTGTCAGATGTGAAATTACGGATTCTCACACTTTGTTGCTTATAAGTTAAGTATGAACGAAACCAATTCACAACACTATCATTAAAATTTATAAAATGTATTAAAATCCTTCAGTTCTTTGTAGACATTTTATTTAATACATTTTATTATTCAAATATGCTCCAAGTGGGTATTTTTCCTTAATCCCGAACGTAATGATTTCTGTAGAATTCACTAATCCACCTCAGGTATAAATTCAGACCATCAATCGCTTATATTTCATTCTTGTGTCAGTTGCCGTACATATCTGAGTAAGTTATTAATATTTCATTATATTAATTTTAGTAAGTGTTTTTATTTGTATTTAAAATCAATTTTATAATAAAGCTGAACTGAAGAGAGCGAAAGTTCAAAACACGTGTCTGCAGATGATTATAAACTTGAATGCTAGATTTTTTAATTGCTTTTGCTAATTTAATTTAATGAAATCAGTTTAAATTCATTTTTGTGCATAATTTTTCATGTTATAGTCATATTTAAACAATATAAAATACGTTTTATCATTTTATAGTATATTCAACAGAAATAATTTCATTCAAATTAGTGTTGCTTTGATAGTTGTACTTTTCGTAACATGCAAATTAATTTTGTTTTATTCATTGTCTGTCGAGGTACTAGCCAGAGAAGTACTTGTTTCAAAATAATTTGTTTTGTAGTCTTATTAAGACTCACTGTTGTAGATTCACGAAACGTTTTCGTATTTTTAAATTTATTTAAATGAGTCTAGTAATATTATCAAACAAAATAGCTGTAATGTTAGCGCTGAAGAGTTTAATAAATATTACTCAAATATTGGTATAGAACTCCTTATGCCTGATGTTCCCTCAGAGGTCAATATAAATGCACCTATTCGTTGAAGTCTCTTTCAACCAAGTAATAGACACCATTGCGAAACTTCCGAATAAAAGTAGTAATGATGTCTATGAAATTAAAACAGTTATACTTAAATCAATTATAAATATTATAGTAGTCCCACTCTTTAATCTTATCAATGAGTGTATTAGAACCGGGATCTTTCCTGACTGTGTAAAAATCTCCAAAGTTGTACCCATTTTTTTTAAACAACAGCGACCCTAATGATAAAGATAAATACAGGCCGATTTCTATAGTACAACTGTTATCTAAGGTAATCGAAGTCACATTAAAAAAAAACAACTATATGATCACCTGGAAAGTAATTGTATTCTCAATACTAATCAATATGGTTTCAGGCACAGGAGAAATACAACCACTGCAATATTAGCACTAATTCAGACCATAAACGATGGTTTAGAGACAAATCAAATAATCTCAGCCCAGTTTTGTAATTTTCCCTTCGACTGTGTATCCCACGATATTCTCTTAAATAAATTAAGCAGATACCAAATCACCGGAACTAGCTTAAAACTATTAAAAGTCTACATAAATAATAGAAAACAAGTAGTGTGGTTTAACAATACCACTTCTGGCATTAAAGACATAATTTGCGGGGTGCCTCAAGGCTCTGTACTTGGGCCTCTACTTTTTCTTATGTACTTTCATGCAGAACATCCGAGTGATATTGTTTGCTGATGACACTACTCTAGTTAATACTTCACATGAACCCACGAAATTACAAAAATTAATGGATACATCACAGTCGAATACATTAGACTGGTTCAAACAAAATAAACTTAAACTGAATATTTTAGAAAGCACCCAAAAGAAAATTTTTAAACCTGTACACAAATCCTTTCAAATTTCTGGGTACATATCTGGATTTATCCTTAACATGGGAACATCATATTAATTACTTGGGTACAAAATTGAGCAAGAACATTTAACTTTTACGTAATCTGCGTGAAGGCATTTTATTCATAATATTTTAATTTGTATTTATTTTTGTACTATAAGAATATTTTATCTTTATCTACATTTTTAACCGTGTAATTGTATAAATTCACAATATTTTGTGTATTCGTAAATATTTCCCTTATCGTTGTTTGACTTGTATAAAAAAATGTTACAGTTTCTAGCACTAATAAATTATTATTATTATTAAGAACTAAGAACTGATAAAGGTGAGGAAGCGGAACGATTCTCTATGAAACCAAATTGATATGGAGGGATATGGTGCGAGATGTGGGGCATAAGTTTAGTTTTTAGGATAGATTTGGATAACTTACCCAAGACTGGAAGAGGGGTAATAAAAAGGCTGATATTTTACGAAAAGAAACAATTAGACATAAGTTAAAAACCGTATAATTATATTTTGAATATGTAATACAATAAAATAATATTCTTTAAAACTCTTTCAATTTTAATAATAAATATAAAAAACACGAAAATATATTCGTAAAATCTACAACAAATGAGTCTTATTAAGACTACAAGAACAAATCACTTTTGAAACAACTACTTCTCTAGCTAATACTTCGACAGACATTGAATAATACAAAAGTAATTTGCGTTGTTGTAGATTTTACGAATATATTTTCGTGTTTTTTCTATTTATTAGTGAATTATCTACAACGTAAAGGACTTATATATTTTATCTTTCAATTTTATCGAACAAATAGCGCAATGGAAATCTAAGAAAATTGTATTTAAAATTTGCTTAAGAACAACTTAAATGTCAAAATAATATTTAATACATTCTCAAAAAATACAGTCGACAATTTCATAAAGGAGAAACAATGAAATTTTAGACAGATTCAAAAATTTTTGAAAAAGCATAGCGAAACAATTATTAAAACGCAGTCATAACATTTCTCAAAGAAGGGACATTAAAAAATATATTTAAAAAAAACTGATAGAACTTGACTTAAGAAACAAATAAAATTGTTACAACATTTTATCTAAACAGAACCAAAAATTGGAAAAATTAAGCATTTTCCAGAAAACATTTTTGATTTTGCTAAAAAAAAATGGTTCAAATTAAAACCGACTTAAAAAAATGAAATTTGATAAGAAAAATGTATTTATTTAAATATATGAAATAAAAAATGGTTTAAATATTTTATCAAAATTTGTAAAAAAAAACTAATTAAATTAATTGAAATTTAAAAAAATACATATTTTTAAAAAATTGAATATTATTTTGTAAAAATAAATAAAATCTATTAAAAGGTTAAAAACTTTTGAGAGAAACGTGGAAAAGTTTGTTTCTAACAGTAGAAATTTTCAGTAAAACATTGAGATACGCTAAGGATATATAAAAAAACATTTTGAACTTGAATGAGGACAATAAATTAATAATTTTTCTAGAAATGGTTATTATTTAAAATTTTATTTAGGGAATTGATATACACTTTAAAAATAACAGTTATGTTTATTTTAAATACATTTATTTCATCTAAAAAAACCTTTAGGAAAAAAATACATTTCCTTTAAAAAGAAAGAAAAAACGTTGGAAACTAAAAAATAAATTTTTATTCTGTTTTATTTATTCTTAGCAAAGTTTAATTATTTTTTCTTTGCTTAAATTGTTTAAAGAAAAATGTTTTCTTAAATGTAGTTTTTTACTTTCAATAGATTTTATTGTGATAAAATATAATAGGTAATTTAAGCAAATTTGTATTTGTATAAATTAACTGGTTTAAGCAGATTAGTTGATGAAATTAGCTAAAAATAAAACAAAACATTGATTTTTTTTTAATAATTGGAATTAAAACATTTAAATTATTTAAAAAAAACACTTAAATCGAATTTAGCTTAAAACTTTGAAACAAAGGAAAGTATTTGAGAATTAACTTCCTTTGTGTAATTTTGATAAGTTGATATTTAAGCCAAAAAATAACTGAACTTTCTCATGAATGAATGGATAATCCGTTAATAAATATTATTATTATTAAATATATACATAATAAAACAATTGGGTTTATTAAAAAACAATTTGAAGCAAACAATATTAAAAAAAAATGTTAAAACAGTTTTAAATTTGCGTTTTAAAATGTTTAAACAAAATTTATTTACTCAAGAAGCACCATTGTTAAAATTTGTTACCAAAACAGTTTAAATTTAAGCAAAATCAATTGAGTCTATAAATAAATAAAATCATTTACTTAAAACTTAGAAAAAAAAAACAATTGACAGTTGCGACATATACATGCAGGAACTTTAGCCATTTACATTCTTTTCATGTATTGTTTCTTAAAAAGAATTGCAACTTTGCTTATAAAATTGCGCCAGAAATTTGAATTCTAAAATTTATAACTTAAAATTACTTATGAAGCAGAAAAAATCAAATAAAATTTTTGAAGAGTAAGGAACAATTGATAACAAAAATTTAATTTGAGTTTCCTAAAATTATCTAAAACAGTTGTAAACTTAAAATATACCGGGTGCTTGATAAAAAACGCCCAACGCCATAACTTTGTTATTTATTATATTAAGATATTTGAATCAACTAAAAAACAAATTGAATAGCTGTTTAAATATTATGAAATGACATTAATTATATTTTTTTCAAAATTAACTTCATTGACAAATGACAGTCAATTTTAAATTTTTAAATGGCTGCATATACTTTTCTTATTTTTTTATACTAGACATTATTTTTTACCTAAGTAAATTCGGAACTGTGCACGTGATGGGTAGACATCATTAGCTGTTAGCATTAACTAATATTTGGGTGGTTAATATCAGTAAAAAGAAATCCAGAAATACATTCTTCCTATTAGGGATATTTTTAATCTGTTTTAGATTTAAATAACCCAAAGATTCTGTAATTGCCTGAGCTTGAGCACAAAGGTTAAAATTCCCTGTTAGGCTATAATCATATGCTCCAACCATATGCTGATAAATTATAATCTCCACAAAGTAAAATGTTATGATTATTGAACTGATCTTTAATTGCCTCAACAATACCAGCATGATCCTTATAAAGGTTAGCTTCCAAATTCGGAGGTATATATACACCCCTATAATATAATTGCAATTGTCAATTCTTATAGATACATATATTTGATCAACACAAGTATCAATTGGAATTTGTGATGTAAAATATTTATTTTTAATTGCGATTAGCACTTCTCCACGAAATAGTTTTTTACTAGTGCGAGGGCTACGATCAGCTCGAAATGTATTATATTTTTTTAACAAGTACCAAATATCGAGGTTGGGAAGTACTCATTGCAATTAAGATTGGCATTGATTGCACTAAAATTAAATCAATTATAAATGGAGTCGAACATCTTTTTGTCAAAGTTACTAATAATATTATTTTTGGTTCAACGCATATTCCACCTTAGTCTGATATATCCGTTTATGAACAACATGCAGAAACGTTGGACACGATCTGTGAAGACAACCCTGGCTCCCAATTCATTTTTTGTGATGACTACAATCTCCCCTCTGCCATATGGGATCCCAGTGGAGTTAACGTTCTAAGTGACGAGAATCGGTCCTATCAGGCGGAAGTGCTAAGTTCGTGTTTTGACTTTCGAAATCTACGCCAGCGTAATACGATTCCTAATAAGAGAGGGACATTTTTGGATTTGTGCTTTTCTAATTGTGACAATTTAAATATTAGTCTGATGATCGGCTGTTTGAGAATAGTTTGCATCATGTTGCCTACTCTTTGTACTTAAATGCCTCAGGTGTCAGCTGTGATCTTGTAAATTGTGACATGTTTTATGACTTTAAATCGGCAGACTACTGTAGTATAAACGATCATTTGTCTAAAGTTATTTGGTCTCACTTACTTAAGAACCATGATACCGAAATTGTTGTCAATATTTTTTATGATGTTATATTGAACCTAATAACAAAATATGTTCCTTCTAGAAATTTGAAACCTTCGAGCTTTCCTAAATGCTATAATAAAGAACTAATACAATTAATTATTAAGAAAAAGGCGTCTCACTGTCAGTTTAAACAAAGTGGATTGCCATGCGATTACGAAAGTTTTAGTTATCTGAGATCACTTTGTTCTAACATGAGCAAGGATCGTTATAAGTTATATGTTGATGATATTGAAATGAAAATTAATAGTAACTGTAAGCGTTTTTGGTCATTTGTGAACGACCAGCAGCATACGAAAGGCATTCCAAGTGTTATGCATTTTAATGATAAAGTCAGTAAAGATGGCCATGAATGTGTTGAGTTATTTGCGGAGTATTTTGCTACTGTTTATGATTATAGTGTTGTTGCTTCCACAGGAGCCACTTACAAATACAATTACTCCGTTGATCTCAATAAATTTTATGTTGACAAAATTGATGTACACAATACCATTCAAGATCTTACTAATGATTGTAACAGCGGCCCTGACAACATTCCTAATTACTGATTGATGAGGCTGACAGATGTTGAAAGTTCATCTTCACTTTATATAAATAAAACTATATAAGTACTTTCAAAAATATATTGTAAGACGCTACAATTGTTTCGCCACACTATTTTCTTCGCCTGAAGAAGCCACAGTGTGGCGAAACAGTTGTAGCGTCTTACAATATATTTTTGAAAGTACTTATATAGTTTTATTTATTCCTAATTACTTTATAAAAAAATGCTCTTCTTCTTTTGTCGAAGCACTGGCAATATTATTTAACAAATCATTAGAGTCCGGCGAATTTCCGTCTGCTTGGAAGAAATCTTATATTATCTTACTACATAAATCAGGTAGCTGCTAACTAGTCAATAATTACAGAGGCATTTCTAGGCAATCTCAAATTTCTAAAATGTTAGACTTGATTATATCCGGACAAATTATTTGGCATTGTAAAAATATTATTTGCAAAGAGCAGCACGGCTTCATGGAAGGACGATCTACAGTAAGTAATCTGTTAACGTATCAAAATTATATTCGGCCATCTCTAGAAAACGGATACCAGGTAGATTCTGTCTACACCGATTTTTCCAAGGCCTTTGATAGAGTCAATCATGAACTTCTTTTGGAGAAATTAAGGGCATTGGGATTCGGTGTAACAGTGTTATCGTAGCTAAAGGGGTACTTGGTTGATCGAAAACAAGTTGTACGTATTTCTAATTACTGTTCCCGCCCGATTCATGTTGCTTCAGGTGTGCCTCAGGGCTCCCATTGTGGACCTATTCTTCTTCTTTTATTTATAAACGACCTTGAGGCATATCTTAAGCATTGTAATTTTCTTTTATTTGCGTACGATTTGAAACTATTTACAACAATTAAGTCCCAGAATGATGTAATGAACTTGCAAACTGATTTAAATAATCTATTCGATTGGTGCAATAACAAAAGATTATTTTAAAATTTGTCAAAGTGTTTTTGTATATCATTCAGTAGAAGAAGAGTATTTTTAAATAATTATTTTATAGATGGTCATAAATTGAACAATGTAGATGAAATAAAATTAGGGGTTGTCCATGATTCTAGATTAACATTCAATAAACACATTTTCAAAATGCGAAATAAAGCAATGCAAATTATCGGGTTTATATTCAGATTTGCCTACAATTTTGAAATAGATACATTAAAAATATTATACAGGGTGAGTTTTTTTCGATGTTCTCTATGGGGATCTCGGAAACTATAAGAGATAGAGAAACGGTTAAATGGGGAAAGAAGTGTAGATTTACGAGACGAATAAAATTCACCTTTCAAAGTTTTCAAAAAAGTCTAGGGTAACTAGATATTTTGAAAAAAGTAAAAAGTGTCAATTTTTTCAAATCAATATATCTCGGTTATTATAACAGATAGAAAAAAACTGTAAAGGACAAAGTTTTAGATAATTAATTGCATATTAATAAAAAATAATCAGAAAATTTTTATCGCCATTATTTTCCGAGATATGACGCAAACTTACATTTTTTTAAATGGAAACCATAGTTGGCTATGGCCTTATTCAAAAGGTAATTTTTTTCTCTTTAATCCAATATGACATACGACATAGTTATGGAATGTCCATAGGAATAGTTCCACTAGAGCCGTATTGGTTCATTTGTGTTTAAGGTAACCATGCTGTAGTTTATGAAATAGATTATGTTTATGGAAAATGAGTCTGTTATTTATAACTCTTTCGAATATTTTCGAAAAGTGTGTTAGTAGACTGATTGGCCTAAAGTTTGAAAGGATGCTTGCTTCGACATTATTAGATTATCTGGAAATTCTCCAGTTTCAATACATTTGTTTATTATGTTTGTTAAAGGATATTTGATAAAATGGATACAATTTTTAATTACCTCTACTGAGATACCAACCCAACCTGTTGCTGCTGTATATTTTAAGGAACTGACTATGATGCATACTTCTTCTTCAGTGACTGGTTTTAGGAATATGGATGCCTCAAATGGCATTATTTTATCGTGATAGTCTATTTTGGGAATTTTTGTTGTTGTTCTTAAAGCAGTATTGATAAAGAATTCATTTATTTCGTTAGCATTCACAGGTGTATGTTGATTCGGTTGTGTTGACTGTTGTATTTGTTTTACTATATCCCAAGTGGTTTTGTTTATGTTATCTGTGTTCACGAGTATAGTCATAATAATTTTTCTTTGATGCTATTAAATGTTCATTGTAAATTTTTTTCATGGCTTTATAATCCTTTACATAGTCGGTATTATATATGCGTAAAATGTCGTATAAATTTAGTTAGTTTTATATGATTTCTGTTATTATTATTCGTTTTGAATTGAGTGAGTGGAAAACATTCATTATATATTAGCAAGAATTTATTTAAAAATGCGTTCCATCTATCATTTGATGACTGTTTATGTAATATTGTTTCCCAGTTTATTTCAGAAAGCTTTATGTTAAATGAGTTTAATGTGTTTTTTATATATTTGGCTTCTAGTAGATTTTTGTGGGTTTATGTTTTGTTAATAAATTGTAGAATGTGACTTTTTGTCCATAATGGTCTGAAATATGCGATTTGATGACTTCAGCTTTATGACTATTATCTATATTACATATTATGTTATCTATACACGACTTTTTTGTATGTGTTACTCTGGTAAATGTATTGATTAGTGGTTTAGCTCCGTAACTTATTGTTAGGTTAGTTAAATATTGATTGTTAATAATACCACTAAGAAAATCTATGTTGAAATCTCCCGTTATAATGCAATAGACTTCCTCGCCTGTCAGTATATTATATAAACTCTCAATTTTTTTCAAAAAATGTTTCAATATTCCCGCTAGGGGGTCTATAAAGTCCGATTGTGATTATCTTTATGTTATGTATTAAGAGTTCAGCTGCCGCAATTTCAATTTGATGATGTATTGTGAGATTATTGATGTCTTCACGAGTGTTTGCGTTTATGTCATTTTTTCCATATACAGCTACTCCCCCATGAGCGTTTTCTTGCCTGCAATACGATGAAATGAGTTGGTATCCTTCAATGTTGTAGTGTTTGAGTTGTTCATTTGTTTTCCAGTGTTCTGTTATCGTTATTATTTGGCAATTTTTGTTTTCGGATATAACGTTATTTAATATATTTATTGCAGTGTTTATTTATTGTACATTTTTATTTATTATCGTAAATGCCTGTTTTTCAGATTTTTCTAGTTTTTTTTATATTTAGTGTCCTTTGTTATTTTGAAACTTTGTTGTGTAGATGGTGTAAAAAAGGATTGATGTAGACTCCTTCTGGCCACATTTCTGGATCTTTATCAATCCCAACATCTGATTTTAGAACGCTTAGTTTAAAGGAGGAATATTCCTGTGGTTTTTTTTTTTTTGAAAACATTTTTTCGCATTCTGCTTCTTTAATGTTTATAGTTGTTATATACTGCATAAGTGATTCTGTTGTTACAGCTGGATCCAGTACGCTGATATAGAAGTGGTGTCTTATTTTCCTGCCCTTTATTTCCAGTTTTCCATTTGATGTTCCAGCGATTGATACCCTGTTTCTTTTCTACAAGTATAAAATCCTCATTATTTGGAGTTGTTCCTTTGTCCTGTGGTACTGTTGCCGAAGATTCCGTTTTCGTTGGAGAGCTGGTTGGGTGCGTCTTCTCCGTTGATGATGATGTGTTCGGATTTCGTGTGCTTGAAGACGCAATTTCACTATATGCAGCCCTATTTACATGTGATGCGATATCTTGTGACAGCTTGTTGAATTTTCCATCATTTATGGTTGTAGATTTCTTTGTATTTTAATCAGATTTGGTTTGTATCTGCGCTAAATTTAGTTTGTTTACATCTTTTTTGGTGTATTTTAAGTTATGAGAGGTTAGGGAATTTATTAATTTATCTTTTTCTGTTATATCTTGTTTTAAATCACAAACCTGTTCATTTAGCATGTTTATGTCTTTCCTTAGTTCCTTAATTTCATTCTTCATCCCAAGTACTAGTTAGAGGCAGATTCTCTGTACTCCCTGTTTTTCGCAGCGGTGACAGGCCAATACTCCAAACTTGTTTTCGCTTTTCATACAGCTTGAGTGGAAATCAGTGTCGCATATTGCGCAGGTTGATAACACACACTTGGAAGCTATTTGTAAACCACAACCGGAACATTCCGAATTTTGTAATATTTCAATTATCGTCTTATTTAATTCACTCTCAGATAACGACCTATGTTCGCGGTGCGCCATCTTCGTATGACTCTTCATTCCCTGAAATTTCTTATTACGACTATTCTAATGCATCATCTACAGAAATTAATGTAATTTTAGCATCTGTTGATTGGGATAGTCTACTATTAGATGATCTAAAGCAAAATCATTTGCAGCTAAATATTAGTAAATGTAAAGCTATAAGTCATCGTAAATTTGTAGTTAACTATGTAATTTATAACTTAGTATCGGAGAATTTCGGTGAAATACATGATTTAGGTATTACTATATCGATTGTAAATTCACATTCAAAGCATTTTAGACAGGTCTGTAAAAATTTTTAGGATTTGTCACACAATTAATACTATTTTACTATAACGGCAGGTAGTAAGTCGATGTGTAATTAAATAATTATATTTAAAAATTCTTTTATTTCAAAACCAAAGACAAGAAGTTGTAATATTTTTAATTACGTATTTGATAATGCCATTAAAATTAAAGTGGTAATTAAATCATCTCATTCACCACCTAATTAGGCTTTAAACGTAGCCGTTATAAAATCATATATTAACACTAACAACACTCTCTTTATCTACGTTATATATAACATAATCAAATATCCTGTACACATTCGATGCTTATCAAACTAACCACACACACACACACACAAGCAAACACCGGCGTGTAAACAAACGCCCATCCACCAGAATGTTTTAGTGAACTCGGCCAACATTAGTTCACTAGGTCGTCGCCGAAAACGCTCACCAAAATCCCGTCACCGTCGTCGACAGCACGTCTAAAATCCCACCTCTCGGAGATCCACAATAAAAAAACCATTTATCATCATATTCCTCTCTCCATGGGCGTCCGTTCCGAAACTTGTTTGTATACAAATCAGTGTCGAGGCGAAACGCGACTCGAATGCACCGTTACTAATTTACCTGTCGTACACACACATACAGACACGTGCATTTGTACGTTTTTTTTTCCTTTTTATTTCCGTTAATATCTATGTTAATGTTAATAACTGAATACATTTCCGCTCACAAGTTTTCTTTCGTGCCATTACCGCTAATAGCATTGTGCGTGCGTTTGCGTTGTTATACTTTTCAGTTGTGCCTAGAAAGTGTTAAAAGTCGCGGGTTTTTTATTTAATTTCGGTGTTAAGTGAAAATCAGTGCTGCGCGACGATAAAATCTGGCTTAATTGCGAAAGAAGTGATGTGGGTGTTATACCGGAGGATTGGGAATTATTTATAAGCGCGGAGAGGAGTCTAGTTTTTGGACGATCGTGGGATTCGAGCCGCTAGGATTTCTCTTTAACCAGGTTGCTTTAATGTCTTTATTTACACGTTTAGAAACTTGGAATTATGCCGTTGAAAAAATAGACACGTGTTAATCGTTCAAATGAATTCAATTGTAGTTTCTAGAGGCGAAGAAAATATGATTGAGTACAATAATTAAAATTTAAAAAAAATACGATCAGATGAAAAATAAAAAATACTTCACAATGTAACATTGTGATATTAACTAAGTAAAAGTATTTTTTTTTCATCTAAATAAAATGTATCACGAAGTAAGTGCCTACAGCCTCAATCAGTTAAAAATACGATCAATTCATTCGTGATAAAACATTTTTATTTTATTGGAATTTAGATTAAAACACTTGTTATTTATTAAATGATTTGTTAAAGAAAATTGAAATAATTTGAGTGATATATTATTTTAAATATCTTTAAATACTTAAGTTTACTGCTTTTCTTTAAAATTTCATTTCTTTATTCTTTATTGTCTTTGCTTCTACTGCTTACAAACCTACAAAAAAAAAATATTATACAGGGTGTCCCACCGAAACCGCACATCAAAAGTTTACGGACTTCTAGTGAATGTATTTTTATGAAATTTCCATGACTTATGTAATCAAGTGTGCTCTATTTAATTAAAACATTTTCAAGATTATACGACTTCCGGTTATACCGAAAGTCAACAAATTATTAAGTAACATAACGTCCAAATTTAAGCGTTTTCAAGATATGTAATTAATATTTTTAAAAATTTTGTGCTTTTTCAGAGTTAACTTTAAAAATACATATCTCCGACTAAAATAAAATTGAAGGATTGTAATTTTGGCTACACATAGTCAATACCTGACGGTATCCAATGATGAGTTAGTTTTTTCAAACCACATTTTGTCAAATTTAAACCAATATATCTCGTTTTTCTTAAATGGAACACTATGTATATTTTTACATATTCGGGCGCAGAATTTAATTGTACTTTTATCTATACTAGTGTTCCCTATACCTATCTTCTTTACTTTTAAAGTTATTAAGATGTTTGTAAAGATATATCAATATTCTGTGCAATAAGAAAACAATGGGTACGTAATATATTAAGCGAGCCAAGAAAACAAAAAACAACTCCTGTTTATTTAAACAGTTTAACTGTCTTTGTGACATTTTACATAGGTAGAAGATTTTAATTTGTTATTATTTAATAAAAACCTTAAAAAATAAATATTCAGTTCAATCAATCCACTTAATCTAGTAGTTCATACAATTAGTTTAATAAATGCTCAAAATGGCCACCATTGTATTCTAAACACTTCAAAATTCTACGGATTATTTCATTATTTGTGGCTTTACTGATTTCGTTGTGGTTTAATTTGCCAAATTCGGATATTATTCGTTCAATTAACTCTTCTTTAAAGTGAACTCTGAAAAAGCACTCAATTGTTTAAAATATCTATTATCTCGAAAACGCTTAAATTTGAACGTTATGTTACTTGTACATGTAAATGTACAATTGGAAGCAGAAATAATAGTTGTAAACTTTATAAAAATACATAGTTGTCTAATGCTTTAAACAGTGAAAAAATTACTTCCAAAAATAGCATTCAATAATTAAGTAATTGCTGTTAAAAAAAATTGTAGAAAAAAATTTCTTAAGTAACTTGGAAGATTATTATAATAAGATTGTATTGAAACACTAACACATTCTTCGCAAATTGATTTTATTTATTAGATGTACATTTCCAGTTTAGTTTAAAAATAAGTTCAGTTTAAAATTATAAAATTACTAAATTAAAAATTTGAAAGTAAATTGCACTGACAACTTTCTATAACGTATTTGTAAAGTTACTCAATAAAAACAGTTAAAATTGACGTAATAAAAAGAGTTAAAATTTACGTAAATTTAGTCTTCAAAACACAAGAGTGAAACATTTTCTTGTAAAATTTCTAATCTTTTTAAGCAAGGTTTTAACTATGTATAATTTCAATATAAGTTTTCAGCTGTTTTTTTTTTAAATATTTTCATTTGTATTTTTGTATATTTTTTTTAAAACTTGCTTTTATATATTTATTTATTCATTTCCCAACAGAAATACATTCAAATACAGGGAAACATCTAAAATATGATACATTGAATTACTAATAATAACAAACATACAAGTTCTAACAAGTTAAACTAAGGATGTCCTTTAAATTAACAGAAAACATTGAGTCTTGAACAAAATATATCAAGAAAACATTGTGATAATTGCTCAACATGTGGTGTAGTGGAGAATTTAAAAAATGAGTTGTATTAGGTTTATCATACTAAAATGTTAATGAAAAATTTTAGAGCATAAATGCAGAGAAGATTTAGAAAAAGTGGATTATCAGTATGATGATGAATTAATTTATATAATGTTAGTTTTGATATACATCTATGTCTTTGTAACATAGAAGGCATTGAAAATTCATTTAGTAAAATTCATAACTAATACAGTTAGGAGGATAAACTTCTTATTTAAAACGATATAAATGTTTTTCTTCTGAATCCTCTCTAAAGAATTGATATGAGTAAGGTAAACTCCAAACTGGTGCATAGTAATCACGTTTGTTAAGTATGAAAGAATTTTACAATACAATTACGCTGCCAATATTTTTTTTTTGCAATTACGAATAATAAAACCTAACATTCTCAATGACGCCTGAATGGTATTATTTATATGTGATACAACTGTTCCCTTGTCGAAAAGTACGCCCAAATCGGTTGTTTCGCTAACCATGTTAACTGTAATGTTGTTTATTCTATAATCAAAGGGTACAGGATTTGACTTTGACGTTAAAACGACAGAATATTACATTTCTTCACATTAAGATTAAATCCATATTGCGAACACCAATTGTATAATTTATTCAAGTTATCTTGTAAAATATGATCATCAGCAATAGCATGATGCACTGTCCTAAATAACTTAATATCGTCGGTGTACATTAAATAATCGCAATCAAGCATTGACGTTACTGAGTTAATGGAAATTGTAAACAACAAAGGCCCAAGGTTAGACCCCTGCGGTACACCGCTTGAAGCAGTATATGCTGCTAATTTGTACCCTTCAATTTCTACAATTTGCTGGCGATTAGACAAATATGATCTTACGACCGTAACTATAGATGTATTGTCTTGAAAATCACATTTATTTAAATTTTCTATAATCATATTATGGGGCATACGGTCAAAAGCCTTAGATATATCGGTATATACGACATCTACTGGATTATCAGCCGATAATTTATTAGTTATATTAATTAAATTCGTTAAAGTACTTCGCTTCTTAACAAAACCATGTTGATTAACAGAAATTTTATGTACAATCTTACTATAAATAGTATCCGATAAAATGCTTTCAAATTACATAATATTGAAATAGGTTTGTAATTTGTAACTTCAAATCTTTTACCAGCTTTGGAGACTGGTACAACTTTAACAGATTTTACAACAATCCGGAAACACGCCACACTTTAATATGATGCTAAAAATTTTCGTTATAGGTTCACTTGGTTTAATCTTCTTCATATGTTTTAACACAATACTGTTAGATATATAGTAGTCACCCATATGATAAGATCTACTAGAAAAGGGACCAGCTGAACCATAAACAACGAGTATTCTGGTAGTACATATATAGATTTTTTTAACTTTGATTCGGTAGTATTTTGTTGGAAAATTGTCAGTTTTCCGAAGAGCCCGAGGAGATGATTTTGGGAATTCCATTAATATATTTTAATATTACATTCCAACGAGATTACTGATCAAAAAAATGGTATGTGTCATAAAAGAAATTGAAGATAAAAATCGAATATTACAGGAAAATAATGTTCTGTTAAAAGAAAAAAATTATAGCTTTAGAACAGAAAGCAAATGTAAATCAAACAAATATTGGAAACAAAAATAACAAACAACCTTAAACGACCAAACAAATCAAATGAAACAAATAAGGAAAATAAAAATAAACAAGGAAATTTTGAGTCAGCCCCAAAAAATGATTTGCCTGATGAAATAATTGTGGAAACTGACCAAAAACATGCAGTAACGAAGAAAATGAAGTAGAAAATGAAAAGAAAAACTGGATACGAGAAAAAAATAATCGAAGACATAATCGTGATAAACAAGAGGCTATCAAAGGACTTGCAAAAGGGAATACTGGAGCAGTAAAATGAGCAACTCGGTATAATTACATACACGCATATTACTTCGAACCTGATTTAACAACTGACGACTTGAATAATTACCTCACCAGCATCGGTTTTAATCAAGTCAAATGTGAACAACTGCATTCAAAACATCCGGACGAATACTCATCCTTTAAAATTGGGGTTCCGGAAAATAAATTTCAAGAACTTAAAAATCCAGAAATATGGCCCGAAAATGTAAGAATAAATAATTTTTTACACCACATCAAGAACAAACATCGAATTCTATAAAAATCCTTTTTCTAAATATGCAATCAATGAGAAATAAAATTATTGAATTAGAAACTGTTATTGTTGATAAGTATTTCTCATTTATTGGTATTAGTGAACATTGGCTGTCACTTGAAGAATGTTCAATTTCTCGTGTAGGTAGATTGTCTGCGAGACCATTTTATGCACGTAAATCTGGCAAATATGGAGCATCAATCATCTATGCCGATGATAACATAGAAACCAAAGAATATAATGCACTCACAGATATGCTATCTACAGAGAAAGTATGCGAAATGTGTTTAGTTTTTAGTGCTAGATATAATATGTTTATTATTAGCTTATATCGGCGACTTTAATACATTTTAATTATAAAAATCGATAAAATAATTTGAATTATAAAAATTGTAATATTATATTAGGAGGAGACTTCAATGTTCATTTCGACTCGAATGATACTCGCGAGCAATATTTAACTGACTGCCCATTAACATATGGTCTTAAGAAGTGGGTTCATGTAAATACGCGAAAGGATGCCTGTATTGATAATATTTTTAACAAATATTGATGCTGAGTACATCAACATAAAAACTATAAATACAGCAGATCATCTTGGTATTATTTTTGAAACTGTGATAAATGAATGTAAATCAATAAATAACATATATAAAATGAGGCCTATTATGGAATGTGGTAAAATTACTTTTTATAACACAATGGCCGACATAAATTGGAATTTTGTACGTGATAATACACTTGACATCGACGAAAAATTCAATATTCTTCACAACTATTTGAGTCAATGTATTAATTACTCATTTCCAGCCAAATATAGAAGTAACAAGACCAAAATAAAAAAAATGTTTTTTGGTTTAATTCTAATCTACGAGAAATGAGGGAAAGAATGCAATTTATAGATGCTTGCTATAGGCAAAATCCAACCCCAAATAACAAAGCCGTTAGAGATAATTATCGCGCTGTCAATATCTATAATTATAAAAGTTGCAAATAGCAATTATATAAATTCTGCTAAGAATAAACAGCGTGCTGCATGGAAAGTTTTAAATTCACACCGGTTAACAAAACAAAAGATGGTCACTTGTAATATATCTTGTGACGAGTTTAATGACTTTTTTGTGAGTATTATAGACGAACTCCTTGCCAAATGTAACGAGCCTGTTAATACAAGTATCACTTTAAATATCATGCAACAATTTAGCTTCAAGGAGGTAACACCTATTAAATTTCTTGACACGATCACCAAGCTTAAGGGCATACAAAGTAATGATATATATGAAATTACCGTTGAGTTAATCAAAAGTATTAAATATATACTGGTTTCGCCAATCACAACCCTAATGAATCAAATGATTAATTTCGGGATATTTCCACAGTCCTTAAAATTTGCAAAGGTTATACCTATTTACAAAAAAAAGGGGATAAAGATGATCCGAATAACTATAGGCCAATATACTTATTACCTATTGTATCGAAAATTGCTGAAAGCATACTAAAAGAACAAATAATTAAACACTTTGAAGATAACAACCTCTTAGACCCAAATCAATTTGGTTTCCGTTCTGGTCGTTCTACAAATGACGCTTTGGTATGTATAATAAATACAATTATCGATTGTTACGAAAACAAACACTCATGTATAGGCTCGTTTATCGAGCTTCCGATTGCGTATCGCATAACATACTTATATCTCAGTTAAAAATGTATGGTTTTACCGGATTGAGCCTAGATTTAATGCGATCGTATCTGGCTAATAGGGAACAAGTCGTGTATTTCCAACAAAAACAATCTGAAATCAGCAAATTAAAAAGTGTGGTTTCCCAAGGATCAGTACTAGGGCCACTCTTATTTATAATTTTTACAATTGATTTACCTAAACAAGTTCTCTCAACGAAAATCATACTAAAATGTATTAAAATCCTTTAGTTCGTTGTAGAAAATTAAATAATAAATTTAAAAATACGAAAACATTTCGTGAATCTACAACAATGAGTCTTACTAAGACTACAAAACAAATTAATTTGAAACAACTACTTCTCTAGCTAATACTTCGACAGACATTGAATAATACAAATTAATTTGCGTGTTACAAATAGTACAACTATCAAAGCAACACTAGTTTGAACGTATTTCTTTCTGTAAAATTAACTAAAAATGATTTAATGTACGTTAAATAATTTGTGAGTGACTATATTATGATAAATTTGGAACAAAAAATTAATATAAGTTGATGTAATTAAAATAAATTAGTAAAAGCAATTAAATAATTCAATACTCAATTTATAACCATCTGCAGACACGTGTTTCGATCTCTCGATCTCTTCAGTACAGCTTTATTATAAAATTGATTACAAATATAAATAAATAAAATTAGTAAACATTTTGTTTTGTACTCTTCAGTACAGCTTTATTATAAAATTGATTTCAAATATAAATAAATAAAATTAGTAAACGTTTTTATTTATATTTGAAATATTGAAGATTCACGAAATGTTTTCGTATTTTTAAATTTATTATGAAAATCATTCTATTTGCCGATGATACAACTCTACTAAATACAGCTTTAAGCATAGAGGAAGCAAAAATCCAGGACGAACAGTCACTAATTCAAGTGACAAATTGGTGTTTGAATAACAGACTGCTTTTAAATGAAGCCAAAACTAAAAAATTAACGTTTAGTCTAAAACCAAATGAAATTATATGTAATAATACAACTCGATTCCTTGGTGTAGAATTAGACCAAGAACTTAAATTCGATCATCATGGGGAAAAAATAACAAAAACACTCACAAAAAATATTTTTTGTATCAGAGGAATGGCAAAAAAAAGTAGGGCACAAACAACTGCTAACTTCATATTTTGCCTTATTTGAGTCACGTATTCGTTACGGTATAGTTGTGTGGGGACATTTTTTCTCCAGACATCGCATCTTCGCGTTACAACGTCAAGTTGTCCGAATAATTGCAAAAATCCCATATCAACAATATTGCAAAAATGCTTTCATAAGTGGAAACATTTTAACATTACTGGCGATTTACATACTTGAGTGTTTAATGTATGTTAAAGTGCATATTACTGAGTATGATTCACGTGATCATCACAAAACCAGATTTATTGCAAGGTCAACTAAGATTGCAAAAGTCCAGAACTGGACAAATTTATTATGGCATTAAATTCTATAATATGCTATCAATGGATACGAGAAATTTACCAATGCATCAGTTTAAACTGAAAATTAAATTATTAATTATTATGATTAAATTATTTTATTAGGAAAGTAAGAATAATTTCATTTCATTTTTTGTTTTATTTTTCCATAATTGATAGCAGCAGAATGCTCAAATTGAGTCTTCTCCCAATATAAGTGTACTAATGTAGCAATAGTAGGTTTAAACGTTACATTCTTGTATTTAGATGTATGAATATGTATATATGTATGTGTATCTATATACTTATAAATGTGTGCATATGTATATGTGTAGGTATGTATGTAAATATATACAACACACGAAATTTATTATATTTATATTTTTATTATTACGCAATGCTTCTCCCGCTTGGTTTCGTATTTTGCTATTTCTGTATTTGTGACGTGTGTAAATATTGTTTCTTAGGACAAATAAACTTATTATTATTATAATGTTTTTTGTATAAATTTAAATAATGTACTAATTTATTGATATTATTTGTACATCGACTACGCCTTTTCGCATTTTTAACATTTCGAATACCGTCGGATTCTGGCAAGCAAGATATTTTTTGAGCAAGATGATCAGAATATGTGTATTTAATAGAGCAGGTTGTACGTTTAAGTACTAAACAATAAAGTCATTGTTGATTATTAATAAAAAAAAAAAAAACAGAGTCGCGCACATATAGGACGATCGATGAAGCAATTTGTTCAGTTTGTTTCGCTCGTGTGAACGTTATCAGGACATAAAATTGTCTATTTGCGCGAAAATTCTGGCGCCACATTTCACAAATAACACACCCAATATCACAAACGCACATATAAAACCGCGCCGTTTTCACGGACATATGCATGCGGAATGAGCGAAATTGCAATAATGCGAGGGCCAAATGGCGCAAAACTCGGCATACATGAATAATAACCGATCCCTCTAATACATACATATACATATCTCTGCAGAAAAAACAGTTTTATATAATTTTAGCACTGCAACACTACATATATTATGGGAGCAGTTAGTTTATATTCCACTGCGTTCGTCAATAATACACCACCTGGCCAGGATCAATCGATAAGCTTGTCTGTTTATTCAAATGTTTCGTTTATAACATTTAGCTCTATTGTGTGCCGGCCTTTGTGGTCAGTGGTACGGACCGTTTTATGGCTATTTGTTGGGAAACCAGAGAGGCATGACACGTATCAATTATGTTAATTGCGTAATGTATACCTCAGGCCAACACAAAGAAACGTTTTTTGATTTGATCACAATTTATTACTTTAATTGTACTTTAAACGAGTATTTTGCAACAATTAATATATTCCTATTTCAGGATTTTTTCAGTTCTTACGATAAAAATTGATCGCTTCAGTTTAAAATCTTTAGAAATCCTTGAAATCCAGTGAGTAGTAGCACCCATGGATAACCACACTAATTGAATTGAATTAATTGGACTAATTGGACCTCAAAACACAGAAAGTTTCAATTCATAAATTGTTGTATAAGATTTACCCTTCTGTGTTTTCTTTATAATATTTGTTAAGCCTGTAATTAATTCTTTTAGAATAGATTTCATGAGATAGATGACAACATTTTTTACATTTTTAACACCTTGACAAATAGCAAATTACAAATGACAAATAACAAATGACACATTAAAATGACGCATGATAATGATGTTAAATAATACAAAGTAGATTACTTAAAATAAATCATAGATGATAAATGTCAACGATTGATTTTTTAAATTTGTCAAATGTTCACAATTTTTATATTTCCCCTAATACTTTTAAAGAAGCATTACAATCATTATAAGTCATATCACATATAATTTGGAAATTGATAGATAACTGATAAAAATACTGATCAAACAACTGATAAAAGTGACAACCGACAGATGACAATTAACATTTTTATTTTAAATTTGTTGAACGTTAACCTTAATAGATGATAAATAAAAGGTGATAATTAATAGGTCACAGATGACCTATGACCTAATGTCAAATGACAAATTAACTGATAGGTAACCTAAAAGTAGATGATAAATTACTGGTGATATATGATTAATGGCAGATGACAGATGAATTAATACCAGATTGCAAATGGAAGATAATAAATGGTAGATGTAGATAACGCAATGACGGGCGATTATTGACTGATGACAACTGTCAGATGTTAAATGACAGGTGATAGATGACAAAATGGTAGATCATTGCAGATTAATCTAAATATTTATATTACACTTTTTATGATAATTCACAATTATTTTAGGATACATTGATGACAGATGACAGTTGTCAGATGCCATTAGATATATAATATACAACGAAATGACAGATGATAAAGGTTATTCTCAAACGTATTGCTTAAATTTTTGAATAAGTCAATCATCACAGTTTCTATGTTTTCCAATAGGCTTTTCAAAAACATTTCCACTTATTTTATGATGTATTAACAGATAATTAAAGACAGATTATAAATTCAAGGTGACAAATGATAGATGACTGATGACAAATGATCTTACAGATGAAAGTGATAAATGACAGATGATAATTGGCAAATGACAGTTTTTTTTTATTTGTTGAACTTATATTGATATTTTTTTGATTTCTCATTACACCTTGATAGATGACAAATGATAGATTTCAATTGATAGATGAAAGATGATCTAATGACATATGACAAACAACAAATAACAAATGACAAATGATAAATGTCAGATAGTACAATTTATTAATGTAGATAATGATAGATGATAGCGGATAGGTGACAGATAATAGATGATAGATAACAGATGACAAATGTCCGATAACAGATTACAGATGACAAACAATAGACAACAGACGACAAATGATAGATTATAGCTGATAGATGATAGATAATAGATGATAGATGACAGATGTCACATGATAGATGACAGTTGCCAGTTGTTATTAGACATATAAGATATAAAGAAATTAAAGGAGACAACTTACAGATGACAGGTGAAAGCTTTACATTTTAATTTAATTTTGTAGAATGTTTTTTTTGTTATAGTTTTGAAAAAAAAAACAATTACTTTATGTACACGGTGATTCATAGAGAATAAATCATTGGTCACAAATTACATTTTCAAAAATTATTTTAGGAATTATTGCATATAGTGATTGATAGATAATAGAGGAAAGAAAGATAACAAATGATAGATGACAAATAATAAATGAATAGAAATAGATGGCAATGTATATATAACAAACGACGGTTGATTAACGACAAATAATAGATGACAAAATACAAATAATAGATATCAAATGGCAGATAACTAGTGACGAATACAGATGACAAATGATAGGTGACAAGTGATAAACGACGAATTATATATGACAGATATTATACGATAAATTGACAAATACTATTGACAAATGGCAGATATCAGATGATAGATGACGGCAGACGACAGATGAGAATTGATGTAAGACAGATGATAGATGACAAATGATAAATGATACATAATAGATGACAGATGATACATATAATATGACAGATAACAGATAACAAATTAATAATGATGACAAAAATAATAATAACTTATGGCTTTATTTCCAAGGTGTCAAAACAGTCAAAAATGAAAATTGCGTCAAAACCTAAAGCACACACTAATACCGATGACAGATGAATAATCATAGATACCAAATAATAGACGTCTCATGACTGATGAAATAAGTATGCGACAAATAATAGATTAAAATTACCTTTGACATATAAATCACAAAATAAAAATCATAATAACAGATGACAGATGACAACTTGCAGGAGGCATTTTTTTTAATTGTCAAACGTCTTAAATTCTAAAACTTTTACGGTTTTTATTACAACTTTTTTATTATACTGCACACTGCATTAATAGATAATGAATTATTGATCAATTAGTAATCAGTCAAGGTAAAAGTTGACAAAAGACGAATGACAAATGACATATGACAAAAGATAATTAACAAATAACAAATGAGAGATGACGACTACAGATGACCGATGATAAATAACAAATGAGAACTGACAGATGACAAATGCCAAACGACATATGCCAGATGACATGATAGATGATAGATGACAGATGGCTGATAACAAATGACAGATGACGAATGACAGATAACAGATGGCAGATGGCAATTGTCAGATGCTATTAGTCATATAAGATATAACTGAATAACAAAAGACAACTTACAAATGACTCTTGACAGTTTTATATTTTTATATTTAGTATGTAGAACGTTCAAAACTTTTGTATCATACTTTTGAAAAAAAAAAATTCTTTATATACATGGTGATTGATAGAGAATGAATTATTGGCACAAATTACAAATAACAAAAGAAAAATGACATAATAACAAATGAAAAATGGCAGACGACTAATAAGAGATGATTAATACAGATGAAAGATGACAGATGTCAAATGACCTATATTGAATTGTATAAAACAAATTACCGATAAAAATGACATTAATAGATACCAAATGGCAGTTGATAGATAACGGAATTTTATATGACACAAAATAAGTGATTTATCGAACGTATATAAATGAAAAGAAATAGATGACAAAGTATAAATCGCAAACGACGGGTGTTTAACGATAGATGATAAATGATAAAAGACAAATAATAGATGACAAAAAATAGTTGAAAATGACAGACGACCACTGAAATATACAGATGACAAATGACAGGTGACAAATGGCACAGATGATAAATTAATAATTATAGATACCAAATGGTAAATGTATGATGACAAATGAAATGAGTAAAAGATAAATACAAGATTAAAAATAGCAATGATAAATGACATATGATAGATAGCGAAATGACAGTTTCCAATTTCTTTATTATATTGTACATGCGAATTGATAGATAATAAATTATTGATCAATTGGTGCTCAATCTATGTGAAAGTTAGCAGAAGGTAAATGACAGATGACGAATACAATGATAAATAACAAATGAGAAATAGCAGATGACAAATGACATATGACAGATGATAGATCATTGATGATTGATAACAGATGACAGGTGACATGGCAGATGATAGATGACAGTTATCTGGCAACTGTTATCTATCATCTAACATCTATTATCTGTCATTTGTCATCTGCTATTTCTCATTTGTTATTTGTCATTGTATTCGTCATCTGTCATTTATCTTCTGTTCTGTAATCTGAGACAGATTTGCATTTTTTTGAAATTTATGAATGGTCTACAACTTTTCAGTTTTTATTACACTTTCCAAAATATTTCTTTATAATATAATGCTCATCATAATTAATAGTTATAAAATTATGGATAAATTTGTGATTAATCAACATGACAGTTAATGGAAGGACAACTGACGAATGTCCCGAGAACGGATGACAGATGAAGGAAACAGATAACTAATAGCAGATTACGAGTTCAAATGACAAATCACAAGTGACATATGCTGACAGTCAAATGATAAATGGTAGATGACAGATGACAAGTGAATGATAATAAATATCTATTGACTGACCAGAGATAACGGAATGACAAAGGCTGAAATATTTCTATTTTTTTGTAGAACATTTAAAATTTTTCGATTTTTTTACAATTTTGAAAATATTTCCAATTTCTTTATAAAAATATTGACCAATTTGTGATCAATTAAGTTTGATAGTTAGGACAAAACACTGATAAAAAATGCCGAATACATGTGAAAAATGACATATGACGGAATGATAAATTAAGGAGACAAATAGCAATTGACAAATGACAAATGCCAACTAGAAAATAACAAAATGACAGATGATATATGAGAGATAACAAATGCTAAATGATAAATGATAGATGACAGTTGCCAGTTGACAGAAGACAGATGAATGCTGAGGGATATCAAATTACAGATGTCTAATGATAGATGAAAAAACACTGTCAGATAATATATGACAGATAATAGATGACAAAAAATATAATATAATAGATTTCTAATGACGGATGACAGATAACGGAATGATAAATGACTTACTGGCGACAGTTGGCAGATTTCTATTTTTTCTAATTTGTAGAATGTTTTTTTTACAATTTTGTAAATATTTATAATTTCTTTATTAGATATTGAACATAACGATTGTTAGACTATAAAATGATTGACAAATTTGTAATCAATTAAATGTGACAATTAACAGAAAGATAAACGATTAAACAACAAATGACAGACAGATGATATAAGATGATGAATACAGATAAAGAAAAACAGATGACAGATACAGATGACCAATAACAAATGATAAATGACAAACGACAGATGACAAATACAAATGACAAATATTAAATGACAAATGACAAATAATAAATGACAAATTAGAAGGGCGGATAACAATTGACAAATGGAATATGCCAACTAGAAAATAATAAAATGTCAGATGATATGTGACAGATAAGAAATTGTAGATGACAGTTGCCAAATGATGATAGTCAGATGAATGAGATAGCAAATAGTAGATGTCTAATGATAAATCAGATAAATGTCTAATGTCCAGAGATATATAAAAGCATCGCATCATCTTCACGTAACTCATCTATCAACATTATAAATGTCCAAACAACTGATGACAAATGATAGATGACAAATAACAAATGACGAATACAAATGACAGCTGATGATGATAGTCAAATTACAGATGGTAGATGATGGATGATAGATAACAGGTGAATGATGATAGATATAGTATAATAGGTATCTAATGACGGATGAGAATTAACGGAATGACAAATGACTTACTGGTGAAGGGCGGCAGATTTCTATTTTTTCTAATTTGTTTCACGATTGCGAAAATATTTCCAATTTCTCAATTAGATATTGAATATGACGTTTGATATAATTATTGACAAATTTGTAATCAATTAATTGTGACATTTAACAGAAGAATAAACGACAAAGGACAGACGATTGATGTAAGATGATGAATACAGATAAAGAATAACAGATGACAAATACAAATGACAAATAACCAATGACAAACGACAAATAATAGATGACGAATACAAATGACACTTAACAAATAACAAATGATAAATGACAAATTAGAAAGATAGATAACAATTGACAGATGATAAATGCCAACTAGCAAATAACAAAAGACAGATGATGACAGATAACAGATTATAGATGACAGATGATAGATGATAGATGATGACAGTTGCCAAATGATGGTAGACAGATGAATGATGCTGGATATCAAATACTAGATGTCTAATGATAAATCAGATATATGTCAAATGTCCAGAGATATAAAATCATTACATCATCTTCACGTAACTCATCAGTCAACATTATCCAAAGAACTGATGACAAATGATATATGACAAATAACAGTTTACGAATACAAATGACAAATGATGATAGTCAAATGACAGATGACAGATGGCAGGTGAATAATGATAGATATAATATAAAAAATCGCTAATACCGGAAGAAAGATAACAGAATGACAAAGAAAGAAATGTAATATGACGGATGATAAATGGAAAATTAGTGACACATAATAAATGACAGATGGTAAATAATAATAATAATAATAATGTTAATTCATCATTAACAAATGTCAGTTGACAGTTGACAAATTACAGTTGACAGTTAATAAACGGTAGTTAAGAGTTAGCAAACAATAGTTGACTGTTGACAAATGATAATTGATGATTGACAGTTGACAAATTGCCTTTAACAATTGACAATATTGGCAATAAATGACAGTTAACAGTTGATAGTTGATATATAAACAACAAATAACAGGGACAGTTTACAAAAGACATTTAGTAATTAAAAAATGGCAGTTGACAAATTACAATTGATAATATTGACAAACAACAATTAATAGTTGATAGACAACAGTTGACAGTAGACAAATTACTCATGGTAGGAAATATATTATAGACGATTTATAAGTGACAAATTTCTAAAAACAATATCTACATTTATATATAGACCTGTGGTTATTCTGCCTTACAAATTTCTATTCTTTTTTATTTGTAAAACGTTTAAAATTTTTACGATTTTTTTCACAATTATTTCCATTTTTTTAGACATTGAAAATTGATACATAATAAAAATATTGACCAATTTGTAATCAATTAAATGTGACAGTTGGGACAAATGACAAATGACAGACGACTGATGAAAGATGACGAATATAGGCGACAAATGATATACGACGAATAACAAATGATAAATGAGAAATTAAGAAGACATGTAGAAATTGACAGATGACAAATGCCAACTAGCAAATAACTAATGGCAGATGAAATATGACAGATAGCAGATGGTAAATGATAGCTGATAGATGACAGTTGAAAGATTATAGAAGACAGATGAATGATGATGGATATTAAATTATGGATGTCTAATGATAAAATTAATTACTTTTACATTTACACGGCATTTGTTAGATAATAAAAAGTTGATCACAAATAACAGATTTCAAATGACAAATGACATTTTCAATTGTTTTATTATATATTGCACATGATAATTAACGGATAGTAATCGACAGATGTCGAATGATAAATGAAGTATAATAAATGCCAGTTATTAAATGACGAATGTAAACTGGCGTATCACATCGAAGGAAAATTAACGTATGACAGGTGGCATACGATAGATGACAGATGACAGATAATATATCACAGGTGACAGATGACATATGACAGAAGTCAGATAACAGATGACAGAAGACCGATGCTATATGGCAGATGACAGTTGCCAGATGCCATTAGATATATAAGATATAACGGAAAGACAGATGATAAAGGTAAAGGTTATTCTCGAATTATATGTTTTAATTTTTGGATTAGTCAAACATCACAGTTTTTACGTTTTTCATTACGCTTTTCAAAAACATTTCCAGTTATTTTAGGATATATTGACAAATAATAAATAACAGATTATAAATTCAAGGTGACAAATGATACATGACTGATGACAAATGATCTAACAGAAGAAAGTGATAAATGCCATTTATTTTTAATTTTAATTTTTACGTTTCCGACAAAATTATAGATGACAAATAACAGATAACGAATACAAATCACAAATCACAAATGACAGATGATGAGAGTCGAATGACAGATGACATATGACAGATGATAGATGACAGATAAAAGACTTACTGGCGTTTGGTGGCAGATTTCTATTTTTTCTAATTTCTTGAACGAGTTTTTCCACAATTTTGAAAATATTTCCAATTTCCTTATTAGATATTGAATATGACTAAATTGATATATTGTAAAATTATTGACCAATTTGTAATCAATTAAATGTGACATTTAACAGAAGGATAAACGATAAATGACAGGCGATTAATTTAAGATGATGAATAGATAAAACGAATAAAAAATGACGAGTACAAATAACAAATGATTCATGACAAATGACACATTACAAACAACAGATGACGAGTACAAATGAGAAATAACAAGTGACAAATGACAAATTATAAAAACACATATAACTTGTCATTATTAAACTAGAAGTGATAGATAATATGTGGCAGATTACAGATTGTAGATGACAGATGATAGATGACAGTTTGTCCAGATGATGGTAGATAGATTAATGATAAATCATATATAACTGAATGATAAAACGCAAATGACGCAAGTCCAGAGAACTGATGACAGATGACGAATACAGATGATAAATAACAGATGATGAATACAATTGACAAATAATAAATGACACATGGCAAATTATAAAGACAGATAACAATTGACAGATGATAAATGCCAACTGGCAAATAACAAATGACGGATAATATGTTTCGACAATTTTAACTTGTCATTATCAAACTATAAGTGATAGATAATATGTGGCAGATTACAGATTGTAGATGATAGATGATAGATGACAGTTTGTCCAGATGATGGTAGATAGATTAATGATAAATCAGATATAACGGAATAATAAAAGACAAATGACACATGTCCAAAGAACTGATGACAGATGACGAATACAGATGACGAATACAAATGATAAATCACGAATGACAGATGATGACGGTGGTCAAATTACAGATGGTAGATGATGGATGATAGATGATAGATGATAGATGTAATATATCAGGTATCTAATGACGGATGAGAATTAACGGAATGACAAATGATTTACTGGTGAAGGGCGGCAGATTTCTATTTTTTCTAATTTGTTTCACGATTTCGAAAATATATCCAATTTCTCAATTAGATATTCAATATGACGTTTGATATAATTATTGACCAATTTGTAATCAATTAAATGTGACATTTAACAGAAGAATAAATGACAAAGGACAGACGATTGATGTAAGATGATGAATACAGATAAAGAATGACAGATGACAAATACAAATGACAAATAACAAATGATAAATGACAAATGACAAATAATAGATGACGAATACAAATGACACTTAACAAATAATAAATGATAAATGACAAATTAGAAAGACAGATAAAAATTAACAGATGATAAATGCCAACTAGAAAATAACAAATGACAGATGATATGTGACAGATAACAGATTGTAGATGACAGATGATAGATGCCAGTTGCCAAATGATAGTAGACAGATGAATGATGTTGGATATCAAATAATAGATGTCTAATGATAAATCAGGTAATTTTCAAATGTCCAGAGATATAAAATCATTACATCATCTTCACGTAATTCATCAGTCAACATTATAAATCTCCAAAGAACTGATGACAAATAACAGTTGACGAATACAAATGACAGATTGTAGATAACAGATGGCAGGTGAATAATGATAGATATACTATAATAAATCGCTAATGTCAGAGGAAAGATAACAGAATGACAAAGAAAGAAATGGATTATGACGGATGATAAATGGAAATTAGTGACACATAATAAATGACAGATAGCAAATAATAATAATAATAATCTTAATTGATCATTAATAAATGTTAGTTGACAGTTTACAGTTAATAAACAATAGTTGACTGTTGACAAATAATAATTGATGGTTAATAGACAACAATTGACAGTTGATAGTTGCCAAATGACTTTTGACAATTGTCAAATGGCAGCTAACAGTTGACAAAGTATAGTTGATAGTTGATAAACAACAATTACTGATTCACAAATACACATTTGGTAATTAAAAAATGACAGTTGACAAAAAACACTTAACAGTTAACAAATTACAATTGATAGTTGACAATCAACACTTGATGTTTTATAAATGACAGTTGACAGTTGACTGATGCTAGGAAATATATTATAGATGATTTATAGGTGACAAATTCCTTTTTTTTATCATTTGTAGAACGTTTAAAATTTGTACGATTTTTTTCACAATTTTCAAAATATTTCCAATTTCTTTAGTAGATATTAAAACTCGATAGATAATAAAAATATTGACCAATTTGTGATCACTTAAATGTAACAGTTGGGACAAATGACAGATGAAAGATGACGCACACAGGTGAAAAATGACATATGACGAATAACAAATGACAAATCAATAAGACAGATAGCAATTTACAGATGAAAAATGCCAACTAGCAAATAACAAATGATAGATTATATATGACAGATAGCAGATGCTAAATGATAGATGTCAGTTACCAAATAATAGATGACAGTTGCCAAATGATAGATAACAGTTGTCAGATGATAAATAATGATGAATGATGATAAATATCAAATTATAGATGTGTAATAAATAAATCAGATACAAAGGAATGATAATACACAACTTACAGGCGATAGGTGACAGATTTGCATTTTTTTTTTCTAATCTGTAGAACATTTATAATTTTCTTATGTTTCTTTTACACACACATGGTAATTTGTTGGTCACAAATTACAGATAACAATTGGCAAATAACAGATTAACAGAAAATTATTGACAGATAATACATGATACATATAACGTTATAAATAAATTTTAATGATTGTTGAGTTACTTGAAGATGTACTGTACTATAAATGAAAGATTGAGTCTCCTTTCTTCACAAAATTTATTGATCGCAAATGTACATTTCGGTCACAATGTGACCATTTTCAATGCTAAACTAAATACAAAAACAAATAATCAAGTATTTATACCTACACAAATACAGATTAGTGAGGGCGGTAAAAATAGGTAACGAAGATTACAATAATACTGTTTGGGTTAACTGGGGATTAGAGCGGTGTGATTAGTTCAAGGAAAGGATTAACTAATGGGCTTAAATCGAAGTTTAATAGCCGGTTTTCCACTTTTTTCATTTCTATTGCCTCAAGAGTATTAAGTCTGTAATTACTAGAGAATTTTAATAATTTCATTTTATCTAGGGAAAATTTGTGCCCCGTTTTGATAGCATGGTGGGCTACAGCTGATTTGTCCGCATTCATATTCCTAATATGTAGAGTATGCTCTTTATATCTAGTGTGCAAATTGCGTTGGGTTTGACCAACGTAAATTTTATCGCAATTGCAGCACTCTATGGAATAAATGCCTGATAAAGAGAGGTAGTCATTGTTATTAAAAGTGTTTCCGAGGTTATTTCTTAACTTGGTATTAGTGTAAAATGCTGGAATTAAATTGAAATTTCTACAAAGTTTATACAATTTGTTTGTAAGTTGTGGGACATAAAATAATTTAACGTATTCTTTTTTGGGGGCGTCTCTAATAGAAGTTAATTTCGTTAAATTTTGTATTTTGAATCTATAATTATGTTTATTAATGATTTTATTGATAATGTCAACTTTGTAATTTAATTGTTTTGCAATTTGACGGATTTTATTAAATTCTATTTTCCTGTTTGTTTCTGACATTGGGATGTGAATTGCTCTAAAAATCATGCTGTGGAATGCCGCGAATTTATGTTGGTCGGGGGCATATGAGTCTGAATGAATGTAGTTAAAAGTATGGGTGCATTTGCGATAAATATTGAAATCAAGTTTATTTCCCTTCCTAGTGATTAATAGGTCTAAAAATGGTAGTAAAAAGTTGTTTTCTATTTCATATGTGAAATTAATACTTTGATAGAAACTGTTGAGTTGATTTATGAAAGCCTCTATATTAAAATCTGCATCAACAATGGCAAACACGTCATCTACATAGCGGAACCAGGTGGTGGGAAAATTATCTATGTTATTTTTCGCAAAATTTTCGAAATGGTTTAAGAAAATATTTGCTAAAAAGGGGGATAGCGGGTTTCCCATTGCTGTGCCAAAGGTTTGTTTATAGTAAATTTGGTTGAATTCAAAAATATTACAGTCCATTACAATTTTTGTCAAATTTAAATATTCTGTAATATGTTGTTCTGGGATGTTATTTTTAATTAAAATTTGTTCTAAAATGGACATAGTTTTATCAATCGGGACGCTCGGAAACAAAGATTCTACATCAAAAGATATTAATTTCTGACTGTTTTTAATTTCTATTGTTTTTAATTTATCAGTTAATTCAAGGGAGTTCTTAACTGAAAAGTCGTTATCTATTTTTAAATGACTGAATTTACTTACAAGCCATTTGGAAAGTTTATATGTGGGTGAATTTATGTTAGAGACGATTGGTCGGAATTTGTTACCTGGTTTGTGTGTTTTCGGCAGACAATAGAGTTGTGGAACTTTCGGGTTTTTGATTTTAAGCACATAGTTTAACCTTTTGTCTATTAAATTGCTTGAGTTTTTTAAAACTTCATTAAGTTTCCTAATATATGAATTTAGGGGATTTTTCTCTATAGTAATATAGGGGCCTGAATCTAATAAAAGTTGTACGTTCTTAAAATAATCTTCTTTCTTGATAATCACAACACTATTACCTTTATCCGATTTCATGTAGTAACAGTCTTTTTCTTTTAAACTTTTCACTATTTTCTGGTTGTTTCTGCTGTTCGTAGTATTGATGTCGGTAGATTTCTTGATGACGTTCTTCAAGAGGGACTTCGAATTTCCACGGAAATGGGTTGCTGCATTGACATCTAACTTTTCAGCTGCGATATCCAGGTCATTGATGATTTCTTCTATAGGCAGTTTTCTGGGGTGTAAAGAATGTTTTAAACCTTTTTGCAATAGATTAATTTCATCGTCGGAAAACACGATATCACTGTGATTGATAACCAATTGTTGTTTTAAATCTGGTATATCTTGATTGGTGACTAACGGACCGTGATTCAGTTGTTGTTGAATCAGGTTTTTCAACTTTTTATGTAGGCTGGTTGATTTTCGTCTTACTTTTGTCTGGATGACTGCGTGCATGTTCCTTTGGAAATCATCCCATTTCGCAGAAGGTGTTGATTTGCTGAGATGAAGGTGTTGGTTGTACGCCGTTATTTCTAAATTGGCACGTTTTTTGTAGAGTTGTCCGAGTTCGAATTTCAACCATTTTATTTTAAATTCAGTTACAATTTTAGAGATGTCCTTGTTATGTTGACAGATTTTTATGTGGATAAATTTTGGGAACGCGACATGTTTTATACATTGTCTTATGAAATAGATATCCGCACTTATCAAATTCATTTTTGTTTTAATTTGAAAAAGTTTATTTAACTCACTTGACCGGGAAGCCATTATACACTTTAATGATTGTTGAGTTACGTGAAGATGTACTGTACTATAAATGAAAGATTGAGTCTCATTTCTTCACAAAATTTATTGATCGCAAATGTACATTTCGGTCACAATGTGACCATTTTCAATGCTAAACTAAATACAAAAACAAATAAGCAAGTATTTAGTTTAGCATTGAAAATGGTCACATTGTGACCGAAATGTACATTTGCGATCAATAAATTTTGTGAAGAAAGGAGACTCAATATTTCATTTATTATAAATAAATAGTTGACAGACGATGATAACAAAACATAGTTGACAAATTATAAATGACAGGTCTCCATTTTTGTTTTCACATTTAAACGTCTACAATTTTTACATTTTTCACTAAACATTTAAAGAAAAAAATCATAACGAAAAGACACGTTCCATTGAAATGCGAAAAAATATTGTCATAAAATTCGGAAATCATAGTAAATTATGGGCCGTAATTTTCTTATTTAATCTAATTGATAATTTCTTGATAAAAAATCTTCATGCAGTAAGACTATAATTATTGGCTCGGTGCCAATATAAAGAATAAAATAAATACAAAATAAAATAATAAACGTATTTACGTTAAAAAGTCCATTTTATTAGAGCGAATGAAATACATACGAAGCTCAATTGATTTCCTGCAGTTTTAGATACCAATTTTCGAGATTTTCGAAATCACTTTTCTACAAGGTTAGTTTGCTTAGATATTTAAACTCTCTTAGAACATAATAAAGATAATTGTTGCGACCATTACTACGTGGTAATCCATACTTACACTGAATTCAAAAATTCACCATGTGAAATAATTATTTGTAGTTAAAACATAGTGACATTTTCCATTCTTTTAGAACACTTTTAACAAGATCCTAACGACTGCGCCAATTAGAATTTTTAAAAATATATATTTTCAAATAATAATAATAAATAAAATTTAAAGGAAAATGATAGTAGCTGATACACTTTTTACATTTTTCTATAACTGAAACTTTATTTAGTAACTATAGTTGCGACAATTTCAACCTGTCAAGTCTCCGTTATACAACGAACAAAGTTAGAAAGTATTTCATTTGTGAATTATGATTTATAACGAAGTAGAAGCTTTAATTGTCAACAGTTAGAGGATGTGAGTTAAGAAAGTTTGAATCTTTAATTTAAGCAATTATTCTTCTCTTATTTTTCTATATTTAAATGAATTCGTATGCAAAAATGGTCGTCACCATTATCCTCAATTTAATCTCTATTGCAGTATATTTATGTAACCTTTTATACACTAAAGTCTAAATGAATAATTCACGTACAAACTTGTTGAAATACTAAAGAAAAACATACTATTAACGGTGAATCGACTATTCGCGATTTGTAACGTGGATAAAAACCCACTGGCAATCCACTTCTTTACAGTAATAAAACCTGGAGAGCCCTGTTATTTTTAAAAAAGACTAGTAACGATCTCCTAGTTGAAGTCCATTTATCCGGGACGTTCCTTTTGAAATTTTTGAAAAAACACTCGTCGAACAAATGAAGACGGATGCACGTGGGAACACGGATGTAAAGTAGTCCCGGTTTTTAGCATCCAGCATGCATGTTTTATGCGCATCCCGACACGGTTTTTCTTTCTCATCCCTAAATACACCCACCCCCCACACACACACCGTCGTAGCTTATGTATTATTTATTCCCAGTTCTCACTCTGTATTTCTTCTTTATGGGCCGCGCAGCGGCACCGACATGAATTATTTCTTGGGAAAATTCAAAATTCGCCTATTAAGGTCCTGCGTGCACCTGTATCCAAGTGTGGGAAATAATTTTATCAACTAAAATAATACAGCATCAATTAATAATTATTACAAACTTTAGAAACTAGTTGCTCGGTCGAGGGATGATATCGGCCTTATTATTATTGCATCTCCGGCATTAATGCGGATATATTCCATCCGAAGAGGATTATCTTAACTGAGAAATCTCGTTTGAGTTGGTAATCAGATTCGCAGTAATTTGCTCGGGACCGAGCGTCGATGTGTGATTAATTACAGTTTCGGATGCACAATCTAGCTCACTGTTAAATTGGCCAATGCGTTATTGTATCGCACACATGAATAAGTTATCTTATATTAGTTAACAACCATCGCAACATTGATTCCATAATTATTAAAAATTATATCTTGTACAATTTAAAAAAATAGTGATGTTGCCATCATAGTACTTTCCCTATATTTTACAATTAGTTGTTATATAAATTTCATTTAACTCATATAGTTTATTAGCCATAGGAAAAAAATGTTAAAATTATTAAATTTAATTTTATTAATTCACTTTATGAAAAACATGCTTTAATAAAAGTTGTTTAGTTTTTCATTATCTTTAACTTTTTTTAACTTATGTCTTATTTTTCAAAATTTGTTAAATTTCAAAATTTGTTTGAATAAATCTTTTAAATTAATGTTTTACAACTTTCAATTAAAACCCTCGCTTATGTTTTACTGATTGAAGGGTGGGTTAGAGGCCACCCACCCACCCTACATATGCATATTAATTGTAATTACTGATCGCCTTGCGGTTTGCAATAACTTTAATTACAGAATTTGAAAAGTCCAGAAGAAAAGTTATTTGAAAATTATTATTATTGAAAAGAAATTATATTTTAGAAGAGGTATTCGGGAATATTCAGAAAATGTAAAGCTAAAAGCTAAACATTTCTAAACAAATATTTTGGAAACTTTCATTTCATTTCTAGAATTAAAGTATTACAATTAAAATTTTAATTTTTTTTTGTAATTCAGGAGCAAATTTTTTAAAATTTTGATGAACAAATTGCTATAGATACTAGAATTAATTTTGTTTGTAAAACTACGAAAATAAAAATAAATCCAAAAATAATTGATGAAATATTGATAAATTCTCGGAAAGAAAAAGTACAGAAATACTTCAAAACAATTATTAGAAGAAATCTGGAAAAACGGGCTATAATATTCTAATAATATGGAAAGGAAACGGTTGAAAAAAAAACATTACAATTTTCTTAGAAAAGTATGTGGAACATTATAGAAACTTCTAATCTGATACATTTTACAAACTAGAAAGAGAAACCCTAAGAAAACTGAGAATTTAAAATTAAAAATTTATTTATAATTCAATAGAAACGTTAGAATTGTATGGAAGAAAAATATCAAAAAGTTATGCAAAAAAGTTCAAGAATCCTTAAAAATGAAATTCCCAAAAATGTTCATTTTCATAAGATAATTCGGAAATGGTAATATTTTTTCGTAAAATAGGAAAATAGTTTACAAAAAATCTTGAAGTCCAAAAGAAAAAGTTATTTGATGAGTATTACTAAAAGAAATATTTTGCAATTTAAAAGAGGTCTTTGGGAATATTCAGAAAATCAGAATTTGCTTGATATTTTCAAAATAGATTAAGATAGAATATATTTTAAAAATACTAAATAAAAAAAAACAATTGCTGTAACTCATTGGGAAACAAAATGGCGACGCTTGTAACTCAAACTGTAGGAATTGAAAATTACATTTCGGAATTTAATAAGTTGAAAAAAATTATCCAGACGTGGAATTTGCTTGAAATTTTCAAAATCGATTAAGAAATCATGTATTTTAATAACACTATAAAACAATTGCTGTAACTCGTTGGAAAACAAAATGGTGACGCTTGAAACTCAAACTGGAGGAACTGAAAATTACATTTCGGAATTTAAAAAATTGTAAAAAATTATACAGACGCGGAATTTGCTTGAAATTTTCAAAATAGATTAAGAAATAATGTATTTTAATAACATTAAAAAATAATTGCTGTAACTCATTGGGAAACAAAATGGCGACGCTTGAAAATCAAACTGGAGGAATTGAAAATTATATTTCGGAATTTAAAAAATTGTAGAAAATTATCCAGACGTGGAATTTGCTTGAAATTTTCAAAATGGATTAAGAAATAATGTGTTTTAATAATACTAAAAAAACAATTACTGTAACTCATTGGGAAACAAAATGGCGACGCTTGAAACTCAAACTGGAGGAACTGAAAATTACATTTCGGAATTTAAAAAATTGTAAAAAATTTACCAGACGTGAAATTTGCTTGAAATTTTCAAACTCGATTAAGAAATAATGTATTTTAATAACACTAAAAACCAATTGCTGTTACTCATTGGGAAACAAAATTGCGATGCTTGAAATTAAAACTGGAGGAACTGAAAATTATATTTAGGAGTTTAAAAATTTGTAAAAAAAATACCTAGACGTGGAATTTGCTTGATATTTTCAAAATCGATTAAGATAGAATGTATTTTAATAATACTAAATAAAAAAAAACAATTGCTGTAACTCATTGGGAAACAAAATGGCGACGCTTGTAACTCAAACTGGAGGAACTGAAAATTACATTTCGGAATTTAAAAAATTGTAAAAAATTATCCAGGCGTGGAATTTGCTTGAAATTTTGAAAATCGATTAAGACATAATGTATTTTAATATTATTAAAAAATAATTGCTGTAACTCATTGGATAACAAAATGGCGACGCTTGAAAATCAAACTGGAGGAATTGAAAATTATATTTCGGAATTTAAAAAATTGTAAAAAATTATCCAGACGCGGAATTTGCTTGAAATTTTCAAAATCGATTAAGAAATAATGTATTTTAATAAAATTAAAAAAAACAATTGCTGTAACTTATTGGGAAACAAAATGGCGACGCTTGAAACTCAAACTGGAGGAACTGAAAATTACATTTCGGATTTTAAAAAATTGTAAAAAATTTACCAGACGTGAAATTTGCTTGAAATTTTCAAAATCGATTAAGAAATAATCTATTTTAATAACACTAAAAAACAATTGCTGTTACTCATTGGGAAACAAAATTGCGACGCTTGAAATTAAAACTGGAGGAACTGAAAATTATATTTAGGAGTTTAAAAATTTGTAAAAAAATACCCAGACGTGGAATTTGCTTGATATTTTCAAAATCGATTAAGATAGAATGCATTTTAATAATACTAAATAAAAAAAACAATTGCTGTAACTCATTGGAAAACAAAATGGCGACGCTTGAAAATCAAACTGGAGGAATTGAAAATTACATTTCGGAATTTAAAAAATTGTAAAAAATTATCCAGACGAGGAATTTGCTTGAAATTTTCAAAATCGATTAAGAAATAATGTATTTTAATAATACTAAACAAAACAATTACTGTAACTCATTGGGAAGCAAAATGGCGACGCTTGAAACTCAAACTGGAGGAACTGAAAATTACATTTCGGAATTTAAAAAATTGTAAAAAATTATCCAGACGCGGAATTTGCTTGAAATTTTGAAAATCGATTAAGAGATAATGTATTTTAATAACATTAAAAACAATTGCTGTAATTTATTGGGAAACAAAATGGCGACGCTTGAAACTCACACTGGAGGAACTGAAAATTACATTTCGGAATTTAAAAAATTCTAAAAAATTATCCAGACGTGGAATTTGCTTGAAATTTTCAAAATCGATTAAGAAATTCAATTTAATTTCTAGAATTAAAGTATTACTACTAAACAAATTTATTGTATCTTAGAAATTTTTGCAAAATTCCCATGAGATAATTCAGAAAATGGTGATAAATTATCTAAGAAGGAAAAAAAAATTGCTCTAAAATTCTAGAAGTTCTCAAAACAATCATGATAGATTGTTGAACCTCTAAAAAAATTTCAAAGAAAAATTCCACAATATTTTGTGAATTCAAAAGGAAAACGAAAAATCTCTTACAATTTAAAATTCCTTAAAAACTATGTAGAATTCAATAGAAAAATTATATCTAGAAACACTCGTATTCTATAAATAAAAACAACTGAAATCAAAAACATAACAATAATTATACACGAAAAAAATGTGTCATGTGCTTTAGATATGAAGTGTAAGATGTAAAAATTGCAAATTAGAAGATAATAAAAGCACTGATGAGACTGACAATTTTTTGGAAAATCTAGAAAATGAGAGAATACTTCTTACAAAATAATAAAACAATCTTACAAAGTCGGTAGAAATATGCAGGAAAAAATACGAAAAATTAGAGGAAAAAATTAAAAATCTCTGATAAAAAAGTATTATAAAAAAGATCACGAAAAATTTTGTTAAGACAATTTTAAAAATAGCGATAACTTCTATTATAATTGCAAAAAAATTCTCCAAAATTCTATAAATCCCAAAGAAAAGTTAAGGATATATTCTAGGAATTGGAAAGATTTAGAAGAGACATTCTGGAAAATTTAGAAAATTGCACAACTGTAAAGCTAAAAAATTATAAAACGATCAGGAAATTCTTTATTTCTTATATTACAGAAAAATTGATAAAATAAATTAGAACAATTTAAGAAAATTCTTGCAATTTAAAAGAAAAATTCTTATAAGATAATTAAAAAAAAAATAGTAAAAAATTATTAAAAAATGATACAAAACTTGCTGAGATGCTGAGATTACTGTAGGATTGTTGAATTTTTGGAATGTTTGAAAAAAATTATAAAAATAAAAGTAAAATTTAGAAAAGAAATATTTCAAAATTTCAAATTAAAATTATAGTAGTATGTATTTTAGATTTTATTTAAGAAGAGACACAAAGCAAACAATAAATAAATAAATAAATAAATAAAGCAAAAAATATGTAAAATATTAATCACAAGGCTGAAAGACCACTGGTCGATAGCCATGAAACAGAAGACCAACTATGTTAGAATTTATTTTATTTTATACATTACATGTATTATATTTTATTTTCATTATGTGAATAAAGATGTTTAGTAGTAGTATTAATCACATAAAAAATTCTGAAAGTAGATAATTCTTATAAAATTAAAGAAATATTAATATGCAAAATTCTAAAATTGCCGAAAAAAATGCATTCTTGAAAAATGCAAATGACATAAAGCAAGAAATATATAAAATTCTTGAGAAATTAAAGACAAATAACAGAAAAATTTGATAACACTTAAAAGCAGGTTTAGAAATCTAAAAAAAAAAAATAATAAAAATCTTGATGATGAATTCTCATTAAATTAAAAAAAAATTGTTGCAAAATTTTGCATTGTTAAAAAATTTAGATGATATATAGCAAAAATTGTCTAAAGTTCTTTACAAATTACTGATATAATCCTGAAAATGGATTTACTTTACAAAAAAATGTTTCAATGTAACTTTTTCATTCTCTTTAACTTTTGTTTGAGAAGTAATGTCCTATTTTTCAAAATTTCTTAAATTTCAAAATTTGTTTGAATAAATCTATTAAATTTTGCAAAAATGTTAAGATTATTTACGTTTTACAACTTTTAATTAAAACCCTCGCTTATGTTTAACTGATTGGAGGGTGGGTTAGAGACCACCCACCCACCCTACATATACATATTAACTTTAATTACTGATGGCCTTGCGGTTTGCAATAACTTTAATTACAAAATTTGAATAAAAGAAAATTGTCAGAAGTAAAATTTTTGATAAAGAAAATGATAATCCATACAAATTATTAAAATTTTAGAGCTTCCTATAAAATTTTCACAATTTAGAAAGCGGATTGAATAAAAAATCTTTAAACCTAGAGAAAAAATTAATGGAAATTTCTTGAATTCTTGAAAAATTAAGTCTAGATTTTAGAAAAAAAAAATCTAAAAAATCTAGAGCCTCAAGAAAATCTAGATTTCTACAAACAAATTTTCTAAATGTGCTAGAGCCTCCAAGAAAATCTTTGCAATTTATAAGATAACCTTGAAATCTGGAGGAGAAATTTCTGGAAATTTCCTGAACCCTTGGAAAAAAAGTCTAGATTTCTAAATGAAAATTTTCTAAAAAATTCTTGAGCCTCCTAGAAATTTAGAAGACCAGTTGAAAAAAATATCTTGAAATCGGGAAGAGAAATTACGAAAAATTCCTTAAACTTTCTCGAAAATAAGAAAAGATTTTCTAAAAAAATTCTAGACCCTCCAAAAAAAATTTCGCAATTTGGAACTTTCTAAATAATTTTATAGTTGAAACAAAATGTTGAATTCTAGAGAAGCAATTACTGAAATTCACCTGAATTCTCAAAAAAAAGAGGAATTAAAAAAACATTTGGAGGCTGAAAGAAAATCTTCGCAATTTATAAGAAAAGTTAAATAAAAAATTTAATTTGGGGAAGAAGTTATTGGCCATTTTCTAAACTCTAAACTTTTAGAAAAAAAAAACAAAATGCCTCAAGGAAAATCTTTGCAATTTAAAAGACAACTTAAAAAAAAAAACTTGAACTCTGGAGAAGAAATTTCTAGAAATTTCCTGAACCCTCGAGAAAATAATCTAGATTTCTAGAAGTAAATTCTACAAATTCTAGAGCCTCAAAGAAAATCTTCGCGATTTAGAAGACAAGTTGAAAAAATCTTGAAATGTGGAGAAGAAATTACTAGAAATTTCCTGAGTCTAGAGTTTTAAAAACAAATGTTCTAAGAAAGTCTGTATTTAATTCTTGGCTACTTACTAGAAATTTCCTAAATTTTACACATCAATTATTGATACATTTTTTTTACTATTTTAGCTATAATTCTTTAAATAATAATGAAATTACGAAAATTCTTTTACCAATAAATTACCAGCCACGAAGAGAAGTAAAAATGCTAAAAATAGACATTCGATTTTCAATTGTTTTTCAGTATTTTTAGTATAACTTTTTACAGCACGGACGGATTTAAAAAATTCTTTCACGAAATGATTTTTAACATCAAATACAAGTTCACAGACAAAAAATCAAAAGTTTTATTTTCAATTGTTTTTTCAGTATTTTTACAATTACTGTTTACAGGATGGACGGATTGTAAAATTTCTTTTAAGAAACGATTGCTGACATCCAATTCAAATTGATAGAATAAAATTAAAAATTTGTTATTCAATTGTCTTTTTTTATATTTAGCTTGGAATAGTTATGAAATTACGAAAATTCTTTCACCAATAAATTACCAGCAACGAAGAGAAGTAAAAATGCTAATAATTAGACATTCGATTTTCAATTGTTTTTCAGTATTTTTAAAATAACTTTTCATAGCAAAGACTTTTTTTTGAGGCTGCTTCCAGTAATTTCTCCTTCAGATTTTAATATTGCTTTATAAATTGCAAAGATTTCCTTCAGTGCTCAAAAATTAAAAAAAATCTTTTCCAGAACTTTAGACTTTTTTCGAGAGTTCAGAAATTTCAAGTAACTTAAATTACGAAAATTCTTTCACCAATAAATTACCAGCAACGAAGAGAAGTAAAAATGCTAAAAATTAGACATTCGATTTTCTAATTGTTTTTCAGTATTTTTAAAATAACTTTTCATAGCAAGGACGGTTAAAAAAAATTCTTTTACGAAATGATTCGTAACATCAAAGACAAATTAATGGACTAAAAATCTTGAAATATTTTTTTTTCGGAGTTTAGATAAAAAAAATCCTAAAATTTCGATGTAACGATACAAGAAATTTTGTAAATTTCCAGAAATATTGCAAAAACATTCTAAAAAACAACTCTCGAAAAATTGCTTTGCTATATCCAAAACAAATTGCTCAAAAATACTAGAATTTACGGACCTTTTTTTAAAAAAAAAAACAACAAAATAAGTAAATAAATCTAAATAATTTTTGGAAAGATATTTATAGCAAATTCTAAAATCATTAATAAAATGTTACAACAAATAATAACCTTTAAGAAAAAAAATAGTAGACTCCTTGGAGAAATTTCTAGAACTCTACAAAAGAAATTGTTGGAAATTTTTAGGAACAGATTTTCGAGAAAAATATATAGCCTCCAAATCTAAATATGAGTTATTGGAAATTTCTGAACTCTCGAAAAAAAAGTGTCGAATTCTGGAAAAGATTTTTTTTTTTCATTTTTGGGCCCTTAAGAAAATCTTTGCAATTTATCCAGAGTTCTAGAAATCTACAAGGAAAACTTGTGAAAATTTTTAGAATCCTTGATCAAAATCTTTGTAAAGGAATATGCAAAAAAGAAATTCATATTTCCAGAATCTTTAGCAAAGGTCTTAGTCGGGAGTTTTAGATTTTTTAGTTCGTTTTATAGAATTTTTTTGAGGCTTCTTCCAGTAATTTCTCTTCCAGATTTTAATATTGCCTTATAAATTGCAAAGATTTCCTTCAGTGCTCAAAAATTAAAAAAAAAAAAATATTTTCCAGAACTTTAGACTTTTTTCGATAGTTCAGAAATGTTAAGTAACTTTTGTTCAGATTTCGAGGCTATAGATTTTTCTAGAAAATCTGTTCCTAGAAATCTAGACTTTTTTTCAGTTATTTCTCCTCCAGATATATAGATTGTTTTTTTTAAGCTGTCTTTTAAATTGCGAAGTTTTTAGAATTTTTTTTTCTAGAAATGTAGTTTTTTTTGTAGAATTCGGGAAATTTCCAAGAAGGCTTTTTTTAGAAAATTTGTTTTTAAAAATCTAGACTTTTTTCAAGAGTTCAGGAAATTTGTAGTAATTTCTTCTCCATATTTCTAGTTTTTTTTTTAACTTGTCTTCTAAATTGCAAAGAGTTTTTTTGAGACTCTTGAATTTTTAGAAGTTTTCTCTGGAAATCTAGATTATTTTCTCGAGGGTTTAGGAAATTTCTAGAAATTTATTCTCCAGAGTTCAAGATTTTTTTTGAAGTCGTCTTTAAATTGCAAAGATTTTCTTTGAGGCATTAGGATTTTCAAGAATTTTTTTTCTAAAAGTTTAGGGTTTACAAAATGGCAAATTACTGCTTCCCCAAATTAGTAGTAGTAGTATATACAGGGTGTCCCGTTAATGTGGGGAAATGGCTGGACCATATATTCCTGGGGTCAAAATATGATGATTTAACACAACTTAACTATATCCAAAAATTTATGGTTAAGCCGGAATTTGTCTTCAAAGTTTCAAAAAAGTTTATTTCTTTTGTTTATAACAATTGAACGCTTTATTCGATTTGAATAAAATTTATTATTAATAACTACCATATTATAATACATAATTTCAATTATTATGGTCATTATTGATTGACCGGAAGTATAAGAAACAGTAGTACCACCACTTAAAAACTAAAATATTTTTTTATTGGTGCATCCAATAAAAGATAAAAAAATATTTCTTGAAAGACCAATTAATTTTAAAACTTTTTTGTCTCTTAATAATATTTGATATCATTTACGGTTTTGGCACAAAAAAATAAAATATGAATAAAGTATGCAGATTTGCACTCATTAATAAGTAAATCAACTTATTCAATTGAATAAAAATTAAATAATATCAATTGATACAATAAATCAAAACAACATCTAACATTTTTTAAACAATTTTCTTCGCAAAATCCTAATACAAGCAAGAAATCTGTTTGCTACAAATGTGAATATTTATTAACTATAATAAAGTTAACAGTAAATGATTTAAAGACACTCAGTAATTATTATTTTACATAATTTACATTTTTTAAACAAAGACGGCCACGAAAAACATATATTTTTGATTTGATGGAAAACTAGATTTTGTTTTTACTAGATAAAAAAAATATATTTTATTTTTTTGTGAGAAAACCGTACAAGATATCAAATTTTATTAAGAGACAAAAAAGTTTCAAAATCAAATTCTCTTTTAAACAGTATTTTTTTTAGTTTTTATTAGATGCACTGATAAAAAAAATATTTTAGTTTATAAGTGGTGGTACTATTGTTTTCTATATTTCCTGTTAATCACTAATGTCCATAATAGCTTAAATGATGTATTATACTAAGTTAGTTATTAATAATTAATTTCATTCAAATCGAATAAAGCGTTCAATTTTTATAAACAAAAGAAATAAAATTTTTTGTAACTTTGAAGACAAATTCCGGCTTAATCGTAAATTTTTGGATATAGATAAGTTGTGTTAAATCATCATATTTTGACCCCAGGAATCTATGGTCCAGCCATTTCCCCGCATTAACGGGACACCCTGTATATTTCCAGATATAAATGTGTACATTCATGGATTAGTCAAAAGATAATTAATTTTTTTTTCAACTGTTCTTATAAATTGTGAAGATTTCCTTTCAGACTCTAAATGTTTTTTAATTCGTCTTCTTTTCGAGAATTCAGGTAAATTTTAGTAATTGCTTCTCTAGAATTCAACATTGTGTTTCAACTAGAGGCTAGAAAATTATTTAGATAGTTCTAAATTGCGGATTTTTTCTTGGAGAGTCTAGAATTTTTTAGAAAATTTTCCCCTAGGAATCTTTTCTTATTTTCGTTTAAGAAAATTTCAGTAATTTCTTTTTCCGATTTCAAGTTATTTTTTCAACTGGTCTTTTGAATTTCTAGGAGGCTCTAGAATTTTTAGAAAATTTTCATTTAGAAATCTAGAGTTTTTTCCAAGGGCTCAGGAAATTGTCAGAAATTTCTCCTTCAGATTTCAAGGTTATCTTCTTATCTTCTAAATTGCAAAGATTTTCTTGAAGGCTCTAGAACTTTTTAGAAAATTTGTTTGTAGAAATCTTTTCTTGAGGGTTCAGGAAATATTCAGCAATTTCTCTTTTCTTGAAGCCCTAGATTTTTTAAATTTCCACTAATTTCTTCTCTAAGTTTCAAGATTTTTTAATTGAACCGCTTTCAAAATTGTGAAGATTTTATTGGGAGCTCTAAAATTTAAAAAAAAGATTCGTTTAGAAATCTAGACTTTTTAAAAATTAAAAAAAAATCTAATAAATCCTTCTATGGTTACCGTTACTACGTGGTAATCCATCCAAGTAGTAACGGTCGCAACCATTGTTTTTATCAAAAATTTTACTTTGTCAATTTTCTTTTATTCAAATTTTGTAATTAAAGTTATTGAAAACCGTGAGGCGATCAGTGACTAAAGTTAATATGTATATGTAGGGTGGGTGGGTGGCCTCTAACCCACCCTCCAATCAGTAAAACATAAGCGAGGCTTTTAATTAAAAGTTCTAAAACATAAATAAACATAACATTATTGCAAAATTTAATAGATTTATTCAAACAAATTTTGAAATTTAAGAAATTTTTAAAAATTAGACATGAGAAGAGAATGAAAAACTGAATAAGTTTTATTGAAATATTTGTTTTTGTAAAGTCCTCAATTTAAAAATGTTTTTGCTTATTGAATCTGCTCTTATAAAGACTTTATTGTGTAGCTCACAAAATTTAAACGCGATTTTATGTAACTAAATTGTTTTTAAGCTCTTGTTTCCTAAGAACTGATTGACAGTCATTAACTGATTTGCTTGTCGTTTCGGGAAAGTTATATATAAGTTATAAGTTTAAAATTTCATCTCAATAGGTTCATTCGTTTTTGAGATATAGCGTCCACAGACATTTTTACGAACGAAAACAATACTTCCTCTATATATTCTATATAGGGAAAGTAAAAATAGTGATACAAGATAAATATTATCTAGGATATTTCATAAGATCAAAACGTTAGAGCATAAAAAGAATAAAAACATTAAAATGTTAAAAAAAACAGGTATCAAGAACTTCGACAATGGAGTTTAAACTTTCTAAATAAATAAGAGAGATGAGGATGAAATAGATCATGAATGAAAATCAAAAATGAAGAAATTAAGGTTGATATTATAATATGAAAATGATGGTAGCGATATTATAATAAATTTGCGCCGAAAAACGAGTTTTACTTTGGATTCTTTAAGCTGACAAACGAGATATTATCATACTTGCTTGACGCATTAAATACTCCAAAGTAAAACTCGTTTTTCGGTGCTACGCCGATGAGATTCAAAATATATCAAAACTAGTCTGTATCTGAACAATAATTATAAAAGAAATTAAGCGTATTTATTCTAATAAAATTTATACAGAAAAACCAATATATATTTTAACGATCAATTTTATTCACGCAATTTGAACCTATTATTATTTAATCGGTGGTTGAATATTATTATTATTATTTACATGGTAGTCCAAATATGGAGTATCGGTCGGATCGATTTGGAAATAAGCCAGGCTCAAAGTAACACGCATGAATAATTCATGCAATTCAAATTGTAACCAACTATTAATTCTCGTCTTAATCCCATTCGACATCTGTTTACGTGCATTCACGGTCAATCAGGCGCTCCGCGCTGCGCCGTCTCCGGCGGCGGCGGCGGCGGCACAACGAAAATAAATCACCGATCCGATCTGATCGGCCCCGTGAATGCAAATCGCCGTTGTCATCGTTGCTCGTTATGTTCGTTATAATAATAACAACAATAATAATAACCTGTTGTGTGTATGTATGTATATTCTTTACACGCGATGTGTACGAGGGCGAGGCTTGTAAAGCTAAATCATTTACAGCCCATTTACGTTTCGATGTTAACACTCTTCATGTTTTTTTGTTTTGTTTCAGGTAAATGATTGCCAGCGTGATTCATCTTTGTGTTCGTAAGTAGTTATATATAATTGCATTCAGTATGGTAAATGTTATTATTGCGTAGTAAAAACATATAATATACTAAATTCACATTTCTATCTTGGACAATATTACTAATACTGATGATGTTTTCGACTGATACTACGTAATAATCAATAATATAAGCACTTAATAAAAATTATTGCTAATACTATAATTTACAAAAATATCGAAAATAAAAAAAAGCCTTGAGGTATACCAGATTTTCCATAAATAACCTTTAATAATTTTCAAATTATAATCTTTCTTCCTTCATTTTGAAATTTTTGAAAAAAAACCTTGTCGAACAAATGAAAACGGATGCACGTCTAATGTCATTTATTAATTTATTTATTTTATTTTCTGGATATTCTTTCTAAAACTTAAAGGCAATATTACATTTTTTAATTGTAATATTTTTTCGGGATAGAGTAAGCGTTATATCCCAAGGTCTGCTGAAGCTGAAGCTTTAATAATCCTTTTCGCCAAAACTGAAAAGCTTTTGGAAATAACTGGTTTTAATTCAAACGAGTGTGTACTCGAGGCAGTTTTTTTATTTTATCAATTATTCCCTTGAAAAAATCTTTTAAAAAAATACATCATTTTTCAAATAAAAGAACTTTTATTTAAACAATATTACCGTTTCAAGAAAAAAATATTGAAATTTATCACGGAGAAAATACATAATAATTATAGTGAAAATTTGCATTTGATTTGTTTTAAAGTTGTAATTGTTTTAATTGTAATTTCAAATTTTCGCTTGTAGTTTTTAGCTATTTATTTATTTCTTTGGCAGGTCTCAATTGTTTCTTACTGAAATATAAACTATTTTAGGTTGTTTAATTATTTTATTCATTTTATTTATTAACAGATAAAAAAAACATTGGCAATACTTTGATAAAATGTATAAACTACTCTTTAAACAATCCAAAAAATTAAAGTTCTAAAAACTACTTTCGTCAAATTTCAATTGTAATTTATTTAAATGTAGAAATCAACTGTTTCAGTTAGCCTAAGATAATTTCAACTTCTCCAAACAAATTTTAATTAATCTTTTAATTTTCGTGGTTATATTTCAACTGTTTAACCCAACTTAAATTTTTTTAAATAAATTTTAGTTTACTATTAATTAAATTCTTACACATATTTTTATATTGATTAGAGATTAATTAAACTCTTAGTGAAATTGTGAAAAAATACCAAGAGTTTAATTAACCTATAATTAAATTTTAATTTGTTTTTTTTGGTTTAAAATAATTATTTTCATAACATTTTCAATTTTTTTTCCTTCTAAGCGGGTTTCAGTTATTTTTTAGTAATATTTCAATTGTTTAAACTAGATTCCTATAATAAATTTAAAAATATTATTTAATTTTCTACAACGAACTAAAGGATTTTAATACATTTTAGATTCCTATATTCAAAAATTTTTTTTTTGTAACAATTTTAACATTAAAAATGTTTTTTTATCATACTTATTATAAATTTTGCTAAATTTCAACATGATTTTTTTTTTAGAAAACATAAAAATAGAAAGTTTTGAATTTTTTGAAAAAAATTCCTAATTTTCTTTTGCAAATTTTCAGCCGTTTCAATTTTTGTTCATCTGCTTTTGAGCAACAATGTATTTTACTTGAAGAATTCTTCCCTTTATTTGCTGTGTTCTTGTAAAACTATAGTAAATCATATATTCTTTCTTCAAATGTGTTTTTAGTGAGTGTTTTTAAAGAAATTGAAAAATATTTTTATAGTAAACTTTTTTTCAATTCAATTTTATTTTGAGTAAAATTTCAACAATTCGTGCTCAAAATTGCTAAAACAAGAAATAATAAATAAAAAAAACCTTTAAAATTAAAAAATTTAAAACTATTTTACAATAATTTTATGTAGACAATTTAAAAATTAAAAAGTTTAAAACTCATTATTATAACTGCTTTTGTAAAAAAAAGGTATTATTTTAAATTCTTAATTTTAGAGGACTTTTATTTACTTATTTTTGTTTTAAAATCCTATAAACATTAATAATTATTTACACCATTGCAAAAAGAAATTATTTTTTGTAAATGTTTTTTTAACAAATTTACAAATGTTGTTTAGATAGTTTTACTTTTTCAAATTTAAATTATTCTTCAACAACATATTAACTTTTTAAGCAAGTTTAAAAATCTTCTTTATTAAGATTATAAGGATTATAAATAGAGAGAGAATAACATCGTTTGGGCTATGGACCATTGGTCTTCCTGCCCTTGAATATAAATATTTTTGTAGAAAATTTTCTGTCAATTCTTATTTTTTATAATATTTAAAATTACATTTCCTGAACGTGTTATTTTTAAAAAAATGGCTTAAATGATTTTTTGGTAAAATTTCACCTGTTTTACTTTTACATAATAAAGTGGATGTCTAACTTTCAAAATAATATTCAGTTTTTCACATACTGAATAGAAATACCTTATATTTCCGCATCCAAAATCGTTGAGAAAAGTAACACTTTTCCGCATAGCAACACTTTTTAGCATGGATACACTTTTTCGTACTACTTTTATTTACTATTAATCAATGTCAGTGTCAGTTACATGCACGGAGCAATATATACAACACACGTAACATTTCCACACTTGTTGTACAAATGACTATTTTTGTCCAATTTTAAATATAATATTTTTCGTGTATTTGATTATTTTTTGGGATATTTTAACTGTTCTTAGGCAATTATTTCTTATTTCACAACTTGTCTATTGTTTTTTCAACTTCTCATTTATTTCATTTGTGAAATTTCGTGTTTTTTTAAGAAAATCTAAAAATATAAACATTTTTTTCAAAAGCCAACTAATAAAGAGAATGGTTACTACGTGGTAATCCATATTTACACTACAATTGAAAAATTCACTATGTTTTAACCGTAATTAATTAAACATAGTTAATTTTTCAATTCCGCGTTAAACTCAACTATTTAATTTTTTTTTAATATTAAAAAAAGAGTTTGTAAGTTTATTGTTTCCTTAGTAATATTTCAGCTAATTTTAATTATTTTTTATGACTTCGATTGTTGTTTTTACTATATATCCTTTAGAAAAATTTAATTTGCTTTGTACGAGGTATTTAATTCATTTTCGTAATTTTTACAACCTTTAAACCAAATTATCATTTAAAGTTTTTCTTAGATCAACTTGTTTAGTAAAATTTTAACTATTTTTAACAAATTTAAAAATTATTTGTTTTTCAAAATTTAAATTGAGAAAGTTCTACTGCTTAAATCCTGCTAGAGATGATTTTTAGAAATAATGAAAACAGTTTTTGGTAAGGCATTGTTTTGAAAAAGCTTTTTAGTTTCAGCCGTGTAGATCTCAGTTATTTTCTTTTTTGAAAAATTTGAGTTGCTTTTTTCTAGGAAATTTTCAATTGTCTTTCTTGTTGTGTTCTTGTGAAAATAATCCATTTTTTATACTAAAATATCATCTGTTTAATCTAAGGATAATAATAATTTTCGAGAGACTTTCAACTGTTCTTGAAAAAAAAAGATGTATTTTTTCAATTATTTAAATAGGTTTTCTACTCTTAAAAATTTATTGCGATTAATTTTTGTTTCTTTAACCTTTTCAACCTTTTTAGTATGTCCCAATTGCTTTTTTCTTCTGAACAATTTTAATTGTCCTTTAAAAAAAAATAACTGATTTTTAAAATACTTTCACTTCTTTGTTGATAGGAGTTTAATCGAACTTCCATATTTTTTTGTAAATATTAACTGAAAGTATCAAATATTGCTTGTAAAGTTTTCATTTAGTATAAAATATATTTTTTTAGTTTTAATGAAAACAATTGCTTCTTTTGCGTAGTAAATTTATTTTTTTTGTAAAACTGTAACTATTTTGAAGCAAATAATTTTTTATCATACCTCATTTGTCATTTTTGCAATATTTTATAAGTTTTTGACCAATTGTTTTTTCTTTGAGGTATTGTAGATTGTCTTTTTAAGAATTTTCCATTTATTTTTTAGTTAATTGATTTCCAAGTTATTTTCTATAACAAATTTTTTGTCAAAAATCATTATTTAAAAAGATTTTAACTGTTACTTTGAAGAAGATTGAATTGTTATAAGTAAAATTCCACTCTACAGGTAGTTCAATATAAGTGAAGACTGCAATATCTTAAAAACTACACATCGAATAAAAAAATATATAATTAAAATTTGTTCGCATCGGAGAGGGACGTCTAATGATACAAAACTCGACCCACTACCCTCAACCTCCTAGGGAGTAGGAGGTGAGAAATAGAAAAGTTAAATAGGAAGCCCCATTTTTTGTACGGATTTGAATACTCCAGGAAAAAATAAGAAAGTTTTATTATTATGTATGTATTCGTGACAGACAACGCTATAATCGACAAAATTCAAAATTGGCAAAAATCGTTGAAAAATGGGGATTTCCTGAGAAATACGAGGGGGTTTCGTAAAATAAGGTTCCCTATGCTCAGCATATAAGACAACACCCTCGTCAATATTTCTCCTACATTCGCCATAAATCAGAATCACTTCAATTTTTTCTTCTACGCTTGCACGAGGCATTGTTCACTTGTAATTTTTTTCTAGAAATGAAATTAAATGAATTCTGCAGAAAATAAACACTATACAAATCTTTTTTGTAAGAGATGCGCATGTGAGTCGACTCATTGTCGTTTTATGATGAGTTTCCCCATAAACTTCGATTAACTGACGATGAATGCTAATAGGTGCAATTCGTTTTGCACTTAAAAAATTAAATCTCATTTTAAAATACAGAAGAAACCTTATCAAATTTATTAAAGCCAATAACCACATATATTTTTAACAATACATGTTTGAAACAAAACTTAATACCGAAATATATGAAAATACATATCATTTATCACAACTGGGTAACGCAAGAAGTAGTAAAATACTCCTATCGAAATTAGTTATTAGAAGAAAGGAAAAACCTCCGCAAACTTCTACACCAACGACTTGCCAACCTGTTACACCCGATCGAGTTTGATAACATTGATGTCGAATGCAGAGAAGAAGCAAGAAGAATTGGATTCGAACAGTACGAGAATCAACGGAAGAAATTTAACCAACTACGGGATGTACGGAACACCAATCCAAGAACTTCACATAGAAACATAACATCAAATTTTACGTACAATGATGTCAAAAGTTAGTGTCTTTCGATGTAAAAAGTTTATTCACCTCAGTACCAACTTCAAAATTAAAAACAATTATAACAGATTTAATTAATAAATCAGATCAAAATATCTTCGAAAAATCTGAAATGATTAAATTAATGAACATTTGCCTAGAACAGAATTACTTTGAGTTCAATAACACCATATACACTCAAATTGACGGCCTACTCTTATATAAATAGATTAATAAACATTCCACTGAGTAGCCAAGATTTTGCCAATGAATTAAATACAATAAAAATAATAGTCCGGAATAACGGATACAATAGCGAAATAGTTGACAAAATTTTAAAAAAGAAAAAGAAAAACCAGTTAATGAAACATTTTTATATTCAGGAAGATAATAACATAAAGTATGTTAAACTTAATTATGTTAAGGATCTGTCAAATAAAATAATAAATATTGTAAAGGGTAATGAATTTCGCATCATATGTACAAACCAAGCTAATTTAGGCAAATTATTAATAAATAACAAATCCCCCATAGACAAATCGAAAAAGTGTGGTGTTTACGAGATTAAGTGCAGTGAGTGTGATGCTTTATATATTGGACAAACAGGAAGATCATTTCATACGAGACTTGAAGAACACACAAAGTCAATATTAAACAACAAACAGTTTACATGAATTTCAAAACATTGTATAAATAATAACCATTTTATAGATACAAATAATTTAGGTAATAAGGGTCTCGATTTGAATCTCAGGGAGGACCTAGAAATAAACAGGGCAATAAAAGTTGGTAAAAACTTCGTTAACGACAACGAGGAGATTTGGAATTCTCAGATCTTAAAATCCCCTATTACCTGATTGTATATAAACTTGTCAGTTTCTTTTGTAATTCACTCTTGATAATGCCTTAAAAAGCGAAACTAGTTGAGTAAATTTAGAAAAAAAAAATTGTGAAACAAACCAAGTGTAATTTAATTCAAACCTTCATTAGTAATAGTTTAAAATGTTTGACCAAGTGATAAATGAGAAAGTGATTCGAGAAATGTTTAAGCAAGTTTAAAAATGTTCTCTTCTATAATGATTACAAATATTCTGACAGATTTTTTAAATTCTTTTAGAAGATAATAATTAATATTGAGAATAATAAATCTCTATGAGCATTACTGCACTAATGTTTTACATAATAATGATGTAAAAACTCCAGCTAACAGTTAAAACAACTACTCCCCGTACTAAAGCACCGCCAGGCATTGAATGATATAACTGTTAGCTGTCGTTACATGTCTAAAATTATATTTAGCACTATGTAACAATTTTGTGGTGTTATCGTTAAGAGTTTTACTTCCTTAAAACTGTTTCCTTTTCTAAATTTCTCTTCTCTCAACTGCTTTTTAAATTAACTTTTTTCAATTACAATGTAAACTATTTTTTAGGCAATTAAACTTTTTTATAAAATTTTAATTATTACTTTTTTTGTTTCAATAGTTTTCCTTTTATTTTTTTAAAATTTTCTTTATTTATTTATTTGTAATCCTAATATATTAACAGTAATGCTAATATTTTAACAGTTTTTAGACAATTTGACAAACATTACACTGATTTTTAAGAAAATTTTAATGGTAATAATATGAACACAATAAAAAAAAATCATGTTTTGTGAAATTTCAATTGTTTCTAAGCAATTAAAAAAATAGAAAGTTTTGAACTGATTATTTATAAAAATATGTCAAATTTTTTATTAATCTACATAAAATTATCTAAAACTTTGTTTTTTACAGTTTTTTTTATCTGTTTTAATAACCGAGATATATTGATTTAAAAAAATTGACACTTTTTACTTTTTTCAAAATATCTAGTTACCCTTGACTTTTTTGAAAACTTTGAAAGTGGAATTTTATTCGTATCGTAAATCTACACTTCTTTCCCCATTTAAGCGTTTCTCTATCTCTTATAGTTTCCGAGATCCCCATAGAAAACATCGAAAAAAACTCACCCTGTATTTGAAATAATTGAAATATTTTTGTTTTAGAAAATTTTCAATTGTTTTTTAGAAAGGATATTAAGGATTTTCTTTTAATTGTTGCTTCATAAATCTAAATTGTTTTCTTTTTAGGTAAAATTTGAAGTGTTTTTAAAATTTCATACATTTTTTTATGTTACAAAGAATATAAAAATGTGTTTGTTATTTAAAAAATATGTATTATGTTACTAACCATTTCTTTTAAAAATGTTTCCTTTTTACAAATTTTTGAACTGGTTTTCTTCAACAAATTTTAATTGCTACTTTAAAAAGTTACAACTCTTTAATTAAGTTTAATTTATTCTTTCTCTGAACAATTTCCCTAGTACATATTGCAACGTTTTTAGTATATATCAAATGTTTATTTTTATTTAAAAAAAAATAACTTTTTATTAAAGAATTTTTTAGCAAATTAATTTATTCTGTTCTGTGGTTTTTATAAAATTTTACCTATTTCTGACCAATTAACTAAAAAAAAAAAAATATTTTGACAACTTTAAGAAACCTATTTTTCAGGTTATTAAATTTCCATTGTATTTTATTATTTAACTTTTAGCAGTGCTTTATTAAATAAAATTATTTGAGTAAAATTTTACTGTTTAAACCGTTGGTAGTACACCAATTATCTAATATTGTAAGAGATAACAGTTCTTCGCAATCGCTAATGTTATTTATTACACTGTATAGTTTAATATCATCAGCGTATATTAAAAAAAATGTTAAAAAAAGTGAATTTATCTGCAATATTATTTATGGTTAAAAGAAATAACAGTGGACCCAGATTGGACCCTTGTGGCATACCACTTGTAGCAACATATTCTGTGGATCGAACATCCATATAGAAGATAAATTGTCTTCTATGAGCCAAATATGATCGTTAAACCGGCATAATATTACTATTTATGTTATAATGTTCAATAATATAGGTATTCGATCTAATATCCGTATATATCACATCAACTCGGTTACTACGGTCTAAATTTTCGGATATGAATTGTGCGATTTGATTTCAACTGTTAAATTATAATAAAAGTATGTTTAAAAAGTTTACAAATGGTTTTAAAAATAAAACTCAATTGGCTTCATATGTTTACAAAAGAAGTGTTATCGTAATATATATATATAAATATACTTTATAAATAATTAGTTGTTTGTTTGAAATTTACAAGTGATTCAATTATTTATAAAATATGAAATCGGTTTTCGTGTATTTATTCTGGTTACGTAAATATTAGTATTATGAATTGTGTTTTGCTCGTATGAAATTCCTTAAAAATAAGGGATCTTCGTAGATATGGATTCTCTAAATGCAATAAATCATCTCTGAGAAGTATTTGTAACGTATAAACGTTGATTGAAATATTGTATAGATGCCTAACCTTATGGGGAAATGCGAGTCACTAAAAGATGCCGAGCAACAGATTACGCATGAGTAGTGAAAATATTGACCAACAGACGGCGCATATTTAGTTCTGCGTACTGCAGTTTACTTTAGCTTTGGGTAGTTTTCTATGGTATTGAATTATATGTATTGTAATCAACGTTGAGACGATCGTGCTCGGGAATTTGCGGGCGGTGAAATTCCGACCGCCTAAAATTTCACGGGAACCGAGAACGATGCGACAGGACGCTTACTCATAAATGCGTGCCGGGTCTAGAGTAAATAAACACACACATCATCAGCACTTTCTTTTATTAAAAAGAATATATATATTTTAATCAAATAAACCCGACTAAGATGAAATGTATATTTTTAATAACAATAATATAACAATATATTCATTTTGACTTATTTTTAATATAGATATTTTTTTTAAATAACTGCAATTGTATTGTATTGTATTTAAATGAAGGAATAAAAATTAATACATTTTAACAATTTAAAGACACATCGTTTTCTGCTTGTAATTATTACAACATATGAAAGTTATTAGTAGAAAATTTTTCTTTTTATATTCACTTATACTTAATTAATATTAGACATTAATTAAATACTTAATATTTTTCAAAGAATAAAGAGAACAACTGTTTCATAAATTAAAATAATTAATCGACAGTCAATTATAGACAGCACATAGTGTTCGAAATGTACATTTAGTGATTAAATAAAATAGTGAAGAAAGAAATTAACTGTGTTTATTTACTTAAATTAATAAACTGATTTAAAAATTGACAATGTTTTAACAATGTTAAAATTTAACTAGAAATAATTAGTGTAAAATCTTGTATTTTCGATTCGATGGAAAGTTACATTTTGTTTTTTACTAGATAACAAAAATACATGTTTTTGTGTGATAATAGCAGAAGATAATAATATATATCATAAAAAAGTTTCAAAGTAAAATGTAATATTTTTTTTACTTTTTGTTATATGCATCAATAAAAAATATATTATTTTTTATGTTATATGTGTTATATTATGATAATCATTAGTAATAAATTTAATTTAAATAAAGCAGTTAATTAACAAAAGAAATAATATTTATTGAAACTTTAAAATCTGATTCGAGCTTAATCGTAAACTTTTGGATATAGATATGTTGTGCTAAATCATCATATTTTGGCCCTAGGAACCTATGGTCATTTCTCATTAAAAAGTAATAATAATAAGTGAATTACGAATTGTGCTCAAAACTAATCACACTATATAAGTATCAATATCTCATTTATGAATGGATATGGATACACAACCTTCAACATCAGCTACAGTATCTTCGGTTTCCGAAAAGAGAATGCCCATTGCGACCTACCCTTTGAAAGAAAATATTAGTGCAGGATCAAGTTCATTCAAAGAGTCTGTAGCCCATATTTTTAAAAAACGTAGTAGTAGTAGCCCAATATCATTAATTAGTTCGAGAATTATTAACATGGAATCTCCGCAAAGTGAAGCTAAAAAAAGAGTTTGCGAATTAAGAAAAAAAAAAAAAGAAAATGAGATCATTTTCAACTAAAAATATTTTAGAAAATTTATTAAAATATCGAGCTCCATCTGTAAAAACTCTCATATACATGCAATGTTTTCATTCATATAGAACAGAATGGATAACACAGGAAAAACAGCTATCTTTATCATTATATTATAAATCACCAAGTACTTATAAATACTTACAAAAACATTTAAAATTTGCGCTATCTGGAGTATCAACAAGTCAATCTTGGTTAAAAATCTTTAATTTACAAACTGGTCTAAATTCAAATTTAATTCAAAAATTTAAAATTAAAATTAATAATGTGTGACGAAATAATTTTGAAAAAAGGTTTAGATTATAACAAAGTCTTGGATGTTGTAGAGGGATTTGAAGATTTCGGTTCTCTTGGTAGGAACAACAAACATGGTAATCATGCATTGGTATTTTATTTAAGGGGACTTCAATGTAATTGGAAAATGCCATTCTGTTATTTTATTTCATCTGGTCCAACGAACGGTAATATTTTACAAAAGCTCATTTTATTGGTATTAGATAAGTTGTTTTCTTTGGATATGGTTCCTCGCGTTTTCGTTTGTGATCAAGGAACAAATAATAGAAATGCAATAAGGTTACTTGGCGCAACAATAGATACTCCATTCTAAAAATTAATAGACACGTCATTTTCATTTGCTATGACCCCCCACATTTACTTAAAAGTCTAAGAAATTTTTTTATGAATAGTAGAATAAAAACAATGGTAAATAACTTAGAAGTGTCCTGTAAAGATATAATCGACACTTATAAAATCGACAAGGAAAGTAAAGTTGCAAGAGCAATGGTCAAAATTACCGAAAAACATATAAATCCCACAACGTTTGAAAAAATGCGTGTAAAATATTATGCTCAGATATTTAGCAATTCTGTATCTGCAGCAATTTTAACAGCAAGTGCTACAAAAAAAATTTACGAGTCTATCTTCAATAAATACAGCAATATTTTTGAAGAAAATCAATAATATATTTGACTCATTAAACAGTAGAGTCGTTAATGATTCAAACCCCTATAAGTGTGACCTCTCCGTTAATCGTAAATTACCAGAAGAGAAACTAGAAGAAGCTTTGTCGTACTTTCAAGGTTTAAATTTTTTTGAAAATGGTAAGGAAAGAAAAAATATACATTGCATACAAGGTTTTATATGGTCTATAAAATCTATTTTACTTTTGTGGGAATCATTGCAACTTGAAGATATTAAATATATATTAACGTCAAGAATAAATCAAGACCCCATAGAAAACTGTTTTTCCGTACTTAGGCATAGATGTGGTTATAATGCACACACCACTGTAAAAGAATTTCGAATGGCATTGCAACAAAATATGCACATCAGATTGCAGATGCCTGTTGAAGCTGCAAATTGCGAAATCGACGAAGACGAGCAACTGCATACGATATTGATGACGTTTATTTAAAAGAATGTCGTAATAAAAAAATTAAAACTGATAATTTAGAATCACAAGTAATTACCTATGTAGCTGGACATATAATATTTAAATTTTTGAAGAAAAATAAATGCGCCAATTGCGAGAGGGAATGTAAAAAAGTAGGGAAAATACCCGTCGACAGAAATGAGTTGTTGATAATTAATAGAGATTATGGTGGCAATGACAATACCATTGATTATTTATGCAGGCCAACAAATGCCTTTTCTGAAATAATATGTTTATTGTTCAATCCATCCAAATAACTCCTACAATTCGCTGATGATACTGCCCTAATTACACATGCTCCCACACTACCAAAAGCCCTTCAATCCCTTCAAGATGGTTTGCAAAATGGCGCATTAAAATAAATCCTCATAAATCACAACTCCTAATTCCTTATCATCGCACCTATAACTCACCTTACAAAGTCCATATTTCCCAAACTATGATCCCTCCCTCAGTTTCCGTAAAATACCTGGGCATAACCATAGATCAAAAAATCAATTTTAAAAAACATACAGCCATAATGAAAGGCAAAATTACTTCTAGGGCAAAATGCTTTAGAAGTTTAACGTATAAAAATAGAGGAATCAATACAAGAACAGCTGTTAAAATATATAAGATGATCTGCCGTCCACTACGTGCCTATGGTTGTGCCCTCTATCTCAACCCCACCAACCCAACTTCCCGCAATATCGAAGTTAGCGAGCGAGCATCCCTCTGTACCCTAACCAAACTCCGCAATCCTCTATACAAACCTTCTAACCAGCTCCTCTATAATACCACTCTAGTTATCCCCATCCTAGAACGCATTCGATTCCTATCTCCAATTCTCCAAAAATCCTTTCAACTTCCACATACTATCCTTATATTGGCTTCCTAAAAATCCTAGTATAAACCCTAAATTTAAAATTCCTAATTCCACCTTATTTGACTTCATCTCATCATTTCATCCCATTACGTATTAACGACTGACGCCATATGACTGGACAAAACAAGGCAGAAAGACCGCTGGTCGATAGCCTTTTGACGAACTAACTCATTAACACATCATTCATTATTTATTATTTAAATGTAATCATGTATAAAGTTTGTCAATAAAAATGTGTATTATTATGTTTATTGCTAAAACGCTTTAATATTCACTATAATTGTTACAAATTTAAACAACATGTTGTGACAAATATATCCAATGAACATTTCGGATGGTTAAATAAATCGGACCAATATTTTAGTCATAGAACCGACATGTTAAATGAATTAATAAAAATCAAATTATTTCACACATTAAATTTAATTAAAATGTTAACCTTTTAACAAAAAGAGAAAAGGCCAGTCAAAAATTTACGAAACCTCATAGAAAAACTAAAATACATTCCAAACCCTTTTAAAATATTTTATTCTTATCTTTGCTAAAATAACGTTAATTTTTATAAATACGTGTATAAAAATTTTTTAAATAAAACTTTTGTTTTTTAATTCTTAATTAAAACACTTTGTTATTTCCTTCCTTCACTTTTAATTTTATATGCCTGATGTGCATTTCGAGTACCATGTACATGCACCTTGTCATTATCAATGACATTGCTTAAAACTATTTTTACACCAACAGGGATTATCGGGAAACATTATCAGAAGGAGGGATGGGATCAGCGTGGCTATTGATTTTCGGAATGAGGTATATTAAAGGATTATCTAAAGGGCTCAGGTCACCGGACACCAATTTCCCCTAAAAAATGTAAAATTACTAAAATTAGCCAAAAATAAATTAGACACGTTGGAAGAAATTGAAATGTATAAATAAAAATACAGATTGTTAAATTTTGACCTGAGCCCTTTAGATAAGCCTCTCCTATACCTCATTCATGAAAATTCGTAGATACGCCGATTCCATCACATTGAATTGAAAACTGAATAAATTTTTAAGAATTTTTGCGCAAACCTCATAGTTTTCGCGTAAAATATAGGGAAAGTACTACGATGGCCACATCACCATTTTTTATCATAATGATGGTTGCGACCGTTATGAAATGTTTTTTTTAGATTCAGAGTATTCAAGTTAAAAAGAGCAACACAACTATTTATTAATTTTTTCTAATAATACAAATAAATAATACCAAAAACAACTAAAAATTAAACAAAATAATATTGAAATGTTGATTGATGAGTTACGTGGAGATTAATAATATTAAATAAAATAATAATAATATGAGTGAAAGTTTTTACAAGTATTTTATTTTATTTAAAATGATATTGATAATTAATAAAAATTATCAAGGAGACATATAAAAATTATATCTTATTTTTATATCATGGTTTCAGGAGCTATGAACAAAAAATAAATATACAAAGCACCATTTTATTTTATTTTATATGTAATTATTAAACACATTTGAATATTACTAAAATAGGTTGAAAATATGTTCAGCAGATCTGATATGCAACAATCGAGGATTGACAAAAAGTAATCAAATTCATCAAAATTGTTAAGCATTGTCTGCCGCTGAATTTGTAAGCCAAACCAGTCACATTAAAATATGTTTATGTAGTCCGCTATTAAAAATAATACAAAATTATTTTAGGCAACAGTGGCATGTAATTTCCTCTGGGAATAATACTGTATTTTCATTCATTGAATATATCAATCAAAGTATTATTAAGTTATCAGCTATAAATCTTGACAAAGATAATTTATTTATTTGTAAATGTGTAACAGTTACTGTACCTATGCATATGATGCTAATATTGCAGATATATTTAATTTCCGAATAAACATGTGAAATTCATTGACGGTTTTTTTTATAGCTCCACTCGCACAAATAAGAATCATTGATGTTCCCCGTGAGTATGTATTGAAAGATGGATTGGGTGAATATAAAAAGGGATAGATACATATGATGTCTACAGGTTAGACACTATCAAATCCAACCAGCATGAACCTCGAGTTGTCCCGAATGCACGACAAAATACGATTTTAGCGTGTCGAACTAGTTCAGGTTTAAGCCTTAATTCTATTTAACACCACTGACTGCCACACACATAGGATTTCAAAAAATTATCACCGCAGCAGCACTTTACTGTGAGGGTCGGGATAGGCGGGGAAAAGAGGGATCAGTTTAGAGGTGACTCGATTAAATACATGTGGGTTGGGTATCTATACAATATTTCAATCAACGGTATAAAGTAAAATTTGGATTACGGTTAAACATAAAACTTATTACTTTCGCTATATAGTATATATAGGGGAAGTATTGTTTTCATGCAGAAAAATGTCTGTGGGTGCTGTATCTCAAAAACAAAGGTTACTATTGAAATAAAACTTTAAACTTAAGGTTTTATCGTTAAAAACTGGAACTGAAAAGCTTTTGGTAAATATTTAAAAACCGGAAATGGATGTTTACTCGAGGCCGGTTTTTGTTTTCTTCAAATATTTTGTTTAATATGAAAAATATTACAATTTTTTTTAAACAAAAGTTAAAGGGAATGAGAAACAGAACAAGTTTTGTTAAAAAATATTTTTTGCTAATTGCTACTAAACTATTGAAGCTACATGAAATTTATATAACAAATAATTGTAGAGAATTCAAATGTGAACAAATTACTAAGAATAGCCTTTTTGTGTAAACCTCATAGGTTTCGAGTAAAATATAGGGAAATTACTATGATGGCCACATCACCATTATCTTCATCAAGATATTACCATAAAGGTGCCATCTATTGTTTTAGCGTTACACTAGATCCCTGTTATGATAATATCTTGATTGACGGGTTTATCCGAAAGGTTAAATTCTCCAAGTAAAACTCCTTTTCCCTGTTTCCAACTACGCTACGCTGATGATATCCAAAATAAAAGAAAATTGGTTCGTGGATGTTGTTGACAGGGAACAATAATTTATTTATTTACGGAAACTCCTTTTTACATAGAAAAAAAATACAGTAATATGGTGTGAAAACGTATACAATAAATATTTATTACATATGAGACATTTTGTCCAAGGTGGTTTAATGAATTGATTTTCTTTGTTCTAAAATAATAGAAAAGACATAAGAAACTAATATAAAAACACTCGAAATAAACAAAATCATTGATTTTCTAATTGTAAAAAACATGTGACTTTAATATAAAAGGTCTAAATATTTAAGCAGCTCAGGCTTATAAACTCTCAGTGTATTCGTTGAGAGTTACAAAATATTGTAATTTTAAAACAAACTTTAAAAATTTAAATAATTATTTTGTGCGTTACCGCACCGTAGTTTTAGATTATTAAAATGTAAAAACTACAAAAATTAACTAACGGTTAAAACAAGTACTCCTTGAAGTTAATTAATTTACAGTTAAAAATTTAGTTTTTAACATAAAATTTTAGAAATTATTAAAAGTTCAAAAGCTCTAAAAATATTTTTTGTCATAAAACATTAAAAGAAACGTTTACCAAAAGTTCTTAATTCAAAAGATGTTCAAAAACGCCGAAGGATTTCATAGCTTCGAAATCGTGAAAAAACATTAATATAATAACTTTTTAACAATTTAAAATATGCAAATTCAAAGACGTTAAATTCCTCTGAAGGTTTTTCTAGCTTCGAAATCTTGAGGAAAAGACATTAACAAAATCAAGAACCTTACACTCTTCTGAAGGTTTTTCCACCCTCGAAATCTTGAAGGAAAGAAAACATTAATATAATAACTTAGAATTTGGAAATTCAAAAACAATAAATTCTTAACAAAAAATAAAAACAAAAATAATCTATATCAAAAGGTAATAATTCAAAAATTGACAACCCAGAAAAATATGCTAACCCCAAACTCTTTAAAAGTATAATCTAAACTTTAAATGTTTGTTTTCGGAAATTCTAAGAAATTAAAACATGAAACAGTGATTTTGTAACTTTAACATATATAGATTAAACATTAATGTATGCATTCAGAACAAGTTCTCAACATACAATTTTAGAAATCTTCAAAGGTTCAAAAGCTCTGGAAAATTTTCTGCATTTTGAAAATGATGATTTATAATTTTTAAACCAAAAAAAGAGATTTTTCAATTATTTCAAAGGTTCAGAAGCTCTTAAAAATGTTCTTATCATAAAACTTTAAAAAAAACATATAACGTTTACCAAAAGTTCTTAAATCAAAAGATGTTTAAGTTCAAAAACTATGAAGGATATTAGGATTTTCTAGCTTCGAAATCTTGAAACAAAAAACGTTAAAATAAACATAAAATCTGCAAATTCTCAATAAAAAAATATAAAAAGATCATATCAAAAGGTCTGAAACTAAAAATTCTTAATCCTCTAAAATTTTCTAACCCTAAAATCTTTAAAATAATTATCTAAACTTTAAATCTTGATTTTCGGTAATTTTAAAAACTAATTTCAGATTCAAATCTTATATATCAATATAAAATTTTTGAAAAATTCATATTTTCAAATCAAAATTCTTAAACAAATTAACGAAACGTAAAACAATATTTTAAACAATTAAAATTTATGTCAAAAGAACCTTAAAGGATTTTCTGAAGATTTCTAATTTTTTAAGAAGTGAACTCCGCCCGTCCTTCCTTCAACCAAAATTTTTAGTATATTTTATTATTTTGTAATGTATTTTTTGTGATATTTATTTTATAAGAATAAAGAGTACAAAAATATAATAAAGATAAAGATAAATCTTATTTTAGAATGTCAATTTTAAATCAATAATTTCTAAAATTTTATGCTAAAAAAAATTTTAGTTTTATTATCTCTGAAATAAAAAAAAGATTTTTCAATTACTTTAGATATTTGTTTAAACTTTTTAAAATGATCTATATTTTTTGTATATTCAAGAATTTTATGTTTAACTTTATGAGGGATTCTATAGATTATTTTTAAAAATGAAACATTTCTAAGTTTGTCAAAATATTAGGTATTATGAAAATTGTTATAAATTTTTAGATTATTAAGACTTACATTTCAAATTATTTTTAATATCCTCCAGTTTTTATATTTAAGGTTAAGAAGATTTTTAAGTGTTTTAATTTTTCAAACTTTTTAAGGTTGTCAAAATATATAATTTCAATATTAAGGGTTGTTATAGAAAGACACTTGGCTGGTTTCAAAATTATATAATTGTGAAACCAACCAAGTGCCTTTCTGTAAACAACCCCTAATATTTAAAATGTAACACCACGTGATAAACGAGAATAAAATTCAACAAATAATTTCAAGTTGTAAAATTCTTAATTTTCGTTTTTCAAAGATATTTGTGATTATAAAAGAATTAAATATTTTCATAACATTCAAAATTATTTAAGAATTTTGCTATGTCAAAGTTAAAATGTTTGACTAATCATTAATAATATAAAATAAATAACTTTTAAACATAAAAATCATAAAACTTTTCAATTCTAAATTCTTAAAAGAAAAAAAAAACAATGAAACATTAATCTAAAAATTCTAAACCCTCAAAGAATTTGATTTAAATCATGCTGGAGGATTTTCTAATTAAAGGCTTAAAATATTTTTGTCTTCTGTCTTTGATCTATTGTTTTTCCTACTTTATTTGATCTTTAATTTTTTTATATAGACCGCCTATATTTTTCTCTTGTTACGTGTGTTTTAAGTTGTATTCAGTATTTTGTTTTCCGCCTTTCGTATTTTTTTTCTTAACTGTTCTCTTGTCTTTTCTCCTACCTCGTGACTTATGTCTTCTGTCTTTTCTTTCTCCTCTTTATCTTGTCTTCTAACATTTACAGTTTACATACTTCTTATATCTTCTATCTTTAATCTTTTCACTTTTTTTTAAATCTCGTGTGTCTTTTGTCATTTTTATTTATATTTTATGTTTCGTCCTTTCTTTTTTGACTGCTGTCTTCTATATTTTCATCTTGTCTTTTTTATTTTACCTATTATCTTCTATCTTTGAGCTTTGTCTTCTGTTATTTGACTTCTCTCTTCTGCCTTTCTCCTGTCTTGTGTTATCTCTTGTGTTAAGTTATGATGGCGCCGCCAATAACAGTTAGCGATGAAAGCAGTGCGAAAAATGCTAAATGTAGCAAGTGTAAACAAAAAGTGTCGGATGTTAGGCAATGTAGTGGGTGCAACAATTATTACCATAAATCGTGCCTCGATCTACATGTCTGTTCCAGTCACAAAAAAGCCCATAGTATTAGTGAAATTGACATAACCTCAGCTGAAGAAGACGAAACAAATGTGGAGGTAAATATACTAAAACTAAAAATTGATCATCTAACAAATCTAATTGGACATTTGGAAGATATGAATAAAACTTTAAAACAAAATAACGAATCTTTGATTCTAACAAATAAATATTTATTGGATAAATTATCCGAGAGGGAACAAAATAAAGAGAACTATAAATCCTGTAAAATTACAGAAAACTGCAACAATACTAAAAATTCCACAAAAATCAGTAAGATGGACAAAAGTATCGCAGACAAACCAAACACTAAAAATAATATAAATGAAAAGAATGATGAATTGAAAATTCAACAAAAAACTGATGGAATTGATAAGGTCTATGTAAACAAAAATAATCCACAAAAAGATATACTACCGTTAAACCGAGAAGCACAAAATCACGACTCGATCGATGAATGGAAAAAGGTCGAACCGAAGAAGAAACGAAAAAATAAAATAATTGTGGGAACAGGAAATAATAATGAACAAATTTTAGTGGTCCCAAGACTATCATATTATTTTATTGGACGGGCTAATCCAAACAATACCGTTCCCGAAGTAGAACAGTATATACGAAATAATATATGCCCTGATGGACACTTAAAAGTTATGAAACTCGAAATTAGAAATGAACGAGAAGCCGCATTCAAAATAGAATTTGAGAAGAAATACGAAGAAATATTTACCGACGCAAGTAAGTGGCCGGCAAATCTAAAAATTCAGAAATATTCTTTTTTTGCGGAACGCAAGAAAAAACACAATCCAAATCCTCAACTCATATAAAATGTATGTCTATAATTCATTTTAATGTAAGATCGACAAACAATAAAATATTACAAATCAATGAAATTATCAAAAACCACGAAGAATGCTACCTGCTAGGAATTACAGAGCATTGGCAAACGAACGATAATATCAAACAAACCGCAATTGAAAATTTCAAACTGATGTCATCTTACTCCAGGCCAGCCCTTAAGAACCGTTTGACAGCATATGGAGGAGCAGCTCTATTCGTGCGCAATGACTTTGTTACCAAGGAACGGCTGGACATCAAAAAGATGGCAGTGAGTGGAACTTTTGAATGTGCAGCAGTGGAATGGACGTCCGAAAATAATAAATATGTTTGTGTAATAGTTTATCGTGCACCTGGACAAAACACCATTAGTGAGTTTTTCGTAAAACTAGAAACTTTATTACAAAAATTATTATCTGAAAATGTTACATACTACATTGCGGGAGATTTTAATATAAATTTAAACAGTGTAACAACAGAGTCAATAGATTTTCATAATTTATTAAAATCGTTTAATGCAAAGGCATCAATTAATTGTGCAACTCGCGTAACACAAAATACTGAAACAATAATTGATAATATTATTACAAATATGGAAAATGAATACGAGACATGTGTGTTTGAAACGCATGTTTCTGATCATTTTGCGCAAAAAATATCTTGGCCGCTAGTTATTAAGTGCGATAAAAAGATAGATAGAAAAATACGGAAACTGACTCCAATCAATATACAGAAGTTTGTAAGTTTTTTAAAATCTGTAGATTGGGATCATATATACAGGGAAAATGATGTTAATAGCGCCTGGGCAAATTTTGTTGAAATCATTAGTGGGGCATTGAATATTACTTGTCCAAAAGTACCTATATCTCCAATAAGAAAAATCAAAAAAACAAAATGTAGTATCACTAATCAAATTTTAAATAATACTAAAGACCTGCTAAATTATTTATCAGTTGCTAGACATTACAATGCAGACGCAAAAACATTATACTGTGCTGTCAAAAAAGAATATGATATACTCTTAAACGAACAAAAAAGAAATGATATAGCAAATCAAATATTATTTAGCGACAATAAAATTAAAACAACCTGGAGCATCATTAATAATATGTTAGGTAAAACAAATAACAATTATAACAACTATAATCATTTACAAGGTAGAGAAAATAATTTGAACGACCATTTTAATACAATAGCTGCAGATGAAATTAATAAAATACGAGAGTGTCCATTTATTTGCACTATAGATAGACAAATAAATACCTTATTTCTTAGACCTGCAACGGCTACAGAAATACTTAACATCGTAAATTCTCTGAAAAATAAAACATCGTACGGTTATGATGAAATAACAACGAAATTAGTCAAGTCAGCCATAAATGAAATCGTTGACCCACTTAAATATTTAATTAATATTAGTCTAGAAAAGGGTATTTTTCCTCAATGTTTAAAACAAGGTATTATTACACCAGTTTACAAAAAAGGTGATCCGAATGATTTTGGCAATTACAGACCAATTACTTTACTGAGCGTGTTTTCAAAAATAATGGAAAAAATAATTGCTGAGCGAATAATTAACTATTTTAAGACACATAACTTACTTGACAGTGCCCAAAATGGTTTTATCAAGGGAAAGTCAACAAATACAGCGATGTTTGATTACATAACACAAATTATGTATGCTCTTGAGAAATCAGAGATTCCACTTGGAATTTTTTTGGATTTGTCAAAAGCATTTGACACTGTAAGTCATGAAATTTTAATAGAGAAACTTGATTATTATGGTATAAGAGGTGTAAGTAACGACTTAATTCATTCGTATTTGACAAATCGATCTCATAAAACAAAAATTAATGACAAGTTATCCAACTCAAAACCGATTCGCTTAGGAATACCACAAGGAAGTATATTAGGTCCTATTTTATTTATCATATATGTCAATGACCTACCAAATAAAATCAGACAACCAGGTACTTTTATTACGACCTATGCGGATGATACAAGTCTTCTTATATCAACTACAAATAAAGAAGAACTGGCTCACAAGACCGAAAATATTATTGAAACAACAAAAGAATGGATGGCAGAGAATAAATTATTAATTAATAACTCTAAAACGAACTATATTGTATTTAAAACAAAAAATAATCAAAACATGTGTAGTCCGATTTTAAACCTAAATAATGAAATAATTGAAGTGCAAGACAGATCTAACTTTTTGGGGTTGGTAATTGACAATAAATTAAAATGGACCTACCATTGTGATAACTTACTATCTAAACTAAACTCTACGTGCTACGCTTTGAGAATTTTGAAACCAGTGTCAGATATTAAAACCTTGGTTACAATATATAGGGCAAATTTTGAAAGTCAAGTAAGGTATGGTCTCATACATTATGGATCCTCGAGTTATACAAAAAGTATATTTATTACGCAAAAACGAGCTTTAAGAATAATGTTAAATTTGTCCCAAAAAGATAGCTGCCGAGGTAGTTTTAAAAGTGCGGGCCTACTTACCTTTTATGGCCTATACATGTATGAAATTTTAGTCTTTAATTTTAATAATAAAGAGAAATTCAACAATTATGATAACAACCACGCATATGAAACGCGAAATTGCGAATTATATGCATACCCTTTGCACAGACTGTCCCTTTTTGAGACATCTCCCATGTATGCCGCACTGAAGATTTACAATAAGTTGCCCAAATATTTAACAAACATAACAAATGCAAATTTGTTCAAAACACAATTAAGAGAGTTCTTAATCAAACAAGAGCCTTATTCAATGTCCGAATATTTTAGTGCGCAAGATTAGAATTTTTTATTATATTTCATCTTAATTTCGCACACTTATTTCAATTGACGTATTCATTTAGCGACTGAACATAGTACCGTTGTAACTTTATGTATTATGTACTGTTTCTGTTTTGAATAAAGTTATTATTATTATTATTATTATTATTATCTTCTGCCTATTTCTTTTATTTTCTGTAATATTTGCTGTATTATTAATTTTTCGTCTTGTTGGTCTTTTATCTTCTTTCTTATATTTTTTAACTTAAGTTTTTTTGGCTATGGTCTTCTGTTCTTCAACTAATATCTTTTACTTTTCTTTGCCTTCTGTTTTTATTGTGATCTATCTTTAGTCTATTTTTATTGCTATCTTATATTCTTTCTTCTCTTTAATCTTATATTTTCTGCGTTCTAAATTATTTCTATGTAGTTTTCTATTGCTGCTTGTCTGTTATCTTCTCTTCAGACTATGTTTGTTCTTTTGTTATTTTTACTGCTGGTTTTTCTTTTTACTACCTCAAATCTTTTATTTTTTTTATTTTAATTTTTTCTTCTGCCCCATGTATTTTACATTTTACTCTTAGTCATCAGTATTCTGCCTTCTATCTATAATCTTCTATGTCTGTCTTTTGTATTGCGTCTTGTGTCTTCTATTTTTTTGAAACTTCTATCTTCTGATTTATTTTTTCAGTCTTGTATTTTCTAACTTTTGTCTGTTTGTATTTGTATTTTATGTTTTGCCTTTTGCTATCTTTTATATTTTCCTTTTATATCTTATCTCTTTTATTCTACATTTCTTTGAGCTAGTTCTTTGGTGTTCTCTTTTTCTGACTTCTCTGTTTTGCCCTTCTTCAGTCTTCTTTTATCTTTTGTCTTTTGCTCACTTTCTTTATCATTTTTGTTATATTGATTATTTCGGACTTTTAACTTTTTCTTCTTGCTCCTGTGTTATTTTTTGTCATTTATCTTATATTTTTGAATTTGATCATATATCTTTAGTCTATTTTTATTACTATTTTCTATATTTTATCTGTTTATCTTATGTTTTCTGCCTTTGAATTCTTTCAGTATCTTTAGCATTACGTTTTCTGCCTTTCATCTTTTACCTCCTAACATTTATCTTGTAGCTTTCTATTGCTTCCTGTCTATTGTCTTCTGAGTACTTTTTTCTTTGGAATTTTTTCTTTTTGCTCAATCTATAATCTTTTATATTTTATTTTCTGCTTTTTGCCTAATACTCATGAGTCATGTCATTAATCGTTTCTCGATTTAATTTTTTTTAATACTTCTGTCTCGTGTGTATTATATTCCATTTTTTGTATTCTATCTTTCACCATCTGTTTGCTTTTTGTTAACTTTGTATTGCGTCCTTTATCTTCAATATTTTCGCTTATAATTTTTCAAACCTCTATCTTCTAACTTTAACCTTCTGACCGTTTTTTCAGTCCTCTATTTTCTAATTTTTGTCTGCTTGTGTTTGTATTCTATGTTTTTTTGTCTTCTGTTTTTACTTCCCCTATATACGAAGTATATATAGGGGAAGTATTGTGATCGTGATTTTTTTTTGAGAATTTTTTTTTTGAATCCGTTTTGAAGTCCCATGAGTCCATTAAACTAATAATTTCTGGAAAAAAAAATTGTGTGTCTGTCTGTCTGTCGGTGGGCGCTGTATCTCAAAAACGATTTATCGGTTTGAGATCAAACTTCAAACTTAAGGTTTTATCGTTAAAAACTGGAACTGAAAAGCTTTTGGTAAACATTCATAGACCGGAAGTAGATGTTTACTCGAGGCGTTTTTTTGTTTTTTCGTTATATTTTTCTAAATATGAGTAATTTTAAAAAACGATTCAAACAAAAGTTAAAGAGTATAAAAAACTGAATAAGTTTTATTAAAACATATTTTTCATAAAATTCTTAACTTTTGAGAAAAATAATAAAAATTGAAAATTTTGATATTTTTTGCAAATTGCTAATAAACTATTAGAGTTACATGAAACTTGTATTACAAATAATTGTAGAGAATTTAAAAGTAAACGCATTTTTGCGTAAACCTCATAGTTTTCGAGTAAAATATAGGGAAAGTACTATGATGGCCACATCACCATTTAGACACTTAAGTAGGTGATAACTAAGATATACAATACTAATATTGTTGTAGTAACTATCGCAAAATCTACAATTTACTTGGATTTAATAATAATATTTAACTTTATTTACGGACTATATACTTTTTACAAAAATATAAAAAATGGTCCCGGCGCATTCACCATATCTGTAGAATAATATTATCTTAACATTTATTATAAGATTGTGAATGTCTCATTAATTTATTTGTATGACGATTGATAAGGTTTAAATAAGGATAAAATATATTAGATTGTTTTAACCCGGCGCATTCACCATATATGAAAGTTTAACATAATAAAATCTATACTTTAGTTTAGTTGTTGACCCGGCGCATCCACCATTTGCAGCAAAGTTTTTTAGTTTACCACGATTTTTTTTTCATTATGATACCTTAATTAGAATTCTATAATTTCATAGTTAACCATTGTATAGACTCTTAATACATCTTGTTTACACACTCACCACATTCTTAAACCCTCCACCCGTCTACTTTTTATTCGCATGAGGATTAAGAAATGGCGCGCGTAATAAAATTGATCACGCAGCAATAACCCAATTTGCACATCTCTCTCACTCTCTCTTTTATCCAATAAAATTTTCATCTCAATTTTATTTCATTTATATATATATATATTTTTTCCATTTTCTAATTCGAACGCGCGTGAATTTACTCGATCGGTAAATTTGCCAGACCAATTATAGACGTAAATTGACGATTAAAATTTCAGCGCGTGAAACGTTTGGGGCAGGTTGGGGATGTTTTTATTGAATTCCGTTCGCCCTAAGCCTGCTCCGCACCACCCCTCTCCTGCTGCTTCTGCGGTGTTATTTTTAGCGCGCCCTCGCAATAAAGTTCGCCCTTTGTCCGCCGAATAACACGACTTGTATGCATGCAGTTTTTTCCTGACGAAAGGGTCTTATTGAAATTCCGCATTCCGGAATGTAAATACTCGCGGTATCACTTTCCGCATAAAATGTATGTTTTAATGTGAAGGTCCAAAAGGCGTCGGTTTATGGCGGTGGGTACGTTTTACATATTCTTTTAAATTATTCATACGTAAAAATGAATGTAGATTAGGGTAGATGAGGTCGGGTGATTAGATTAGGGTAGAAATTGTTGCTAGAATTTTAATGCTAAATATTACATCGTAATTATTATAATATAACCTACATCATACATGATTAAAAATGTAAATATTAAACACAAGCTGTTAATTATGTATAGGATTATATTTAAAATTTTTACTTCTTAAGCGATAATTTTATAAACATTATAGAAATATTTTCTAGAATGCTTCAAGCTATCCTGGAAAAATTAATTTTATGCTTTGAATTTCAAAAGTTTGAAAGTAAAAAAAAGCTAGTTACTATTTTTAAAGAATTTTTTTTGATATTTGTATTTTTTAGAAACATTAAACGTATTGTTTAGAGAGGTTCTGATTAAAAAACGTGAATATTTTTAACTGACTTTATTTGATAAATATTGAAAAATTAAACAAATGTGATATTAACAAAGTAAACGTTTTTGTTTAATTTTCCAAAATGTATCACGAAGTTAACGCCTCAACCATTAATCAATTGATAAATATTAATAAGTAAAATTTCACAAAAATTGCCTCTGTAGAATTTTCTTAATCTTTATTTTAAATAATCAAAATTTTTAATATATTTATTATAATTTTTATGGAAAATTTCGACTACTTTTATTTCTTAAATTTTTAACTATTATTATTTTAGCTATTTTTGTTTTGTAAATTTTAATTGATTTTAAGAATACGAGTATATAAAAATGTTTTCTACGGTTTTAGTTGTACCAAAGATTAATTATTTTCCGGTAAAGCGTCAACTGTCTAAGTAAGTTTAAAAATATTTATTAAAGTTATTTTAAATATTGTAATTAAATAATTAATTGGTTTGTTTTTCTGTTTAAAAATTAAACACTAATAAAATCAATTTTTGAAATTCAACCAAAGAGTTTTTATGATTTTTAATGATGGTTAATTAAGTTCTTACTTAACCAGTGATTACAAATTTTTGGATTATTTTGATTGATTAAAAAACAACACTGTTTAAAGAGTGAAAGAAAACCAAGTGTTTTGAGTAATCAAGAATTTTGATGCAATTTTAATAACTTTTTAGATAAAATGTTCAATTACTTTATTTTTGTTAAAGTTCTTAACATTATTTTGCTAAGGACTTTTAACTCTTCTTCATGTTTTTAGAAAGTATTCAACTATTTTGTTTTTACCATTCAATCGGTATTTGTAAAACTTAAACTGTTTAGGCAAGCTTAAAATACATGTTTTTTAAATAAAATTTTACTTTTAAAAAATTGTTTATCTTACTGTTTAGACAACTTAAAAAAACTATAGATAGATTATTGTATTTTCTAAAAAGTGTTTAACTGTGTTGTCAACTAGTTTTCTAATTGTTTTAAATGCTTTCCTTTTCATGAAGTTTTTAAGGGTTTTTCTTACAAAATTTCATTTAAAAAAATTGTACACTTTCACTACTAAAATATTTATTTTTAATTTTAACAATTTTAATTCGTTTTTGTAAAATAGTTATTTTTGAAGTATTGTTCAAAATGTTCTACACAAAGACTAGAGAAAAGTTTTATTAATATTCAACTGTTCTTAAAATAACAAACAATTCCTTTTCTTTGTTAAAAATTTTCTTTTTTTCCCAAAACAAAATAAAATAATAAAAATATAGATAAGATGAATGTTTAAGCAAGCTTTTAGAAAAGCTAAAAATATTTTCTAGAAAGATTTAAGGTATTCTTAAAAAATCTTTTCCTTTTTCTGTTTTTAGTTAAAATAAATTGACGGTTTTTAAATGTTTTTTAATCACAATTAATTGACTTAATAAAATTTAAGTTAAAGAGGTTTATAAAATGAATTTAGAAAATTTTCAATAAATATTTTGTATATATTTTTTGAAAATTTCATACCACATTTAAACATTTTATTTTTAACTTGTATTTTTTATAAATTGATTAGTATTTTGTAATTTTTGAACGGTTTAATTTTTTAAAAAAATATACGAACGAAATTTTCTTGCTCATTTAAAATGATTTTAAAATTCAGACAATTTCGTATTTTTATTAGAATATTTGTTATTTTTAAGACATTTTAATCTGCTTTATGTATTTTTTCAAATATTTCAACTATTTCTATTATTATCATTCTTTTAGGCTTTAAACTATTTTTGTTTAAATATTTACCATTTACCAAACTTTTGTCATTTATTAAAATTATAACCTTTTCTTCAAGTTTTAAAATATTGCTTGAGAAGAAATATAATATTTGGAAGGTTTAAAACTGTTATTATAAAAATATTAGTAGATTTTAATGTTGTAAATCAAAGAAAATTCCCTTTTTAGCAGATTTTTATTTTTTATCTAACAATTATTTTAGTCCCGGGTGGCGGTGGAATCAACAACGTAGGCCGATAAATTGAACTGACATTTCAAATATATTTAATTAAATAGATTAATTTTTATGAAATAAGAAACGACGTTTTCATGGCAATAATTGCCATTTTAGCATAAGAGTACTCTATTATTTTGTAAAAATGTATAATTAAATTTAGTTATTGTATATATGTAAAGGGTGATGTCCCGTTAATAAGTCATTATTATAAATTGTTGGACACCTGTTATTTATACGAATTTGAATTTGAATTTGAATTTGAATTTGAATTTGAATTTGAATTTGAATTTGAATTTGAATTTGAATTTGAATTTGAATTTGAATTTGAATTTGAATTTGAATTTGAATTTGAATTTGAATTTGAATTTGAATTTGAATTTGAATTTGAATTTGAATTTGAATTTGAATTTGAATTTGAATTTGAATTTGAATTTGAATTTGAATTTGAATTTGAATTTGAATTTGAATTTGAATTTGAATTTGAATTTGAATTTGAATTTGAATTTGAATTTGAATTTGAATTTGAATTTGAATTTGAATTTGAATTTGAATTTGAATTTGAATTTGAATTTGAATTTGAATTTGAATTTGAATTTGAATTTGAATGCAGAGCAGAAGAACAAGAACATATCAGAATTTATTTTATTTTATCCATTACATGTATTAGATTTTATTTTTCTGTGAATAAAGATGTTTTAGTAGTAGTAACAATGTCACGTCTGATTATGATTTAAGTTTTATTATAGTTTCTTATATTTCCTTTTAGTTTTCAACCGTTTTAACTTAATATTAGAAAACAGGGCTGAAAGACCACTGGTCGATAGCCATGAAACAGAAGACCAACTATGTTAGAATTTATTTTAATTTATAAATTACATGTATTATGTTTTATTTTCATTCTGTGAATAAAGATATTAAGTAGTAGTATTAGAAAACAATAAATTGAAAAATCCAAATTTAATTTAAAATAATATCCCAAGTTTTATAACAATTTTTTTTTTACAAAAAGCAAAAATAAAATATTCTAAATTGTCTATTTCCATATTTGATAAAAATTCAGACAAAACCATTTTTAATTTGGTTATTTAGTTAAAAAGAGTTAAGATTGAAATAACCTAGAAAAACCGTTGACAAAATTATATAAAAAATAAACAGTTAACGTTAAGAAAGGCTTGTTTTCTTTGCAAAAGAGACAATTTACAAAAGAAGAACAAGTAACTAAATAAAGTTAATATAAATTTAAAATTAAAAGCATTTAAAATTTTTAAACGCATAGAAAAACAGTTGAAAACATGTGTAAAAACAGAGTTTAAAAACAGTTCATATTTTACAAAAAAAGCAATGGAAAATTTACAAAAAACAAAACACAGTGGAAATATTAAAACGAACAAAAATAAAATTAAACATTTTATTTAAACCTTGTGTTAAAAATTATAAATGAAAATTTGGACAAATCAGTTGAAATTTTACAATATAATCTTATGATAATATGTAAAATAAATCTTATAAAAATATTTAAAGAAAAAATTTTTTTTTACAAAAAACATAAATGAAAATTCACCAAAATTTTGATAACATAAAAAAACAACGAATAATAATTTATAAATGTAATTAACAATTTTTTATTTTACAAAAAAGTTTATGAAAAATTTGCAAAAAAATTACATATAAAGTTGTAGAGAAAAAATTATCTTTATTTGGACAAACATAAATACATTTAGAACAAATACAAATTTATTTAAAGTAAGGGTTAGTTCGTCCATCTGGGCCATCGACCATCGCTGTACTAATGCCTTGTTGTTTGAATTCTTGATTTTTGCTTTGAGGACTGCGGAGTGTGCTTTGAAGTACTTGTTAAGTGGTTCAAGGATGGATAACTTGATTATTTATGAATATTGAGAATGATGAGTTGTTAGGTGGATGGAAAGGGATCAAGAGTTGGGATTTAAAAGTCCAATTATTTTTTGCAATTGATAAACCCAATTTCTTTTTTCTTCAGCTATTTCTAATTGTTTTTTTTTTAATTTTGAAAAAAACAATGTTAATAAGATTCAATTGTTTTTTAACATTCATAACTTCAATTCATCATCAGTTCTAAATTTTTAATAATTTTCTTAGAAATCTTGAAAATTATAAGAAAAAAGGTAATGTTTTGAAATTAAGAATTTAAAAGAAAAACCAATGTAAAAAATTAAATTCTTAATTAGGCGGCGATTCTGCTTTTTTTTCTATTTTTATGTATATTTCTTGTAATAGAACTTGTAAAGAATATAAAATAAAATAAATAAATTATTGTTTTTTTTTTTTGGAAATTCACAAAATTACTTGGTTTTTCAGGAGCATATTCTTAATATTTTTTTAATAAAATATAGAAAAACCAAATGTTGATCAAAACATTTAATTGCTTTTTTGGCGGTCATAAATTCAATTGTTTTTTTAAGAAATATATAATCTATAAGAATATTAAGAAAAAACAAATATAGATGAAAAAATGTTGATGTGGTCTTCAAAGTACTTTCCGTATATTTAACTCGAAAACTATGAGGTTTACGCAAAAAAGCTATTCTTAATAATTTATTCAATTTTTAATTATCTACAATTATTTGTTATATAAATTTCATGTAACTCCAATAGTTTATTAGCAATTGGCAAAATATATCAAATTTTAAGTTAAGAATTTTATGAATAATATATTTTAATAAAACATGTTTAGTTTCTCCTTTCCATTAACTTTTGTTTGAAAAGTTTTATAATATTTTTTATATTTAAATGAATGGTTACCAAAAGCTTTTCAGTTCCAGTTTTTTTTTTTATGACAAAACCTTAAGTTTATATTTTATTAGAATTCTAGAAGAGTATTTTTAAAAGACAAATAAACTTAAAAAAATAATTGTTTTTAATTGTTCAGCTGGAAATTTTTGAAAGCAAATGTTTTGAATAAATTTTTAGCATTTCAAAATTATTATTGATTTTACAATTTTTTTATTATTATTATTTGAGAAATCAAAAATTAATAAAACAACTTACCAAATGTGGGATTGAAGTTTTTAAAATAAATGACAGACACTGATTTAGTTGAAGTTAAATGTATATTTAGGATAAGTGTCCCTAACACACCCTTCATTCACAAAAATCTACTAAGAAATGAATTGAACAAAACGATTTAATTATTTAATGGAAAATTCATAAATTATTATCCTAAATACAAAACACATATATTGACATATATCTTATTACATTAGAGAGTAGAATAAAGAAATCCCACCCATCATCCTACATATATTTTACATATTTTACTCTCCGAAACGTTGAAAAATCTTTATGTTTTAACAGTAACAAATTAACAATTAATAATTTTTTGAATATCTTGGTTTAGTTCAAAAATAAAAAAGTTCTACCATAAGACATTAAAAAGTTAATCAATGGACACGATTTTCAAAAATTACGTAGAATCCGTTTAGATATATATTTTTGTCACGATTTTTCAGCTTTTATTTTGAAAATCACTGTTAATTTCCTCTCATAATAAAGCTAACATATCGGTACTGAATTTTTTGATCTTTTGTCAGTGTTGGTCATTTATTTGTTGACTTGATTTGATCCAAAGGTTACTTTTGTACTACCGAATCATCGGGTCAAAACACTGACCAGCGGATCCTAAGAGAGCAAGGAAATCACTACGCAGAGGAATAGTCAGGAGTAAGGAGATGTGTTGGAAGAGGATTTGCGAGGAAGTGAAGAGCAACCAATGATGGAGGCTGTACTAAATCATAACTCGAAATATTGGCGCCAGACCACCAGGCCTAGGAGTAATGAAAGGGTCGTTTCTAGTATTAGCAGCATGAAAGTGATGGCGTGTTGAGGGCGGAAGAAGACTTCGAAACCGATTTCAGGTGGACGGATACGGAAGTGGTAAAAGAGTCTCCCAAGTAGGAAAGCTCTGGACCTGCTGGGTTGCCGTAGGAGTTGATGAGGGCAGCATTCTTCTTAGGGTACAATGGCTGTTTGTATTGTAGTTTTCTTTTAAATCTTTTAACCAGGAAGTTCTTATTGCACCCAGTCCAAGTTTACCTTCGACTTTTCCTTCTATAATTAAATGCAATAATTTATATTTTTCAGGATGTCGCATGACAAGTTTTCTGCTCTTAACGATTTTTACTATTTCTAGTTCTTTGTTCATTATATCGAGGACTCGGTTGTTGGGGACTTTATCCACCCAGCTGATTCTTAATAAACTCATTTTAATATAGCTTCCATGAGTGTGCTACCATTCCGTAAAGCAATACTGGTAAGACATAACAGCAAACCATTCTCATCCTTACTTTTAATGGTAGATTGCGGCAGCATTATACATTTTTGAATTTGATAAAGGATGCCCTGGCTTTTTCTATTCGGACCTTTATTTCGACCGATGGGTCCCATGGGTCATTGATACTACTTCCGAGATTAGTCTTCACAAGTCTTGTACCATTGATTATGATGTTATTGTTTATAATGTTGTGTCCCTTACTTATAACCAAAATCTTCGCATATATTGTTTATTTTTGATAGTAGGTTCTGTAGATCTTCTTCACTCGTTAGTACGAGTTTGTCATCAGGGTACCTGATGTTATTGATGTATCTGCCATTAACGTTTATTCAATCGATAAGTGCTTGACTGAATACATCTTCCGAGTACAGATTAAAAATTATAGGTGACAGAATTAACCTTCTTTTAATACAGATTGCCTGTGATACTTCCTGTTCGGCTCGTACCGTTGCTGATTGATGCCAGTACAGCGCAGCTATGATACGTATATTCTTGTCATCTAGGCCAGTTTTTAGTATCATTTTGTCGTCCTCGAAGTTGAATATAGTATATATATACAGGGTCCTGCAATAGTGCGTCGGGCTTTCTAGCGCCTTTCTCGTGAGAGATAGAAAAAAATGTTTTCAAAAACAAATTCGTATTCAAGAACCGTTTGAAATATAAATCTTTTATATCTTGAAAAATATTAATTTTAGGTATAGGGTATGCTTAATATTTTGTGTAGGAAATTAGATGCAGAATAATATAAAATTTAAAAAAATATATGATTTCATTTAAAAAACAAGAGTTACGACAATTTGAAATTTTAGAAAATGGCGTGTCTGATACAAAGGCAGGGTTCCTCAAAAGTGAAAATTGTTAACACTGGTACCTAAACAGTACTTATGACCAACCATAGGAAAAAGAAAATTTCTTAAATTTTAAATAGAACATCAGAATAATTTTTTTTGTGAACCTTCGCTTTTTACATTTTTTTCAGAAAAACGTCAATAACTCGGAAATTAAAAACCAAAAAAAGGTTCAAGTTATAAAATTTTATCCAAATTAGAAAATGAAATAATATACAGGATGTTCCATTTAAAAAAATGTTTGCTTTTGTTATACCGCAAAATTGGGACACCCTGTATATTTGAAAATAATTTTACAGCATAGAGATTTTTAAATCAATAAATTTTTATACGAAACATTTTTTCTATCTCTTACGAGAAAGGCGCTAGGAAAGCCTGACGCACTGTAGCAGGACCCTGTATATATAAATTATACAAATTTTCATACCTAGTGATATTCCAGAGCATTCGATGACATTTTCTATAGAGAGATTACATATATTTCTTAATGGTTTGACCTGTTTTGAAAGATTAGATTTGATAAAATCCGCCATGTTTGTTATTTTTCCGCGAGAAGTGCACCATCATTGTGTATCCGGATATCTTAAACATATCAAGCTGAGTATCACTAAGCCAGGTTTCTGTAAAACATAGAATATTATAATTATAGTTACTGCAAAGTAATTGAAAAATTGAGCGTATATTAATATGAAATAAACTTATGCTATAACAGTTTTTATTTTGAATATTTTGGCGTCCATTGCTGTTCGTTGATGCCTCGTTTCCCACGATGAGTTGAGTTTCTTGTATAATGGTGTTTGGATAAAAATAACTGGACTTTAATCCCCTCACACCATTCAAAATAGCTTCGGCGTCGGATTTGAGTATGGATATTTTAAAATTCGAGCAGTAGTCATTATTTTTTAATTTGTTCACATGAAATGATCCCGATGGAAATTTTTTCTTCAGATAATCAAGAACATTTTCTTCGTTGGTATCTACATGTAGATTAGACACGTAAAGCAGTGTCATTGAAGTAGCTGAGACTAATTCGTTGCCTTCCGGTTCTTTTACTCCCATTATGGTAGTAGGAATTTTTGAGACTGCTACTGTTAAATTTTAATTAATAACAAGTCTTTACTTATGTCCCCTTCAATCACTGTTTAGTAACTGTTAGTTGTCGTTACCTGTCTGCAATTACATTCAGCACTATGTAATAATTTTTATGGTGTCATCGTTTCCATCCACGTCATGGAATTGTTATGACTATCCGCAGACACGTGTTTCGCTGAATCACAGCTCATCAGTGGAGCTGTGTTAGATAGTAATGATTAAAAAAAAACTCTTAAACTGATTTTAATTAATTTTGTAAAATTTGAAATGTCAGATTTTTAATTTTTTGTTTGTTTTTTAAATATTTTTAAGAATTTTTTTTTTTTGTTGATAAAACTTCTTATAAAAGATTTTTTCCTTATTATCTTTTTTAGAAAGTTTATTTTAGCAAAAGTAAATTCCTGTTTTGTAAAATTATAACTGATTTCACTCAATCCTGACACAGTATGTTTTTTTTTGAAACCATATACTGTGTCAGTATTTTATTAAGTGATACGGAGTATCAACAAGTAACAGCCTCATCAATCCAGAATTTATAGCTGATTAAGCAAGTCTGAAAATATTCTTAAGAAAAATTAAATATACTTTTTACATTTTCAACTGCTCTTTAAAAGGAATCAATTCCTTTTTTTGTTTAAAAATAGTTCCTAACCATTTGAGATCAACTTTACTTAAGCAGATAATATGTGTAATTGTGATTCCATTAACAAAACTTATAAATGTATGTATTCGTAACAACATACTTCCAAAATCTTTGAAAAAGGCTTAAAATAAATCGACAATCGAATGTAAAAAGTTACAGGCCTATTTCCATATTACCTATATTATCAAAGGTGTACGAGAAAGTGTTTATCGGCAAATAATAAAATTTTTGTAAACATTAAACTTCACATCAATATGGTTTTCGCACTAGTCAATCCACGGTGGATGCAGTTAACGTGTTTGTCGATGAAGTCTTTCAAAGATTTGAGGCAGAAATGTACAGCACCACCTCATTTTTGGATCTTAGCAGAGCGTTCGGCTGCGTTTGTCGTGATAATTATATCTCTACAACTTTCACCCCAATAGCTGTCGGTAATAATTTATAGTTACCTAACGCAAAGGAAACAACATAAACATATTAAACCAACAACTATCAGAATAAGTAGACTTTTTGTATGGTATGCCACAAGGATCTACACTTAAGCCACTTAAGTTTTTGATTTATATCAATGACTTACCATATTCAATAACTGAAAGTATTCTTTTTTCTTTATGCAGAGTATGCTACTGTCATGAGCAAATCATTAGTTTTACAGTCGGTTATGGATCAAAATAACATTTGCGAAAGTCATACTTCTAGGTGGTTTGCTACAAACAAATTGATGATAAATAGTGAAAGGCAATTGATCTCACAATTTTTCTCCGACTACAAATCAATTAAAAAAATTGTATTTATTATTTAAACAATAATCTATCTTGTAATACGGTGATTAGATGTCAGCCAAAATATCTCGAAATATATATTTGCTAAGACTTTCAAATGGCATCGGTAAGTTTGCCCCAAGATCGGCATAAACCTAATATATTTGGGATATGTAATTGGTACTGTATTTTTTATTGTTTTGACAATTTGTGTTTTTGATATATTGCTATTATTAATTCTTACGCTGAATTGAAAAATTCACTGTTTGATTCACAAATGCATAGTGATTTTTTCAATTTTCTTTATTATTAATTCCATTTAGTTCAACTGCAATTAATTTTTCTTGAAAATTTTTTGAAGAGTATTTATGTCCTATATAATAACTCTAGTTCTATTTTGTTGAACTGGATGTTTGATGTAGTTACTATTTGCAGATGAAAAACTGCTTTCAAGGTATCCTGGTGTTTAGACTTCTTTTCTTCTCCGAGTCATCAAATCATGGATTTTTAGTGTGTAATCAAACTTTCTTTAGCTCTTAAACATAAACATACTTGCATTCAGTGTGCAGGCTAATAAATAAATAAATAAATCATTTTGTAAATTAATTGTGCTTAGAGTGTTTGCTTAATTTTTTTATCTTAAATAGGTTTAGTGTTTAGCAACAATTTAAAAAATGAAAACTAAATTTCGACATTTACAGAAATCCAAATCAAAACAGACTCACAACATTCTACCTAATACAAACATGCCGATTTTAACTTAATGATCTACAGAAGTCGGAATACCCACAAGAAAATGGGAATGTTTTAATAATAGATATGTGAAAAAATTATATAAATTTTTCGAAAAATATATAGTCTGTAGTAATTTTTTAATTATTTACGTCTGTAGCTTTTTATTTTTTTCAATTCTACACTCTTTAACTTACTAAAATGAACCTTTATACTACTTTCAGTGTTCTCTTTTATGTTTTTAATCTATAGTTTTTTATCATCTCTTTTTGGATTAATTCTTTCTGCCTTCGGTTCATATTTTTCTGTCTTCAGTTTATAACTTATATCATCTACTCTCTGGCCTTTTTTTCAATATTTAGCTAATATTCTACCTTTAAAGTGCAGTATCTTTATTTATCTTCAGTCTAAAGTCTTATATTTTCTGCTCTTTTCTATAATCATAAATCTATAGCCCGTGTCTTCACCCATAGGAACCGGTTTGTTCAATGTGGTATTGCTGTTACCTGGTCTTGAGCCACACATCTTTAATCTTCAGTAATAGGCCTCCATCTTCTGGCATTTAGTATTTCTTCAGTTTATAGTCTTAAATCTTATATTTTTAACCCTTTGTCTTTGGATACTATACTATTGGTACTCTAAGTTCGGAAAATATCTCCTTATATATAACGGAAAAGATAAAAATAAAAGAGCAGCATCAGGCTATGGAACGCTACTGCGCGAAAAATTCGAAACCAACATCAGCGACACAGAATACAATATCGACAGAATCCTACAAGTCACTTATTGTCAGCCATATTCAACCATTGTTAACTATTGTCAAACATTGTCAACCAATGTCAACCACTGTCAACAACTGTCAACTACTGGTACAACATCGATACATCTGATCAGCGTCTATGCCCTCGACATCACTAAACCCAGGAAGGAAGTAGATGCCTTCTATCAAAACATACAAAACGCACTTGATAACATTAGTACACATGACGAAGTCTTCATCCTCGGAGACCTGAACGCTAGAATCGGAAGCGAAGTAAGTACCTGGCGTAATGAATCCATACAACAAAGAAGACAGAAACGACAAAAGCGAACAACTAGTACAGCTATGCACGCAAAACGAACTGAGAATAAATAATACCTTCCATAAAAGACTTTAAAATCACAAACAAAAATTTCCACCCGCACAGAATTCAGGACATCAGAAACCTGACCTCGACAAATGCCTGAAACAACCACACTCTCGTAAATGCGAAGATCACAGCCACACTACATCACAAAAAGAGATAACTAACCCAAGGCATCAACAAACTCAATGTGAAATTTCTATTTGAGAACTCAACGAGATTCTAATACCAGCAAAAATTAGTGGAGATAATCCAAGCATGCAGAATAAAGGAAGAGAACGAAGTAGGAACCGCATGGGAAATAATTTAATATGTTTAAAGCTGCAGACTCGGAAGAAGATGCATTAAACCTGAATACCAAATCGTGGTTCTTCTAAGAGGGCAAGAAGCCTGCTAGAAAATCGGAAGTTGTATCTAGAATATAGAGCAAAATCAATTCAGTTCGACGAATATAAGTTTGAAGAAACAGAACCACAACGAAATCTAGATAATCAAAACGGCTTACTAGGAAAAGTTCTCCAAATATATGGAATGCGACCTCTATGGAGGGCGAAAGGAGGTATGGATACATCAGAGGAACGGAATGACAGCATAACGATACCGTTATTTAAAAAGGGGGTGAAATTTGATCTATCTACAGACAATATCGATGCTCCTCACATAGGTATTTGTGAGGAAGTAGCCAACTCTGAAATATGCGAAGAACAACAGGGTTTCTGGACAATTAGGTCCACTATCGACATAGTATTTAACTACACAGTCTTTATGTGCTTCATCGACCTAACCAAGCCTTTCAACAGAGGGCTGCCATCCAATTTGGCGCTACTCCTGCAAAAAAAGAAATATATATCCGATATCATAGTGGTCATCATAAAGCTTAACACCGATAACTATACCTTTATAAAAGAAGCAGACAATCCAGCAAAGTACCCATATCCACCGGTATAAAGCAAGGAGGTAGCTTAAGTCCTACCATAATCAATACTATAATGAACGAAGTGATTACTGAAGTCAAGAAGGTCGGATAATGGTACCCGATGGGATATGACGAGATAAAAATTGTATGTTATGCGGATGACGCGGTCCGGTCTCTGAAGACGAAGACGAAGACGACTTGTAAAGTCTACAAGTTTGAACAAATTACTTCAAAGTTCAACATGCAGATATCTACGACCAACACATAGACACTCACAATATCTAGGGACTCGCGTAAATATAAGATCGCCATGTACAATAAAAGCCTCGAACAGGTCATGCAATTCAAATACCTAGGGGTAGAAGTCAAAGCCCAAACAACAAAGCACATCTAATATCGGGATATTTGAGAGATATAATATGGCGAAATTATCACGTCTGTAAGAAGCAGAGCAAGACACTTCAAAATCTGTGTCAGGCCCATTATGACATACATGATCGAAACCAGGACAGAAACGACTCATGAGAACAACAGAGATGAGAACCCTAGGATGCATGGTAGGATGCAGTGTTCGGAACCACATAAGAAGCGAAGATGTCAGAGCGAAGTGAGACATTCAAGACGTGGTGAGATGGACCTGAAACAGAAGACGATAGTGGAGAGACCTTGTGGACAGAATTGATACAACCAGACTTCCAAAAATTGCAGCTATAAATGTTGAAGAAAGAACAGGATCTAATCCTAGTTAAAGAGGAACAAGAAGAAGAAAAAAGACGCTTGGCTAATCCCTATAAAGTATCCATTAGTCTCTCGTAATAATTACTTATATCAAATATATAACTGTTAAAGTGTAAAAATATTCTTTAGATTAGATTTTTTCGTAAAATAATTACTGTTAAGCAAGTTTAAAAACATTTCCTTGAAAAATTAAATCCATTGTCTTGAAACTTCTGAACTATTTTTATTTTCAAATATTTTTTTTTCTGCTTTTATTTCAAAAAACTTAACAGCTTCTTCTAATAAATCTCAATTATTATTTTTAGTAAAATTTAAACTATCAAAATGGATTAACAAAAATATAAATAAATGCTACTTCCATTTCAGACGTATTTCTCTTGAATCAAGCCATTACTTTGGTCGACTTACTTCTATGCATTAACCTAGCGCACTTTTTATCTATCACAATAAACTATATATATATATACTAACCTAGAGTACTCCTAACCTACGTTAAAGCACAATTTATTGAGGTAGGTCAAAAATACGTTAGGTACAAATCTGGAAGATAATTGGGGTTAATTTGTTATTTATTGGGGTAAGCCATAATTTTATTGTGTTAGGTTTTGTGAAAGTTTTAACTGTTTTTAAACGATTCTATAAATACTTTAAATAGAATTTTTGTCGACATAACTTGATCAGCAATACTGTTCAATGGTAGCAGTGTAAATGAAGCTAAATTGATCAACAAAATTGGAAATTCAAGCCTTCAAAATTGTTGTGAATTGAATGCATTATTAGTTTGGGAAGAACTATGTAAGCATATTTAATAAATAAATATTACTACTATTACTACTAAATTGGCTATTTAGGAGAGCATCTAGAGGAAACGAAATTACACAATAATGCATGTATATGAAGAAATTTCGAAGGATTTCTTGGACTTCAGAGCTGATACTGCTTTTGTAGAGATTAATGTAATTTTCTCATCAGCAAAACAGTCACTAATTTCTGGTTTCCTTCATGAACGAACAAATCAGAGGTGCGCTCTGGATATGTCAAAAAGCTACCTGCAATTTCGTCGCTATGGAACGTGATCGGTCATTGCAGTAAAAATGTTTTCCAATTAAATTTAACACGAAGCATATCTCTCATTCGAAAATGGGCGAAGTGTGAAGATAACAACAATATTATAAAGAACTCGGATAATATTTACAAACCTACGTATTAATAAATTAATTCATCAAGAAAATCGTTTGTTTTGGCTATATTATGTATTACTTTTAGAAATGAATTATGAAACAAGGTAAACGTTTCGTTCTTCATCAGTTTCCACTTAAAAATAAAATTACCATTACATGTGCGAGGTAATATTCAAACGCTAAGAAGTCGTTTACTGAAATTATCGAATTACCACGCACGCTGTTAATAATTGGACACACCTTACGAGCTCTCGGAGCGGGTTAAAGGTGAGCTTCGGGTTCTTAGGTGTGACCGTACGTGCCGATTCCGGCCTCGTTATCTTCGTTCCGCATTTGAGACTCCTTTGAGATGGAGGAGAATAGGTTGCGATTTTTCTTGTTGCGACCGCCGTTCATGCGAAGAGAAATAATTAGACATTAGTTGTGTGCGTGTGTGTCGGGGAAAGTTGGCACTTATTAAATTACGTGTGGGTGATGTTTAAGGAGAGTATAAACGTCGGCTGAAAAGTTAATGGTTTTGCGTATTGAGTGAGTGATGATGAATTATTGTTTAAATCTAACGTAAATGTTTTTATTTATAATAGATGATAGGGAATCAGAAAGCTGAAAATTTCTATAATACGGGATAGATATTGTTATGTTCACTGTAGCAGCAGATGACGGCACATGCGCACAAGCGGTTGTTGCTGTTGAGAAGCTTCATTACGAAAGAGTTGTAGTAGATTGGATTAACAACTTAGTTATGCATATGACTGTTTACAATGGTCGAGCCTTATAGTAGTTGTGCTTCCAAAGAATTAAAATTCTCACCTTCGCCTCTTTCGTACGCTTCTATTCGATCTTCAAGATGTAGGACCTGCATCATCTAAATTTCGAAGATTTTATCTTCTTTTTCTAGGTTTTTACTTTATTGATGATAGTAAACATTATTCTTCTCTGTGTTGTCTGTCACAACTGTAGTACCAGTGATATTGCTATGTGATTTCTCATCATCTTGATCTAATCGATCTAACGGCTTTACTGATACACCATGTATATTTTATTATTATTTTATTCAATGAAAAATCAAGCTTTCTACACTTATAATAAATTGTAAATCACTTAGCCTTTATAAACCCGGAACGCGCTTTTCCGGAGGGGGGGGGGCGGTGTGATGGAAACACACCGCCTCCAATTTTCATCAAGAACGTATCGGCGTTGTCTCGAACAGATGCGACAGGCTAAGTACCCGCTAAGCGACGATTACTGTAATTCAATTCAATGCACTTGCCACTTCATTTTCGGCATTAACTTCCGGCTTTTGTGAGCGGAGGCGAAGCGCGGATTTTAATTGTGTTTACAATGCGCCAGATTTGTCGTCATCGTCATCAGTCCTGAGCACCGCGGGAAATATAATTGCTTTATATTCACCTACAACCACTTCAAACGTTCCTCGCGGGGTGGGTGGAAGAGGGCGGGCGATTACTAATTGCATTCCGAAGCTGTATACAACCCAGAGAATTGGAGATATATATGAGTGGACCGTGGATGCAGATATGAATAAATTAAATTCATTATAACAAATTGTTCAGAAGATATTTATCAGATGAATTGCTTATTTAACCTTTGGATACTTGTAATTTCTTTTGTATAGATTTATGGTTCTAAAAAGGAACAGAAAACATAAGACTATAAGATAAATAATGATTTAGATGCTGCACGTTAAATGGTGTAGACTATAAACTGAAGATTGAAGACGAAAGACAGAGAGTTGAGGATATACGACTATAAACTATAAACTGAAGATTGAAAAATATTAGCCGAAGACAAGATAAAATACTATAGATTAAAAACAGTGGACATAACACTGAAAGTAGTAAAGAAAAATCAGAAGGAAAATTGTAGTAACTAAAAGAGTATAGAATTGAAGAAGATAAAGGCTGCAAGCGTTAGACTGAATATTTCTTGAATAATTTTCTCACATACCTCGTGATAAAACATTATGAAAAAATAGGTAAATATACAAAATCTATGAAACAAAGCAAGTAAGAGTGAATATTAGGCGCAGGAAATTGAAAGCAAAAGTAGAAGACAGAATGAAGATAAAACCTTCCCCAAAAAAATTTGAAGATATGATAGTAGCCATTCACCTACACTACATAATCACCTACACTACATAGTTCTTGAAGCTTAAAATACAATACATCTGTTTAATTCTTTTTTTACCTTAAATAACTAAAATAGTTACTATAGTGGTTAATTTGATAAAATGAAAACAAATTACTATAGATGCTACTAATGTCATCAATGTTCTTTTTGAAATTCATTATATGTTTTTGTGCTTGTATATGACAGAAACCTCTCCTAAAAGTGTTACGTTTAGAGCAAACGAGTTTTGTGCCATCATAAACTGGAGATAATACTTTCGGCGCTAGCAAAATAATCCACCTCAGTCTTCTTTGCGTAGAACTGTATCTTCTTTCTCCAGATTCCATTCTTTTCTCCTTAAATTGTAGTAGTGGCTTCGGCGGGCGGAAGCGAGGTAACTATTTTTTCTCATCATTTCTTGTATATCCAGACGTTTGCGGAAGAACGGCCGACCAGGAGAAATCACGTTTGGTGGTTTAGGTTGAAGTTCTGGAGTGGTTGACGGAACTCGAAACTCTGTACCGAAATTGAGAAACGCCGGTGGAAATTTGGTGGTTTCTGAAACGGCGGTATTAATGGCAAAACATAATTCACTTAGATGCTTGTCAATGCACCTGGGCTCGTCATCACAATATGTGACTATCATTGTCTTCTTTAGTTTGTTAGCTCGTTCCCTTGGGTTAGCCTGTGGTGTATAGGGCGGAATTTCTGTTTTAGTTACCTTAAATTCCTCTAATAAATTTAAGAATTCCTTACCAACAAACTGGCGGTTATTGTCCGTTATTATAGTTTCCGGAGTTTCAAACTTTGGAAGTACCTGTTTATATAAGGCATACACTATGGCAGTATAGTATATGTAACCCACTTCATGAATCGGTCCTGTGTCATCAGCAGGTATGTGTGTCTCTTCTTGGAAGGAGGAAACGGGCCCATCAAATCCGTGCTAATTATTTGTCATTGTAGTTTGATGGTTTTTGGATTCATCAATCCAGAAGGCTTCTGGGTAGATGGTTTGTATTTATAATACAAGTGGTGCAATTACGCACGTATTTCCGGATTTCCTGAAACATATTTGTCCAATAATGTGCACGCGCTATTCCATTTAACGTCTTCTCTACTATTTTATCGAAATTTTGTTTCTCATTTTTTTTAAGGTTCTCTTCAAAAATTCTAGCAGTTTATCATGACTTATTTTTCCTATAAAATCTATTCTTTCAGTTTTTTTTTCGATTATCTGCTATTTGATCAAATTTTGTTTCAAACTTCCTTAAATATTTTTGAAATATTCCGGTAATTTTTACTTCATTATTTAAGGTTTCTAGAAACATCTCAGAAATTTTAAAAGTTTTGCATATCTTTTTTTATTCTCTAAATTGCCTTAAGCAATTTTTCATTTAGTTTTCAAGACTTTTTTACGAAATCATTTTGAAATGTTTGATTTTTGAAGCAATTTAATATTTTTTTGAGCTTTTCAGCAAATCTTGCCTCATTATTTTCTAAAAATTATTCTTTACAAACTATTTTCGCATATTTTGTTAAATTCTATAAAAAAAGTTGGCAACATTTTGTTCAGTTTTTGGGATTTTTTTATAATTTTCTACTATCTTATTCAAATTTTTATTCTTTTCTCAATATTTATAGAATTTACCAACATCTCTACCTCATTTTCTAAAGTTTTCTATAAATTGTCTTCTAAAAATTTCGCTATTGTTGTTTTATTCTATACAAACTCTTAAGCAAATTTTCTTTCAGTTTATAATTGTTTATGATTCTCTGCTATGTCTAGAACATCTTCAATCCATAAAATTTCTTTAATGATTTTTCATTCAGGTTTTAATTATTTTTTTGCATTTATCTGCTATTTCTTAGAAAGTTTCCTGAAACTTTTCTTAATATTTATAGAATTTTTTTAGCATCTAGTGGCTTCCATTCTGTCATATCTTTTTAATCAATTTCTTTTCCATTTTATCGAAACTCCATAAAAATATTTTCAAAAATATTTGTGAAAAAGAGGAAAAAATTCTGGAAGTGAAATGTTTGGATTGTTCGGCTTCTGAAGGAGGATGTAAACACGCACTTGCATTTTTAATGTGGGCACATCTTAAAAGTACCCAGCCAGCACCAACTGAAATTGAATGCTACTGGAAAAAACCAAAATTAACAGGTGCTGCAAATGAAACTGTTACGACAGAAAATTTTGGTGTTGTACCTAAATCGTATATAACCGACCAGCAGATGAAAGAGTTTTAAGAAACGATTAAAAGTGGGAGAGAATTAAAATGCTCGGCACAAATTTTAAATTATTTTGATGATACAGAAACTGGAGATGAACCTAATAATTTAAGTATGCATTTATTATTGCATCGTTTCATAAATACTCATAAGGAACATACTTGCAAGGAATTTTTAAAATTTTGCGAGACTTCAATTAATGAGCAATCCTGTAAAAATGCTGCAAATGCAACAATTGAACAAAGTTCAAATAAATTGTGGTTTGAACTTCGTTATGGAAGGATTACAGCTTCAAAAATATATTCCACAGCATTCTGTAAAACTAGTTTTAGTGAAAAGTGTAATTGGTGTTTCCAAAATGTTTCAGACAAAGGCAATGAAGAGAGGATTATATTTGGAAGATAATAATCGAAAATAAGTGGGGAAACAATTAAATATTAAAATAAAAAAGTGCGGATTAATATTAAATAACCAGCATCCAGAATTTGGTGCTTCACCCGATGGTATATCAAATAATGCAGTGTTTGAAATTAAATGTCAATCGTCTTTAAAAACTGTAAATGATTATTTGTTAAAAAACGGTCACATATCTCCTAAATGCAAAGCACAATTACATTTACAAATGTTAATGTTAAATTTCAAAGTTGGTTATTTATGCGTTGCAGATCCTTCATTCGAAACCAACGAAAAAATTAATTACGATGAAAATTATTTCATGGATATATTAGGAAATACAAAGATATTTTGCGAAGCAATGATTTTTCTAAATTATTAGAAACTGTTTCATAATTTTTAATTTTATTTTATTAAATGTATTAAAATTAACAATAAACATATTTATAATTCTATTATTTTTGATTGTAAATTTACTAAACCACAGGCAATAATCACCATGTAGTCTAGGTATTTTATAAGTTTATTATTTACACAAGCATGAGGTTTTAATATTTTGTATTCCCGTACTCTTCTGATAACCCTTTCTACATGAATACGTAATGATGCAATTCTCTTGGTTTCCAACACTCTGCTTTAGAACTCTTTACACCTGCTTTTACAGATGGCGGTCTGATTAAAATGCAATTTTTCTGATGTAATATTGCATCGATTTGTTTAACACCACGATCTGCCATCACTGAACAATTTGGTATTAATGTTTGTAAGTAATCCGATCTTTTAACGGCTGTAACATCAGTTGTACGCCCTCCAAAACCTTTTGACATAAAGTTAATAAAACCACTTGGTGTAATCGATATTAAGTATTTAAAAATATTTGCCTTTTTGTATTCTGACCAAGTAGCTGCTTGCTTTATGGGATCATTAGGCTTTTCAATTTCTATATGTAAATGTCTTGTAGCTGCCGTTTTGTAGTTTTTATTAATAATAAAATTATAAAATAACAGTCACTTGGTATTCCTAAACAAATTCCTCACTTTTTTTTATATAAATACAAACTACGTTCAATACAAATCAAACTAATTCTATTTTTAATCAAATCACGACTAGGGCTCGATGATGAACCACTGCACTGACAATATTCAGAAACACTTGTAATGCTAGAAGAGGATCCACTTTTTAATAAAGGAGACATGCTTGTACTTGTAAATTTCGTTATCGGTTTTATTTTAATAGGTGAGCAAGCTACACTTGTTACCTTCTTTAAATCACCGACATTGTCTGTTTGAATATATCGATTTTTAAAGTTTATTGGTCTAGTTTGAATATCAATTGTAGAACACATTACATCTGTTTGACAACTTTTCTCACATACCGACGAACTAATATCAGATGTTTCTTGGATATCATTATGCGGTGAAGAAACTTTAATTGACACTTCTTCACTTATTTGATTATCCTGAGTCTTTTCTTGCTCTTGAATGGAATCCTGAAATTTTTTAATAATTGTCCAACTATTTCCATTTGAGCCCTCTTGCTTGAGCTTTTTCTTTGTGGTTATGGCAAAGATCGTTTTCTGTCAGCCTGACATTGGAAGATATGTGGAACAATATTTTCCTTCATTTTTATATATGCACCAACCAACTTCCATTTTATGTAGTATCCATGTCTTAAATTTAGCACCACTCAGTCAGTTCGTAACCGATTTAATACTTACATTAAAATGATCCTCACAAACGAAACCATTTGATTCTTGGATCTTAACGGCGTTCACTTGGTGGTACATTTCAATATTAATAATAAAGAAAACACTTTTACTTTTTTATACCACTTTAAGTGTTTTCTTTATTCTTAATATTGAAACCATTTGATTTGTTTGAGATATCTTTATCATTTCGCCTTATTGCTTTTAACCACATTTTTCTTCTTTTAAGCTGTTTATTATTTGCTGCATTTAGTAACGATATAAATATTTTGTTCGGTGTTTGAAAGGTAGTGTTTACACAGCATGGCACTAAACAATATTTATAGTAAGTCGAAGTGCTGGGACCTATGTCTTCCATTGTATATAAATTAGGATCAATAATAAATGTAGAGTCACAAAATACACTTATTTTATTCTCAACTGTAGCTCCAACGATTCTTTTAATGCTCAATGAACTGATATGAAAGTTCGTAACAGATCACAACGTGGACAAATACGTCACAAGCCCGCCATCTGCATTCTGGCGATTTCGCGCCAACTTTAAATTTTTAAATTTTATTAATTTTTTTTACTCCTTTAGGATAATTTTTTTCTGTTTTGTTTTATTTAACTTATTATGAAACATATAAAGTTAATTTTAAATTAATTAAAAAAAACACGCCAGTTCCCAATTGTAGAGAATCCAAAATTTAGCAAATTGGTAAGAATAGGCTTTTATATAAACCTCATAGTTCTACTGACTATATCACATTTTTTTTATTCCACCCTAAAATCAGTAAACATCATCAAACATTATTTGAATTTGTATGAATAAATCTTTAAAATTGCAATTATTTTGTGTTAATTTATATTTACAACTTTTAATTAAAACCCTCGCTTATGTTCTACTGATTGGAGGGTAGGATAGAGGCCACCCACCCACCCTACATATACATATAACTTTAACTACTAATCGGTGATGATTTACCTGCTAAAAAAATGAAACCTTGTATTTAATAAAAAATAAAACAAAATCAAAATTTGGGTTTAAATTTAAATGTCTATCTATAGCTTATTTAATTAGATTTAAAGTCTGCCCACCCACCATGCACCAATTTTTTGCTAATTTACTCACTCAAACATTTTACCCTTCAATTTCTTTTTTATTCAAAATGTTTTGTAATTAATTTGATGGGAAACCGCAAGACAATAAGGAATTAAAGTTTTTATGTATATGTAGGGAGGGTAGGTGGCCTCTATTCCACCCTCCAAACAGGAAAATATCATCAAAAATTATTTGAAAATTTGTATGAATAAATCTCTAAAAATTAAAATTATTTTATATTTATTTATATTTTACAACTTTTAATTAAAACCCTCGCTTATGTTGTACTGATTGCAGGGTGGAATAGAGACCACCCTCCCACCCTACATATACATATAACTTTAATTACTAATCGTTGATGATTTACCGGCTAAAAACAATAAAACCCTTTATGTAATAAAAAATAAAACAAAATCAAAATTTAAGTTTAAATTTAAATGTCTATTTATAGCTTATTTAATTAGATTTAAAGTCTACCCACCCACCATGCACCAATTTATTGCTAATTCACTCACTCAAAAATTTTACCTTTTTAATTTCTTTTTTATTCAAAAAGTTTTGTGATTTATTTTATTAGAAAACGCGAGACTATAAGGAATTAAAGTTTATATGTATATGTAGGGTGGGTGGGTGGCCTCTATCATTCAATAAAATATATGTATTCAAACGATTTTTTCGACATTTATTTGTCATCGTATTATTTATAAATTTATTACTTATTTAAACTCGCTATTTTAAATATAGTATAGTTTAAGCCATGTCAATAAATCTCATTCTCTAATTAGTTCGGTATTGTATGTATATAACGTATCATTAAACAAATTATTTGTAATAACATATTTATAGCTACGTTTGTCTGTTTTTCTTGTGACTTATGTAAAACATTTTGTTCCTTACATCAAATAAATATTATTATTATTATTATATAATGGTTGACGAAGTTATAGAGTACAAATGATTTTTTTAAGAGCCCGGATACTATGAATCCTATATACTATAGTTTCGACTAATAGCTAGTCATCAAACATAATACTTAGTCAAAACTATAGTCACGTATAAATTAAAATAAAAAGGTGAAACAAAGTAATCTTGTCTCCTTTTTAATTTTTATTTTTAAACGTGAAAAAGAGATTATTTCCTAACCAGTTTTGTGAAATCACATTTCGTATTTTATTCAAACTATATGCCCATTCTTCCATTTGCAGTTATCCACAATGAACTGTTCACGTATGTAAACAGGGCATGAAATATTCCTCGACAGGACGACGGATTATTCAAAAAGGGGGACGCCTTAAATAATGGAGCCCTGTATATCCACTAAATTTACCTTTACGGTGAGCTCGAGGAGCTAATGGTGTTATTTCAGACTTTCGCGTCGATGTGCGCAGAAATTTATTCGGGCGTTAATGTGTATGTATGCGCCTTATGTCCACCCACGCTATTAGTTGTATATATATATAAAATATGAACTTTACACGCCGGCTCGGTTTCGTAATGCCTTTGTGCGCGCCCACGCGCCCTCCGTAATTATTTAATGTCTATCGGGGACTGCACGGAATGAAAATGCAAATTTTATGCTAATGCACTTCATTATAAACGAGTGCTGGCCGTTTAATCGAATTTTAAATGCAGTGTTATTTCGTTGTTGTAACGAGTGACCTACCTAAAATGTAAAACAAAATTTTGCACATAATTAAGGTCAAAATCAATTTAAAAAAAAATATATGATGGTTATAGTACTTATGATTATATCAGTATTGAAAATAATTAAGTGAAACCAAGGAGAGCATGAACAGAACAGATGGAAATTTCATTAAAAGAACATTTGAAAACTTAAAATATGTTTTAAACAATTGAAATAATTACCAAATTAAAATAATTTTTGTTAAGAAAAAAACGCAGTTCTTAGGACTTCATCTAGCTTGATGTACCAACTCCTACCGGCTTGTTTTAAACCGTATGGCGATTTCTTCAACAGAGAAACTTTATATACTTTCTGAATTTTTTTTACCATGTTTCTGGCCTTCTTATCTTTTGTACTGTTGCCCTCGCGTTTGATGATTCCTTGTAGGGTGTTGTCACATGATTTAGGAGTATCTCTTAGAATTTCTTTCTACAAATTTCCATATAAATACGCAGTCGCAATGTCAAACTGTCGAATTTTCATTCCGCATTTTGCAGCTATGGATGTCATCAATCGGATAGAGCCAAATCAAGCTACTGGAGAAAAAGTCTCAGAAGTGAATTCCAGGCTGCTGACTGTATCATTGCGCTACCAGCCTTGCCTTTTTTCTTTCAAGGGTATTATCTGACTTGAACTTGTCCTGTAGAACCATCCGACTCCCGATGATCTTAGCTCCTTCAAGGCGGTCTACCAGTTCCCATGTATCGTTTCTGATTTTTGATTTAATATCATTTTCAATAGCCCTTGGCCATTCCTCTGCATTAGGACCATTTGTCGCTTCCTTCATATGGACCTCCGTAAGAAATATTTTTCCAATGTTTTTGACATAGGCTTTTGTATCGGTAATCTAGTACCCTTTCCTCGGTCTGCTCCTTAATCCAGTTCCGATCAAGGGTGGTCGTCCCCTACCTCTGGTTGAAGTATGACCTTGACTGTTTTTAGTGATTTCCACTTCTTCCCCGAAAGTAGCAGTCTCATCGGAATCATTTGAGTTCACGCATGACGTACAAATCACCAATTCTATTTGCGCACAATTCAGTGTTTGTTCACTGCCAGATGTTTCTCAATCAATTGGTCAAGTAATTTTGGAAGAACTAATTGGTGACATACTCCTCGATAATTCTCAATTTTATTTCGAGAGCCGGTTTTAAAAATCGAACATATAAAATTCTTTTTCCAAACAGGAGGAACAATTCCAAAGGACAATGATATTTTAAAAATAAGGTATATAGGATTGCATAACGAATATTTGCTATGTTTTAAAACTGTACTTGCAAGTCCGTCAGGTCCGCTTACAGTGTTATCTTTAAGATTACTAATTGTTTTAAAAATATCCTCAACGCTAAATTCAATTGGAAAGTTCAAATTATTATCAAAATTAGATACAGGAAAGTTTGTGTTTTCATTATCAATCTCATAAACCGATTGGAAATAATTTGCAAACATGTCGGCGATACGTTCGCCATCCGTAGACACTTGCTCTTCAAGTGTCATTTTATTAGGTAAACCATCCTCTTGCTTTAATGTCCTAATAAATTTCCAAAAATATATAGGATTACTTTTTATGGATTGTATATGATCGAAATACAAATTATCACTCAATTGTTTACATTGACTTCTGAGATCTCTAAATAGAATAAAATCATTTATATTACCGCTTTCTCTGAATATCTTGTATCTTCTTTCTTCGAATTAATATTTTGAATTTCTGTGAACACCATTTTCGAAAGAAGTTGGGACTTTTTGTAATAATTCTAAATGGAATTAATGTATTTATCCCAGTTTCTAAAAAATGAATAAAATATATTCAATGATTATTCAAGGCCATCTCTATCAAAAACATCAACCCAATTAATGCTATTAAAATACCTATTTAGGCTTTCATAGTCAGCCAATTTATATTACATAAAGTATAATTAATTTACAAACATATAAATGTATTGCACTTTTCTTCCCTTCGTCCTCACCTCGAGGTTAGTGGGCATTTATTCCCGTCTCGGGCTATCGGTATTAAGGGATGTTGTGGTTTTCCTAATGTTGTCTTCTGTTATTCTATTTAAGTTTGTTGTTTAGAATAATATTTTTAACTTTTAGTTTAAAAGGAGTGTACTTGAGTGATTTTATATATTCGGGTAGGTTGTTATATTGAATGATTGTATCTGTAGTTAGAGCTTGTGAATATTTTGTTGTTGTAAATCTTTCTGTTCTTGTGTCCGATTTTCGTCTTGTTTTATATTCATGTACTTGTTTGTTTATTTTGAGGGTAATATTTGTCTTGATTAAGTTATTTTCTATTTTATATATGAGTAGTCGGTTGTTTAGTGTAATCATATTTCTTATGTCCAGTTCCTGTGTCTGTTGGTATAGGTTTAGGGTATTTGTTTTTTTATCTAGTATTTATAGTATTTTTAATGTTTTGTTTTGTTGTATTTGTAGTCTCGTTATATTTTTCTTCGTTGTGTCTCCCCAGATATTATTGAGGTAAGTATTTTGTGATTTGAAGAGAGCGTTGTATATTTGTTTCCTAGTTGTTTCTGGTATGTAATTTCTAGTTTTTGTTAGTGCTGCTATTGTCTTGGCGTTCTTCTTTGTTAGTTGGTGTATATGTTTGTCCCATTTAAGATTGTCTTGTATTTTTTCCTAGGTAATTTACTTCGCTTATTTGCTTTATGGCTGTTCCTTCGATGTTGATCGTTAGTTTAGTTTTGTGTCTATTGTTGAAGATCATGTATTCTGTTTTTTCTTTGTTTATGGTCAGCAGGTTTTTATTATGGTACCAGGTTTCTACTTGTTTTATGTCTGTATTTATGTCTGTCTGTATGGTTTCATAGGTGTTGCCTGTATACACAATGCAGGTATCGTTAGCGTATATGTAAGGTTTTCCTTTGAGATTTAGTTCTAGTAAATCGTTCGTATATATTATATACAGAGTCGGGGGTAGATTTCCTCCTTGGGGTATTCCGTATTCTGCTTCCATTGGTTTACTTTCAGAGTCGTTTGCAATTGTTGTTTGTATTCTGTTGGTTAAATTTATTTTTATTAGTTTCAATTCCTTTCCTTTTATACCTATTGCCATGAGTTTTTCCAGTAGTTTGTGTTTTGAAATGGTGTCAAATGCTTCTTTCATGTCAATATATAATGCAGCTACTTTATATTTTTTATCGAGTTCTGTTTTTATGAAATTTATGAGGTCAATTGTCGCAGATGTCGTCCCTGAGTGTTTTTAGAAAGCATATTGTTCACTGTATATGATATTGTTTTTTATTAGGTGGTTGTTGATTTGTATTTGTATTACTTTTTCTAGAATTTTGTTTAGTGTCGATAGTAAAGCAATTAGTCGGTAGTTTTCTGGGTTGGTTTTATCTCCTTTTTTGTAAATTGGTTTGATTTGGGCTTTTTCTTGCAGTCTGGATATCTGGCTTCATCTATCACTATATTTATAATCTTGATGAGTATTGGTATAAGTGTAGTTTTGTTTCGTTTTATTGTGGAGTTTGTTATTTTGTCAAATCCTTGCACCGAATGGTCTTTTAGTTCTGTAATTATTTTGTTAATTTGATCGTTTGTTGTATGTTGGAATTTTATGTCTTCTATGTGTCTTTTTGTTGTTGTTGTTTTTGGTGGATTTTTCGTTTTGCCAGTTTGTTCTTTAGCTAATTTTTTCCCTACATTTGTAAAGTATGAGTTTAATTCGTTTGCAATATCTGTAGTGTTGTTTGTAATAGTGCCGTCTTCTTTGTGTATTGATTCTATATAATTTTCTGTTTTATTTTGTTTATTTATTTGTTGATGTATTCTTTTCCACAGTTTAAAAGGGTTTTGTTTATGCTTTTGGAATTCATTTCTATAGTATTGTGTTTTCGTTTGTTTTATTAGTTTTGTTGTGAGTTTTTTTTGTGCATAGTAGGTTTCTTTTATTATTGCGTTTGTGGGATTTCTTGAAAGTTTTTTTTTATAGTTTTTGTCTTAGTTGGATTTGTTTTAGTATTTCCTCGTTGATCCATGGATTGTCTTTTGCTCTTTTGATTTTCTTAATTTTTTGGTTGATTTGTAATATATTTTGTAATTTTGTTGATAGTTGTTCAAAGCTGTTTATTGTATTTATGTCTATATCTGGTATGTCTTTTGATATTTGGGCATGGTCCGTTTTAGTTGTTTCGTAATATTGATACATAGGTTTTGGTTGTTTAGTTTCTTTTAGCTTTGTTATCACAGCATAATGATCTGATATACTTGATGGTTCAATTTGTATGTCGTCTATAAGTTTAGTAAGGTTTGTAATGACATGGTCTAATATTGAATTATTTGTATTTACTTTTGTGTATGATTGTCTTGTTATTTTGTTGATTATTTTATAGTTGTTTTCTGTTAGAAGATTTTGATATTCTTTGGTCTTGTAGTCGATTTGTAGTATATTTATGTCTCTTAATATAATATGTGGTTTTCTTCTATTTATAATATTGTTCTTTAGCATATGCTTGAGTTTATTTAAGTTTATGTGAGGCGGTTTGTACAATAATGTTATAACTTTTTCTTCTTGTAGTGTTATTGATATAATTTGTATTTTATTAATTGTTGTGTTAGTTAGTATTTTATATTTGGTGTCTTTGTGTATATAAATGGCAATTCCTCCTCCTTTGGTGTCTCTGGAGTTATATTCTGAATTGTAATTTTTGAGTTTATATAGGTGTTCATTTGTTGGTGTTAAAAATGTTTCAGTTATTGCTATTATTTTAGGGTTATTATGAGTTGTGGGGAGTAATTCTATTTCGTGGAATTTGTGTGGAAGGCTTCTGATATTATGTAAGTATAAAGTGAACGTTTGTCTATTTGAGTGTTTGCTGCTTTCTTTATGTTTTTAGTTCAGTCTATCTATATCTGAATGGTTTCTAATTTTGATTTTGTTGTTCGTGTCAGTTTTCCTAATAAATATATTTCCATCTCTTGTCCATAGATATTTGTAGTTGTATGCTTTTTTTAGTTCTCTTGTTTTATAGAATAGTAGATTTGTTAAGGAATTTTAGCTGTTCATTTATGTATATTTCATTGTTTCTTCCTTTCAGGGCGCATTCTGTGGTAGTTATGGATCCTATAGTTTTTCGGGCATCTAATATGTTTGTTTTTAATTCTTTGGTTGCGAGTTGGACTATGATGGGACTTTTTTCATTATTTTCGTCTTTTCTATATGCGTTTATGATTTGGTGTTTCTCTATGTTGGTATTTAGGACTTTTATAATTTTTGTTGCCACGTCTGTTTTTTCGTTTTTTTTTTTCTTGTTTTTCTACTCCCACTATGATTATGTTATTTTTTATTTTATCTTTTTCTGTTTTTTCTAGGAGTTGTTCTATGGTTTGTATGCGGTCTTGTAATATTTCGTTTTTTTTTGTGTTTTCTTTTAATATTTTTTTGAGTTCTTTATTCTCTTTTTGCATTTCGTCAAATTTTTCGCTCATGAATTTTAGCGATTTTTGAAGTTCTTTTACTATTTTCAGGATTTCTTTATTTGTTGTCTCTTCTTCGTTTTCGCTTGTATCGATTTTTTGGTTTAATTTTGTGTTGACGTTCTTTCTTGTTTTGGTCATTTCGCTCTTAGTAGTTATTATTTGTAATATTATTTATGTTGGGAGAGAAAAAACACAGTTTTAATTAGGATTGACTGGGACACAATTCTTCACAACACGGGGCCTATCGTGTTGACTAATTGTCAGACGTACATTGAGGGCCACGGAAAAGGATAATAAATTTACTCTATGGAAGTAGGCAACACAACATACATGTGGAATATTTGTTAAAGTTAAAGGTTTTAGGTTAAGTGGGTATTTTCGATTTTTATCCCTGCTGGGATCCTACAGATAATCTCTTATTATCTAGGTGTTTATTATGTATTTGTACTTACACTGAATTATATATGGGATTTTTTGAATATGTATTTATGTGTGTATTTTTCACTTTGTTTGGACCACGTGTTAATACAGTGCCGCACAAAAAAAAAATTGATAATATTGATAATATTTTTCAGCAGTAGACAAATTACATATAGTATATCAGCTAAACTGATATCAATATCGTTTACATTAGTAAAAGATATATCTAAAAACACATTCCTCTTATTAGGGATGGTATTTATTTGTTTCAGATTAAAATACTTAAATTAATCAATGATAGCTTGAGCTAGACCACACAAATTACAATTTACAGTGAGACCAAAGTCTTCTTTTCCCCAATCATAAGCTGGGAGATTATAATTTCCACATAGTATTACTTTCTGATTGTTAACTTGAGCACAAACTATATCTGCATGATGTTTATAAAGGTTAAGATTAAGATTCGAATTAGGAGGTATATAAACACCTCCAATAATATAATTGACATTTTTATTACTATACGAGGGTAGATTGAAAAGTTTCCGAAATGGGCAAGAGATGGCGCGCGTATCGTGAAATTGTTATGATGGTTGTCAAGGCTAACCTATTTTAGGTAAGCTGTCAAATTTTCAGACACGTGCGTCGTTCCGTTTTTGTTTATCATCATCAAACATTTCTGGATGGATGGGAAAAAGGCGACGGAGATACGAGATATTTTGCAGAAAGTTCATGGCACATCCACACCTTCATTTTCGACTATTAGTTTCTGGGTGAGCGAGTTCAAACGTGGCCGTACGAGCACCAAGGATGAACCACGCAGTGGACGTCCAAAAACGGCCACAAATGAAGAAATGGTCGACAAAGTCCATGATCTCGTGTTAGCCGATCGACGAGTGAAGTTGCGCGAAATAGTAGAGACCACGGGCATCTCATATGAACGTGTGAAAAATATCGTGCACGAACATTTGGGCATGAGGAAGCTGTCGGTCCGATAGGTGCCGAGTTTGCTGACTATGGACAACAAGCGAAATCGTGTGACCACTTCGAAAGAGTGTTTGGCCTTGTTAAAGCGTAATCCAACGGATTTTTTTCGCCAATTCGTGACTGTGGACGAAACATGGATCCACCACTACACACCAGAAACCAAGCCGCAGTCGAAACAGTGGATTTCTCCAGGCGAATCTGCTCCGAAGGGCAAAGACTGTCCCATCGGCTGGAAAGGTCATGGCCACCGATAGACATCGACTTTTTGCAGAAGGGAAGAACTATCACGGGACAATACTACAGCGATTTATTGGATCAATTCAACGGCATATTAAAGGAGAAATAGCCTTATTTGCAGCGGAAAAAAGTCATCCCGAATCGCCAATGCTAAATTGGTTGAATTAGGCTACGACCAGACCTGGCCCCGTGCGACTTCTTTTTGTTCACAAACATGAAGACTTGGCTCGGAGGCAAGCGTTTTACGTCAAATGAGGAGGTCATCGACGCCACAAAAGCTTATTTTGCAGAGTTCCCGAAATTATATTTTGTCGTAGGAATGGATATGTAAGGGGAGGGATTTCAGGATCAGCCTGAGAATACAATCATAACCAAGAGCTGTATTTTTGCCACAGTTTAAAATTTCGTAATAGTCATCCTCTTTCATTTCGTTCTTTAGAATGAGTAGAATTTGGTAGTTTTTAACATATTCATACAAAGTGTCAACTTCGTCTTGAAATATTTTTCATAATCGTCGTTGTGCCTTCTTTTATATTATTTTTTGAAAATAATTTGCAAAATTAAAATTAAATTAAATCTGTAATTTTTTATTCGTCCGTTTTAGATTGATTCAACAAAAAAATTATATTTTTTGTTACAAATGAAAAAATTTTAATTTACTGAAAAGTTCTGTTTTAACTGGAAACGGTTGAACAATTGTTTAAAACAATTATAATTGGATTTTGACAAGAAGAAACAGTTGCAATATTAAAAAAATATTCAAAACTATAACAAATGGCATTTGTCAAGAACAAATAGTTGAAAATTCACAAAACTTGAAATTTTTATTTTCAAAGAAAAAAAGTGGGAAACCTTAAAAGGTCGATTTTAAAAGTTTTCTTCAAATAGTTGAAGTTTTTACAGATCAAAAATAATAAAAATTTACTATAAAAAAATAATTAAAAGACAGTTTAAAATTATTTTTTTATATGAAAAAAACAATAGAAACCTTGAGATATGTTAATCTTGAAAAACGTCCACAAGTACATTCTCACTTTCTGTAACTGAATTTTTATCAAAACTATTTCAGCTCTTCCAATAAAAAATAAAAGTTTAAAGAGCGACCAGAATTGGTAAATCATAAGGGTGTTGTGTTCAAACAAGACAACGCGAGACTATTTACAAGTTTAGTGACCCACCAAAAGTTGCTAGAGCTTGGATTGGATTTCATGGACCATTCACCATACTCATCAAACCTTGCGTCTATTTGTTTTAATCTTTGCAAAACTCTTTGAATGGTAAACAATTTAATTCAGACAACAGAACTTACTTTAGTTTATGTTGGATGCTTGAAGCCATAACTTTGTGATACATCTTCACTAAGAAAAGCCAGACGTTCTTTAAGCGTAGCTTCATAATGTTACCTGAAAGATAGGAAAAGGTCAACAAAAGAAATGGTTAATACATAACTGAATCAAATTATTTCTTTCTATCAAAAATCGCCTTAATATTCAGACCAATATAACAATAATATTGTAATGTATGTTGATTGTGTTTAGATTATGTGCACACGTATCGCAGACAATATAATTGTGTTATGAATGGAGAAACGAAAGAAATCCCCGTTCTGGCGAGATAATGGACCCTTGTGCGGGATAAGTTAATGTGTGGTCGGTGCACGTTTCCATAAATGGTGCGGCGGTAAAGCCCCGTTTAATGATAAAACGGCGGCGGTCGCTATTTATGCAACAATAATTCCGCACATAAACTACGTGAGATTTCTGCTTAATATCGGAACGGTTAATTGCAATGAAAATACAAGATTACCATCGGCGTAATCCGATTAGACCCGCTCTAACTCCACACCGCAACGGCCGACGTTGATGCAATTCCATTTCGTTACACACAAATTTTTACCACAGAACGAATTTACCACCTGAAGTTATACAATAATTAAATATTTGAAATTACAACTTAAAAATTTCAAATTGTATTCAAAACTAATACTTTATGATAAGTGTAAGAAACAATTGACGTGCGGCAACTAGAAACAAAACAACTCTTGAAACTTGATGATGGAAAAACCAATATTACATTTGGGGATTTAAAACTTTGTAAAAAAATAATTCTTAAAGGTATGAACTCAAAAACTTCAAAATGCATTCAAAGCTGTTGTAGTTTAATAAATATAAAAAACAATTGACGTGCGGCAACTGGAAACAAAACAACAGCGCTTGAAACTTGATTATGGGAAAATCAAAATTACACTTGCGGGTTTAAATATTTGTAAAAAAATAATTCTGAAAGGTATGAACTTAAAAATTTCAAAATACATTCAAAACTAACATATTTTAATAAATATAAAAAAACAATTGATGTGCGTCAACTAGAAACAAAACAGCAACTCTTGAAACTTGATGATGGAAAAACCAAAATTACACTTAAGGGTTTAAAAATTTATAAAAAAATAGTTGCTGAAGGTATAAACTTAAAAATTTCAAAATACATTCAAAACTAATGTATTTTAACAAATGTAAAAAATAATTGACGTGCGGTGACTAGAAACAAAACAACAACGCTTGAAACTTGATGATGGGAAAATCAAAATTACACTTGAGCATTTAAAAATTTATAAAAAAATAATTCCCAAAGGTATGAACTTAAAAATTGTAAAAATACTTTCAAAACTGATCTGTTTTGATAAATATAAAAAATAATTAAAGTACGGCAATTGGAAATAAAACTACAACGCTTGAAAGTTGATGATGGGTAAGCCAAAATTACCCCTGGGGATTTAAAACTTTGTAAAAAAATAATTCCCAAAGGTATGAACTTAAAAATTGCAAAAATACATTCAAGACTAATGTATTTTAATAAATGTAAAAAATAATTGAAGTGCGGCAACTAGAAACAAAACAACAACGCTTGAAACTTGATGATGGGAAAACTAAAATTACACTTGGGCATTTAAAAATTTATAAAAAAATAATTCCTAAAGGTATTAACTTAAAAACTTAAAATGCATTCAAAGCTGATGTATTTTAACAAATGTAAAAAATAATTGACGTGCGGTGACTAGAAACAAAACAACAACGTTTGAAACTTGATGATGGAAAAACAAAAATTACACTTGTGGATTTAAAAATTTATAAAAAATAAATTCCTAAAGGTATGAACTTAAAAATTGCAAAGCGCATTTAAAACTAATGTATTTTAATAAATATAAAAAAGAATTGACTTGCGGCAACTGGAAACAAAACAACAACGCTTGGAACTTGATGATGCAAAAACCAAGATTTGTTTATCAGTTGGTAGATGACAATTAACAGATAAAGGTAGACATTCGACAGTTGACACTTGATAGTTTTTAATTGACAGCCAAAATTAGACAGCTGTCAAATGACAGTTTAACAGTTGAAAGTTGAAAATTGACGGCTGCTGAGTTGACAGTAGACAATTGACAGATGAGAACTGAGAGTTGAAAGTTAACAGTAGACAGTTAACAGTAGACAGTTGGCAGTTAACAGTTGGCAGATAATATATTATAGAAATCAGTTAATAAATGAATTTATAGGTGACAGTTGAAAGTACCCAGATAATAAACAACATCTGGCAGATGACATACGCAACATATATTGATAATTGATAGAAAACTGTTAATAAATAACAGTTAACAGTAGACAGTTGATAGATGATAGTTGCCATTTAACACTTGACAGTTAACAATAGACAGTTGACCGTTGACTGTTGACAGTTGACAGATAACAATTGACTGAAAGCATTTGATTAATGAAAGTATGTAGTTTATAGTTGACAGTTATGCATTATTGGCTCAGGTTTCGATATACTTTTTTCCCCATTCAACTACTTAGGTTCTATTTTGTAGACAGTTGTAGACAGACAATAGTAGGGAGTTTACACTTAACAGTCAACAGTAGACAGTTGTCAGTAGATAGTAGACAGTTGACGTATTTATGAATTCTTAAATTCACATATAAAGAAGTCAAATTTCTAATAATATTAACTAGTTATCAGATGACACTTGACAGTTGCCGGTAGACAGTCGACAGATGACACTTGACCGTTGATAATTAAAAGCCATCAGTTGATAATTAGTCACTGATAGTAGATAGTTAAGAGTATATAGTTGTCAGTAGATGGTTGACAGTTGACGCTTGATAAGACAGTTGACGCTTGACAGAAGATAATAGTGCCACTTACGTTTCAAAAAATTCAATAATCAACTTTATACTTATTTATGAATTATCAGAAACTCGTGTAAATAAGCCAGACCCTGAGATTTTTAATCAGTTGCCAGGTGATAGTTAACAGTTACCGGTAGACTGCTGACACTTGACAGTTAATAATTAAGAGCTAGCAATTGAAAGATGACAGTTAATAGTAGACAGCTGTCAGTTGAGAGTTAACATTAGAGGATTTTCAGTAGATAGTTGACAGTTGACACTTGGCAATTGACAGCAGATAATAGTGCCACCTACGTTTTAAACAAATTGCTAATAATCAACACTATATTTGATTATGAATTGTTATTAACTTTTATAAACAAGAGATATGCCAGTTGACAGTTACCGGTAGATAGTCAACAGTTAATACTTGACAATTAATAATTGACAGTTGACAGTTAACAGTTGACTGTTGACAGTAAACAGATGGCATCTAACATTTAACAGCAGATAGTTGACAGATAGCAATTGATAAATGGCATTTTTACAGTCGATGGATGACAGTTGGAAGTTAAGCGATTATAGTACCATCTCCATTTTCAAAATTTAACAATCATCAATTCTATACGTTTTTATCAATTGTTGGTAACATGTATAAACCAGTTAAACCCAAGAATTTTTATCACTTGGCAGATGACAGTTGATAGATAACAAAGAATGTACACACTTGACAACTAACAGTTGACAGTTAACAGTTTACAATAGACAGTTAACAGTTGATAGTAGACAATTGTCATATGACAGTTGACAATAAAAATAAAGCAGTTGATCAATGATAATATAGATTGATGATGATAGATGGACTGTTGACAGTTTACAGTTGATTGAGGACAATTGATAATTGATATATGACAGATGAAAATTGTAAATGACAGTAAATAATTGATTAAAGGCAGTTGTTAAATGACAATTATCGACTCTATACGTGTTGTTGGTTACTGTTGTAAATAAATCTGACTCTAAGATTTTTTTGTTAGTTGATAATTTCCTTTAGACACTCGACAGTTGACATTTGTCAGCTAACAATTGACAGATTACTGTTGACAGACAATTTACAGTCGGCAGCTTATAATTGCTAGTTAACACTTGACAGTTGACAATAGTCGGATGGCAGCTAAGAGTGATTAGTAAACAATATAAATTTGACAATAGACAGTTGACTGTTGACAATTGCTAGTTATTAGATCAAAATTGATAGTTAACAGTCGACAGTTGACAATTGATAGCTGATAGTTGCTAGAGGACATGATAGTAAACAGTTGTTAGTTGAAAGTTAAAATTTGAGGGTTGACAGTTAAAATTTGACGGTTGACAGTAGACAGTTAACGGTAGGCATTCGAACGTTGACACATAATAGTTCAAAATTGACACCCAAGATTTAACAGGTGATACATTAACAGTTGACAGTTAACAGTTAACAGTTGACAGTTTACAATAGACTGTTGACAGTTGATAGTAGACAATTGTCATATGACAGTTGACAGCTAACAATTGAAATAAAGCAGTTGATCAATGAAAATATAGATTGATGATGATAGATGGACGTTGACAGTTTACAGTTGATTGAGGACAGTTGATAATAGATATATGACATATGTCAATTGTAAATGACAGTTCATAATTGATTAAAGGCAGTTGTTAAATGACAATTATCCACTCTATACGTGTTGTTGGTTACTGTTGTAAATAAATCTGACTCTAAGATTTTTTTGTCAGTTAATAATTTCCTTTAGACACTCGACAGTTGACATTTGTCAGCTAACAATTGACAGATTACTGTTGACAGACAATTCACAGTCGGCAGCGTATAATTGCTAGTTAACACTTGACAGTTGACAGTAGTCGGATGGCAGCTAAGAGTGATTAGTAAACAATATAAATTTGACAATAGACAGTTGACTGTTGACAATTGCTAGTTATTAGATAAAAATTGATAGTTAACAGTCGACAGTTGACACTTGAAAGTTGACAATAGTAGACAGTTGTTAGTTGAAAGTTAAAATTTGAGGGTTGACAGTTGAAATTTGACGGTTGACAGTTGAAATTTGACGGTTGACAGTATACAGTTAACGGTAGGCATTCGACAGTTGACACATAATAGTTCATAATTGACACCCAAGATTTAACAGGTGATACATTAACAGTTGACAGTTAACAGTTAACAGTTGACAGTTTGCAATAGACAGGTGACAGTTAATAGTAGACAATTGTCATATGACAGTTGACAGCTAACAATTGAAATAAAGCAGTTGATCAATGAAAATATAGATTGATGATGATAGATGGACGTTGACAGTTTACAGTTGATTGAGGACAATTAATAATTGATATTTGACAGATGACAATTGTAAATGACAGTAAATAATTGATTAAAGGCAGTTGTTAAATGAAAATTATCGACTCTATACGTGTTGTTGGTTACTGTTGTAAATAAATCTGACTCTAAGATTTTTTTGTCAGTTAATAATTTCCTTTAGACACTCGATAGTTGACATTTGTCAGCTAACAATTGACAGATTACTGTTGACAGACAATTCACAGTCGGCAGCTTATAATTGCTAGTTAACACTTGACAGTTGACAGTAGTCGGATGGCAGCTAAGAGTGATTAGTAAACAATATAAATTTGACAATAGACAGTTGACTGTTGACAATTGCTAGTTATTAGATAAAAATTGATAGTTAACAGTCGACAGTTGACACTTGAAAGTTGACAATTGATAGCTGATAGTTGCTAGAAGACATATGATAGTAGACAGTTGTTAGTTGAACGTTAAAATTTGAGGGTTGACAGTTAAAATTTGACGGTTGACAGTAGACACTTAACGGTAGGCATGCGACAGTTGAGACATAATAGTTCACAATTGACACCCAAGATTTAACAGGTGATACATTAACAGTTGACAGTTTACAATAGACTGTTGACAGTTGATAGTAGACAGTTGACAACTAACAATTGAAATAAAGCAGTTGATCAATGATAATATAGATTGATGATGATAGATGGACGTTGACAGTTTACAGTTGATTGAGGATATTTGATATATGACAGATGACAATTGTAAATGACAGTAAATAATTGATTAAAGGCAGTTGTTAAATGACAATTATCCACTCTATACGTGTTTTTGGTTACTGTTGTAAATAAATCTGACTCTAAGATTTTTTTGTCAGTTAATAATTTCCTTTAGACACTCGACAGTTGACATTTGTCAGCTAACAATTGACAGATTACTGTTGACAGACAATTCACAGTCGGCCGCTTATAATTGCTAGTTAACACTTGACAGTAGACAGTTGAAAGTAGTCGGATGGCAGCTAAGAGTGATTAGTAAACAATATAAATTTGACAATAGACACTTGACTGTTGACAATTGCTAGTTATTAGATAAAAATTAATAGTTAACAGTCGACAGTTGACACTTGAAAGTTGACAATTGATAGCTGATAGTTGCTAGAAGACATATGATAGTAGACAGTTGTTAGTTGAAAGTTAAAATTTGAGGGTTGACAGTTGAAATTTGACGGTTGACAGTATACAGTTAACGGTAGGCATTCGACAGTTGACACATAATAGTTCATAATTGACACCCAAGATTTAACAGGTGATACATTAACAGTTGACAGTTAACAGTTAACAGTTGACAGTTTACAATAGACAGTTGACAGTTGATAGTAGACAATTGTCAGATGACAGTTGACAGATAACAATTGAAATAAAGCAGTTGATCAATGAAAATATAGATTGATGATGATAGATGGACGTTGACAGTTTACAGTTGATTGAGGACAGTTGATAATTGATATATGACAGATAACAATTGTAAATGACAGTTGATAATTTAATTAAAGACAGTTGTTAAATGACAATTATCCACTCTACACGTGTTGTTGGTTACTGTTGTAAATAAATCTGACTCTAAGATTTTTTTGTCAGTTAATAATTTCCTTTAGACACTCGACAGTTGACATTTGTCAGCTAACAATTGATAGATTACTTTTGACAGACAATTCACAGTCGGCAGCTTATATTTGCTAGTTAACACTTGACAGTTGATAGTAGTCGGATGGCAGCTAAGAGTGATTAGTAAACAATATAAATTTGACAATAGACACTTGACTGTTGACAATTGCTAGTTATTAGATAAAAATTGATAGTTAACAGTCGACAGTTGACACTTGAAAGTTGACAATTGATAGCTGATAGTTGCTAGAAGACATATGATAGTAGACAGTTGTTAGTTGAAAGTTAAAATTTGAGGGTTGACAGTTGAAACTTGACGGTTGACAGTAGACAGTTAACGGTAGGCATTCGACAGTTGACACATAATACTTCATAATTGACACCCAAGATTTAACAGGTGATACATTAACAATTGACAGTTAACCGTTAACAGTTGACAGTTTACAATAGACAGTTGACAGTTGATAGTAAACAATTGTCATATGACAGTTGACAGTTAACAATTGAAATAAGGCAGTAGATTAATGAAAATATAGATTGATGATGATAGATGGACGTTGACAGTTGATTGAGGACAGTTGATAATTGATATATCACCGATGATAATTGTAAATGACAGTTAATAATTGATTACAGGCAGTTGTTAAATGACAATTATCCACTCTATATGTGTTGTTGGTTACTGTTGTAAATAAATCTGACTCTAAGATTTTTTTGTCAGTTAATAATTTCCTTTAGACACTCGACAGTTGACATTTGTCAGCTAACAGTTGACAGAATACCATTGGCAGACAATTCACAGTCGGTAGCTGATGATTGCTAGTTAACACTTGACAGTAGACTGTTGAAAGTTGACAGTAGGCGAATGACAGCTAAGAGTGATCAGTAAACAATATACATTTGACGATAGACAGTTAACTGTTGACAGTTGCTAGTTATTAGTTGATAGTTGACAGATAAAAATTGATAGTTAACAGTCGACGGTAGATACTTGAAAGATGATAATTGACAGCTGATAGTTGCTAGCAGACAGTTGATAGTAGACAGTTTTTAGTTGACAGTTAAAATTTGACGGTTGATAATGGACAGTTAACCGTAGGCATTCGACAGTTAACACATAACTGTTCATAATTAATACCCAAGATTTAACAGTTGATACATGACAGTTGACAGTGGATAGATAACAATTGATAGAATACACTTGATAAATGATTATAGATGACAGTTGTGAATCAACAGATAAGAGATAACAGAGCTCATACTTGATAGAACTGATTGTCTTTAGCAAATAGTAGATGATAATTTTTCTAAAGAATGATAAAAGTGTACTCATTTAGGAACTGATCTGTTGAAAATATTATTGACAGTTGATATTTGATAAATGACAGGTGACATTATAAAATGACAGGGGAAAATTGGTAAAAAATAAGTTATAAATGACTGCTGACAATTAAAAATTGATAGAAAAAAGTTGATAAATGACAGATGTCAGTTGATAATTGATATTTAGGAGTTAACATATCTTCGTTTTCAATAAAAATTTAATAATTATCAACTATATGCGTGTTTTAATTTGTTCGTTACTGTTACTAACAAATCAGGCTATGAAATATTTATCAATTGGCAGATAACAGTTAACAATACAATAGAGAGTCGACAGTTGACCCTGGTCAGTCAATAATTGACAGCTGACAGTTGATAGCTGATAATTGACAGTTATCAATTAGTAATTGATAGTTGACAGTTAACAATTCATAATTGACTATTGACAGTAGAGAGTTAGCAGTTGATAACTGACAGATGATGGATAACAAATGATGAAAGGCAGTTGATAAGACAGATAAAAAGTATTAGGGAAATAGATCATTCAAAGATATTATATAACAGTTGGCAGAAGACATACGTCAATTCAGATGTGTATAGTTATTTAATATTTGTCTTAGTTTCAGTATTTTGGTACAATTTTTCTTTGTAAACAAACACAGCATTAAAGAACTGACCTGGAGAAATTATTAATGACAAATGACAGATTGACACTTGGTAGTTGTTAAATATTAGATGTCAATTCATAGAAAGCAGTTGATAATTGATAGAAGACCGTTAATTAATGACAGTTGACAGTTTAAAGTTAACAGATTATAGATAATATAGCGATATCTGGTTAGTAATGTAAATAAGTCACACTCCAATTTTCAGTTGGCAGGTAACAGTTGACAATTAATGGTGTCCACCATCGAATGTCGATGATTCGACAGCTAACATTTGACAGTTGATAATTAACATTCAAGAGTTGACAGTTGGTAAATAACAGTAACAGTTGAACAGTAACAGTTAAAAATAAAAGTGAAGTAAGGAAACAACAAAGTGTTTAATTCTATAGTAATAACAACTCACATAAAACCGTAAATAGTTGACAGGCAATTGACAGCCGATAATTGACACATAACAACTGATAAAAGGCAATTGATAAAATAAAGTTTACAGATAATTAAGGACATTTAATTGTTGATAAATGATAGATGACAATTGATAAATAAAAGTTCATAATTGTCAGAAAACAGTTGTTAAATGACATTTGATATTTTAGAGTTGATAATTGACATTTAACAGTTTACATATGATAGATAAAAACCAGTAATTGAAAGTGTCGTCGTGATTGATAAGAGTTGGGAAATAACAGAGAAAAAAGTTGACAGAAGAGAAGAAGTAAATGACAGAGGATAAGACAATAACAATGACAATAAAAAATGTTAAAAAATACACCAATTTCTACTAAAAAAAGTGTATCGATTCATATTTATGTTATAATTTACATTTGCGTTTCTCGATATGCCTTTAGTGTAAAAAAAACAGAGCAGTCACGATCTGATCTTGAGAAATTATTGACGGCAAATGAATGCTGATAGATAACAGTTGATAATTGACAGCTAATAAATGATAGTTGATATATGACAAGTAATAGCTGTTAGTTGACATATAATAAGTAACAGTTGACATACTCTAACCTACAAAAATGTATCATTTAAACTAAAAAAAATTGGATTTTGTTTTTTTTAATACTCGTAATAATCGTTTTGGCGAAATACTCATTTAAATTTGAAAATCGACCACTACATTGAAACAGCTCATTCGTGGCTAATAACTTTACGACCATTTAAACTGCGAACCGGCAGGATCATCAAAAAAAACAAGTGGAGTGTGCAAAACGCGAATCGCCGATTCGCCCTTAATTAACGGCTCCCCCGATCGCGCGAAACTTTTAATCTGTATTTTTCAGGAGGGCTTTTCAAAGTTGAGGCGGCGCGATGCGATATTTCAGTTGTGTGTAACTTTCAGTTTACCCAAATCGAGTTATGAACGGGGCGGGCGGCGTCGTTGTTTTTTTTTTTTCGTGGGGGCGTAATTCCCGCGGACCCTCACTTTCCAAACAGAATAAACGCTTTTCGAAAAACTTTTTATTTTTACGAGCCGGCGAATTTCCATGCGGCGTGGTCCCGCCGGATGAACAGTTCAAATTTATCGCGCACTTTGCGGAATACGTTAGCCGGAGTTTACTTTTTTTTTGTTGGCGAATTTATGCATATGAAGGTAATGTATTCATGGCGAAAATTGTGTTACGTATTTTTTTGGCTGTACTTCTTACAATTTTATATTGCGCGCTTTTATAAATATTTTTTATAGTTGGTAGATGGTTAAAGTTCACGTTTTTGTATGAGGGTGAATTCTCTGCAAGAGTATTAAAAGAAAATTTTACTCAGGGGAGGCATTTCGGTGTATTGAATTTAAGGATGTGCGTAATGAAAAAAAAAGTGGAAATGGGATATTAATGGGAAGTGAGTGTATTAACCTTTAACTTGACCTATTTAACAAAACTTGCGTTTCTTAATGATCGTAATTTTTATAATTTATAGTTAACTTTTAACTTTATCAGCATGGGTATTCTCTCGTCCTCAAAATTGATCCAAATAGGTATTGTCCATTTATAACTTCAATTAACGATAAATATCGTAAGATTGTATTGAGAAATCGAATCACAGATCAAACTTCACACCTGGCAACAACCTTACAATCACTCACATAAACAGTACAGTCGATACCAGTGAGCCGTAAATTTGCATAACGACAGCTGAAATACAACTGCACATATTAGCACACAACCATCGGCTACTCTATTCGCCAGCGGTCCGCACGGTGCTAACGTCTATTTTTTTCCCACTATCTCTAGTATTATTGAAACCAATTAATCATTTCTCTTAATAATATAAATGCCAGCAAGTATAAAACATCTCAACAACGACACAAATCTCATCGGAAGAATCTCCGAAGCGTTCTGTACGTCCAGCCATAAAACGCTTTGCATATCAGATGTGTGTTGCGATAGAGCAAACAAGAAAATGTACTTCCAAGTAGATATGTCTATCTGCATGAATAATGCGATAGATTCGCATCAGCAACTATTCCCGCCCCCACCACCCACCGTCCCGCTGAACAATCAACATTTACATTTTCATTTATATAAGTTTTCGAATTGCGATCCCCGGCCAAATATTGAAATTATACAGGGCCCACAATCTACGCTAATGGACTCTGCTCCGTATCCAGAAATCCCATCCCATCCATTTTCCTCGGATTATCATTGTTTTCGTTCGTTTCGATTGAGGAAGCAGTAAAAGTATCGGTTGTGTGTTGTTGTTGTATTTTACGACACGGTTTTATTGGTCCAAATTTGAATATTGATAAAATTACTTTGGAGTAGATTGGAAATGCATAATTTATATAGAATGTGTTTACAAAAATACGTACTTAATGCACAGAGTAAAATTAAAAACTATGTGGGTTCGAGTGTTAATACTATTAAAATAATTGTAAACAGTTGTGTGTTGTCTACTAAAATTCCTTAATGTATTTGCCTGAAATGAATTTTTTACTTAATATGTAGGGTGGGTGGGTACTCTAAAACCTGCACCCATAAGGAGGTAAATTTAAAAACCATGTAGGGTGCGTGCTCTAAAACCTTAGTTTTTAGATTTACCACCTTATACAGCTTATAGATATTTACAACAGTATTATATATAATTTTTTTTAAACAGTGTGTAAATAAATATGTAGGCGAAATGGGTGGTCAATATTCCACCCTCAATTTAATAAAGCATTTCCATCGATTTTACTGAAAGTTCAAATAATTAGGATAATTAGATTATTAATTATTAAGATGTTTGTTCGTTAACATATGTCATTTGTCAAACTGTTACTTATTATCGGTCGTCTAGAAACTATTATTTGTCATATGTCAATTGTCTTTTATCAGCTGTCAACTCTCATCTGTCAACTATAAGTGCTTATTTGTCATCAATCATTTCTCAAGGTCAGATCTTCAATGTTGTGCTTTTTTTATGCTAAAGATTCTAACATAAATAAAGATTATAACATAAATATGATTTATTTTATTGTATTTATTAAACGTAGAAATTAGTATATTTTTATCATTTTTCATTATTCTTATCATTGTTTTATCATCTGTCATTTATTAACCATTATTATTAACGTCCTCCTCTGTCAACTTTTATTTCTTGTCTGTTATTTCTTAACTTTCATCGATCACATCAACATTGTCAGTTATTAATTATCTGTCAACTGTCAACTGTTAGCTGTCAATTATCAATTGTTTATTCTTCAATTATCAGCTTTCATTTATCCATTTTCTTCTCTCATTTATAAACTATCAACTGTGCCTTTTATAAATTGTCACCTATTATGTGTCAACTCTCAACTGTCAAGTGCCAACCCTCTGCTGTCAACTGTTAACTGTCGACTGTCAATTATTAAGTACCAAGTGTTTGCTATCAACTGTCTATCGTTAAGTGTCAACTATCATCTAAAATCTTAGAGTCTGTAAAGTCTGCATTCTTTGCAACAGTAATCAACAGTTTATAAACATCAATTAGCCAGCAACTGTCAGCGTCCATCTGTTACCTATCATCAATAATTTCTACTAAACTATCATCAGTTTGTCAAGTGTCCACTGTCGAATGTCTAACGATAACTGCCAACTCATCATCAGCTAAATGACAAAAAATCTTAGAGGCTGACTAGTTTACAATATTAACCAACAATACATAAACATGTAAAGAGTTGATTATTGACAAAGAAGAAAGGAGATAGCTCTATTATGTGTTACCTAATAATTTTCAACTGCAAACTGCCATTTATCAACTGCCTTCAATTAATTATCAACTGCTTTTATCACTTGATATCTCTCATTTATCAACTATTAACTTGTTCAATTGTCAACTGTCAGCGTCTATCTGTCATCTGTCAATAATAACTAATCCAGTTTAGTTCTTAAATACTGTGTTTGTTCACAACAGCTCTAACGTATCTCATCTGTCAGCTGTTGTCTATTATCTGTGTACCCCCAACAGTGATTTATCAGTCCTATACATTTATTTATATCTATCAATTGTTATCTGCCAACTGTTAACTGTCTATTGTTAACTTTCAACTGTCAGTTGTCACCAGTCAATTGGTCAACATTTGGCTGTCAATTATTAATTGTCAAGCGTCAAATGTCGAATGTCTAGTGTTAACTATCAACTGTCAACTGTTTGTCGAGGTATTAGCTAGAGAAGTAGTTGTTTCAACAAGTAATTTGTTTTGTAGGCTTAGTAAGACTCATGGTTGTAGAATCAGGAAATGTTTTCGTATTTCTAAATTATTATCTGTTAACTTTCAACTGTTATCTATCAACTGTGAACTACTATTTATCAACTGCCTTCTATCAATTCTTATCAGTCAGCTGTCAACTGACAACTATCAACAGTTAACTGTGATACCGTCAACTCTTTACCGGTAACTCATCTGACAACTGATTAAAAATCTTAGACATTTTTATCTGTTTACTCCCAACTGTCATATATCAACTGTCAAATGTGTTTAATCAATTATGAACTGTCACTTATCTACTATCCACTGTCAACTGTCAGATTCATCTTCATCTATCAACATGCATAATAGATAAAGATTAAATAAATAGATAAACAATAAATTTACGTTGAGTTCTTGAATATTCATTTTATTACAATGAAGGAAAGAAAGAAATGAAAGTGAAATGAAAATAACCGAAATCTGAATTGATACTCCTACATGTTGTAGTATTTTTTAAGCATGGGAGTAAATAAATTTTTGTCATTGTAATTATTTATACAATATATTAAACATTCTTAAAAAAATTAATCAATTATCATGTTGTTAATTATCATAACTGTCTACTTTCAACTATCAACTATAAACTTTTAACTGTCAACTTTCAACTATCAACTGTCAACTCTTAACTGAAGACTATCAACTCTCAACTGTCAATAATCAAATATGTCCTCTGTATACTGTTATTTATTATTTGTTTATTACCAACTCTCATCTGTCAACTAATAATTGCCAATTATCTACTGTCAATTATCAACTTTCAGCTGTTAAACTTTCAACTGACAACTGTTAACTGTCAACTGCTTACGTTTTACTGTTTATTGTCAATTGTCAACTAAGTCAGCGGTTAATCATCAAGTATCAATTGTCAAATGCCAACTCTCAACTGCCAACTGTTAACTGTATACTGTCAACTAACAAATATTAACTGTCTGCTGTCAACTGGTCCAACTGTCATTTGTTTATGTTATTTAACAACACTCAAGTGTCAACTGTCGTCTATCTACTGTTAACTATCATTTTTCAACTAGTATATTTTTTCATATATACATTACATAAAAAATATTTGCGAAAATTTATCATTTGTCAACTTTTGTCTATTATCTATTACCTTTTATCTAACGACTATATACTTTTATTTATTAACTGCTTTCAATCAATTGTTAACTGTCAACTATCAACTGTTAACAATCAAATATCAATTATCAACTGTCAAGTGACAACTGTCATCTGTCAATTATCAACAGTCAAATATCAACCTAACCATTCTTTTAACTGACAACTATATACTGATTACTCTATACTCTCAAATATCAACTATCATATATTAACTGTTAACTGTTAGCTGTCAAGAATCAACAGTCAACTGTCAACTGTCAAACTATCAACTGTAAACTGTATACCATCCATTGTTAACTGTTAACTCTTAACTGACACCTCCTAACTATCAACTGTCAACAGTCAATTGTCAAATATTAACTGTCAAGTATCAACTGTTAACTAACAACTGTCAACTATTGGCTGTTAACTATCAAGATTCAACAGTAAACATCTCTCATCAATGGCTACTCCAGTTCAGTTCGTGAATGTTGCAAATTAAATCAAGAATCGCCTATCACTTAACACTTATCTGAATTGACACTTATACTTTTTGTAGTATCTTGCGAGGGTTTTTGATTATTTCTCTTACGTAGTCATCTATCACCTGTTGTCTATTATCTGTTAACTCAGCATCTATTAACTGTCAATTGTCAACTGACAATTGTTAGCTGTCGACTGTCTACCGTTAACTATCATACGACTTGTTTATAACAATAACCAACAGTTCCTAAACACGTTTAGTGTTGATGATTGCCAACTGTTGTCTGAAGCGTAGATGGGACTATTATCTATTATCTGTTAAATCCCAACTATTATCTATCAACTGTCAATTGCCCGCTTTCAATTATCAACTATTAACTGCCAACTATTAGAGTCCAACTGTCAACTGTCTAAAGTTAACTGTCAACTGTCATTTTCCAACTGATAAAAATTCTTGTTTATACGAGTTACCAACAATTCACGAAAAACGTTTGAGTTGATAATTCACAATTTTTGAAAACAGAGCTGTTAATTTTTAACTGTCATTTATCAACTGTCAACTGCCATTTATCAATTGCCTTTTATCAATTGGCATCTGTCATTTATCAACTATAAACTGTCCTCAATCAACTGTCAACTGGCAGCGTACATTTGCCAATAATCTTTAATAATTTCTTTGGTTTAATTCTAGTATTCATTAAACATAGAAATGAGTATATTTTTTATCATGTTGCCTTCTCATATATTACATTTTAAAAATAAATGTTTATAATCGGTTCTCTCGCGTCTTCTGTCAACTACAACTGACAATTGTCAACTTTAAATTGTCAAATGTTATCTGTTAATTGTCAATTATCAACTGTTAGCTTTCAATTTTTAAAAGTCAAGTTTTGGTATAATTAGGATAATCTTCTATTCTGACTTTTTAAATTGCAGTATTTAACTGTGAAGAATCTTCTAAATGTTTAGTGTCAATTTTCAACTGTCAACTATCCACTATCATCTTTCACTTGCAAAATATTAACTGAAAACTCTCAACAGTCAATTGTTAGTTGTCAATTGTTAACTGTTAGTTGTCAATTATCAACTGTTAGCTGTCAATTTTCAAAAGTCTAACTTTCGCATAACTAGCATAATCTTTCATTCTGTTCTAAGCGTAACTATTTTTCTTAGCCCAGAATTAATTTTCATAGTTTATGGCTTTATTGATTAAAATATAAGGGCAAATCTTGGAGGCAAGATATCCACCCACCCTACATATTTATTATGCATTGAGCTACAACAGCTCTAACAATGTTTTTGGGTTGGGAGGAATTATTTAAATTTTTACTGTTAACTGTCAATTGTCAATTATCAACTGTCAATTTTCAACTATCAACTGTAAAATATCAACTCCCTACAAACTGTCTAATGCCAGTGTGTAATGTTGTAACTCTTAACTGTTAATTGTTATCTGTTATTTATTAACTGTTAACTATTGACATTAAGTTGTAAACTGTTAGCTGTCAACTGTCAACAAATTTTTGATATACAGTATTAATCTGTGAGTAATGTTTACTCTTTATTTGGGAGGAATGTTTACTGTTAACTTTAACTGCCTACTGTCAACATTAAATATCAACTGTCAATGGTCAAATACCAATAATCTATGAACTGTGAACTATTAACTATAAACAATTCTTAACTATCTACTGTCAGTATTAACTGTGAACCTCTCAATTTTCAAATGCCAATTAGTAACTGTCAACTGTCAGCAATCAACTACCTACTTTCTACTGTCAGTGTTAACTGTTAACTGTATACTGACAGTTAGCTGATTTTTTGATATTAATCTGTCAGGAATCATTTAAATGTTTAATGTTAACTAACAACTAAGTACTGCTAACTGTCAACTTAAGTTGTCAACTGTTTACTGTTTACTGTCAGTGTTAACTGTTAACGATATTGATTTGACGAGGCGGATAAATGATGAAACTCCATAACAAATTGAAATAAAACAACAACTGTGTTGTTTTATTTCAATTAACTGTTAACTGTTTATTATTAAATGTTAACTATTAACTGTTATCTATTATCTATTAAATATTAAGTATTAATTGTTAATTGTCATATGATTACTGTCAACTATCTCAAGACAGTGTGTAATGTTAACTCTTAACCGTTAATTGTCAATTTTCAACTGTCAACTGTTTTTGATTTACAATATTATTCTGTGAAAAATCATTTAAATTTTTACTGTTAATTGCCAACTGTCAATTGCCATTTGTCAACTGCCAATTGTTAACTAACAACTGACAATTGTCAACTGACTTCTGTCAACCATCTATTGTCAGTGTTGACTCTTAACTGTTGACTATAAAATGTTAACTGTCTATTATCTATTAACTATTAACCGTTGACAGTTAACTTTGAACTGTTAACTGTTAACTGCTAACTGTCAACTGTCAGCTAAAAACTGTCAGCTGCCAATTATTAATTGTTACCTATCGTTAACTGACAACTGTAATTTTCCAATCGATTCAAATTGTTTATACGAGTTTCTCAATTTACTTTTTGAATTGCAGTATTAAACTGTGAAGAATCTTTTAAATGTTTTAGTGTTTACTGTCAACTGTAACTATCAACAGTCAATTGTCAAATGTTAACTGTCAACTGTGTACTGTAAACTGTTAACTGTTAATTGTCCATTGTAAACTATTAGCTTTCAATTTTCAAAAGTCAAGCTTTGGTATAACTAGGATAATCTTCTATTCTGACTTTTTAAATTGCACTATTTAACTGTGAAGAATATTTTTAATGTTTTTGTCAATTTTCAACTGTCAACTATCATCTTTCACTTGTCAAATGTTAACTGTTAACTCTCAACTGTCAACTATCAATTGTCAATTGTTAATTATCAATTATCAGCTGTCAATTTTCAAAAGTCAAGCTTTCGTATAACTAGCATAATTTTTTTTTTTTGTTCTAAACGTAACTATTTTTCTTAATTCGGAATGAATTTTTATAATTTATAGCTTGTTAGAATATAAGAGAAATTTTTACTGGAAAGATACCCAACGTAGATGGTACTATTATCGAACTCGTAACTGTCATCTATCAACTGTCAACTGCAATCTATCAATTGCTTCCTATCAATTATCAACAAGCTCATCCGTATCAATTGACTGTTTTGAATGCAGTTTCAAACTGTGAAGAATCTTTTAAATGTTTAGTGTTAACTGTTAACTGTCAACTGTCAATTGTTAACTGCCAACTAAGAACTGTTGTCAACTGTCAACTATCTGTATACTGTCAATTGTCAAATATTAACTGTCAATTGTGAATTGTCAACTGTTAGTTGTAAATTTACAAAAGTCAAACTTTTGTAATTACTTTTTAAATTACAGTATTAAACTGTGAAGAATCTTTTAAATGCTTAGTGTTAACTGTCAACTGACAATTGTCAACTGCCAACTATCATCTTTCAATTGTCAAATGTTAATCAACTGTCAACTCTCAACTGTCAAATATCAACTGTTAATTGTCAATTATCAATTGTTAGCTGTCAATTTTCAAAACAACTGGCATAATCTTTCATTATATTTTAAGTGTAACTATTTTTCTTAATACGGGATGAATTTTTATATTTTATAAAACATAAGGGAAAATCTTGGAGGAAGGATACTCACCCACCGTACATATTTACTGTGCATTCTGCTACAACAGCGTTTTGCATCTGCAAAAATTAAAACATTCAAGTATTTTATTAATAATAATTAATAGTTATTGAAGGCAATTTTTTTATAATGATGAATTAGGGTAAGTTTAAGGTTACCCACCCACTCCGCGTATTTATTGTACTTTTAGCTCTAACAGTGTTTTTGATTTGCGATAAATCATTTAAATTTTTCTCGTTGATTGTTGAGGCACTTATATTTTGAAAATCCATTATCACTTAATATAATAATAATAGTAAACTATTGATGATTTTCAACTTTTTATTTTACTCACTACAATTGTTTCGCTACACTGTAGCTTCTTCAGGTGAAGAAATATTAAGTATTATATTTCTTCACCTGAAGAAGCTAGTTTACTATTATTATTATATTAAAATTTAAATTTTTAATGTTAACTAATAACTGTAAACTGTTAATTGTCAAACTGTCAATTGTCAACGATCAACTGCCAACTATCAAATGTCAACTGCCTACTAACTGTCTGATGTCAGTGTGTACTGTTAACTCTTAACTGTTATCTATTAACAGTTAATTGTTGACAGTCAATTTTTAACTGTCAACTGTCAACAATTTTTTGATTTACAATATTAATCTGTGCGGAATGTCTACTATTTATCTGTGAGGAATGTTTACTGTTAACTTTTAACTGAGTACTGACAACTTTAAATGTCAATCGTCAATTGTCAAATGCCAACTGTTATCTATTAACTGTGAACTATTAACTATTAATTGTCACTTGTCAACTGTCTACGGTCAATGTTAACTGTTTATTGTTAACTTCTACCTCTCAATTGTCAAATGCCAATTGTAATCTAATAACTGTCAACTATTAACTATCAACTGTCTACTGTCTTCTGTCAGTGTTAACTGTTTACTATAAAATTTATTAACTGATACTGATATTTATTATCAATTAATAATTAACTGTTGACAGTTAACTGCCTACTGTTAAATGTCTATCATCAGTGTGTACTGTTCAATTGTCTATTTTCAACTTTCAACTGTTTTTTAATAAATCTGAGAGGAATCATTTAAATATTTACTGTTAACTGTCAATTTTATCAACTAATTGTCAACTATCTACTGTTTACTGTCAGTGTTAACTGTTAACTGTTTACTATTAAATGTTAACTATTAACTGTTGTCTATTATCTATTAAATAATAACTGTTAACCTTTATATGATTACTGTCAACTGTCTCCTGTCAGCGTACACTGTTAACTTTTGCCTGTTAACTGGCAATTCTCAATTGTTAATTTTCAACTGTCAACTGTCAACTGTTTTTGATTTACAATATTAATCATTTAAATTTACAGTGTTAACTGTCATTCCTCAACTGCTAATTGTTAACTATCAACTGTCAACTATTAACCATCAACTATCAATTGTCCACTGTCATCTGTCAACTCTCTACTTCCATTGTTGACTGTTAACTGTTTTCTATAAAATGTAAACTATTAACTGCTATCTATTATCTATCAACTATTAACTATTTGCAGTTAACTGTTAATTGTTAATTGCTAACTGTTCACTGTTAACTGTCGACTGCGATTGTCAATTTTCAACTGTCAAGTATCAAGTTTAAATTGTCAATAAAGCTTTTGTATAACTAGCATGACAATCAATTCTATTCTAATTGATGTTTTAGGATTTTTACGAACTGCTTCGATATTGACTTTTGGACAGTAACTTTTGGATGATCAATCCGTATATCATAACCAATTGATCTAGTTTGCTTTTAGTTACTCTCTTAACATTTGACAAAATTGAATTAGTATTCTGCCTATACTTTGTATAAAGTTTTTGAGCTGTGACCGACTAATTATTTTTGAATTTATGCTGAAAAATGAACAGTCTTTGTGCAACGCTTCATTTTTACTATTTTTAAACTGGTGTTTTAAATTTTTACTGCAGAAATGGTGGGAAATTCAAATCTTGAGTTAATTTTGAGTCATCCCTGATATATTTTGGTACACAGGATCTTATCTCCACTATACTACCTACATATGTTGTTTCAGCTAGGGTACCTCCATACGTTTTAAATTACACCCTTCAAGATTTATAAATCAGCACAAAAATGCCAATCCACTCATTCTTTATAAAAAAATTGACGCCGACATAAATTCCGGATGTTTGCGTTTATTCCACTGGAAATTCACAAACTCCGTTCGGCGTTTTGCTGTTGGGAATTAATTAAAAAGACGGATCAGAGTTTCCTTATTTCGTTCCGTGATTTTTCAATCTATTTCCTGCGTCGCTGATTTATGGACGGCGGAGGGACTTAATAAAACTAAAAGAGGAAATGTAGTTATCCCAGAGTTTTGGGGGCGCAGAGGGGGAGCCGGATTAGTGCGGCAGTTGCACGCTCGTGTCGAAAAGAAAAGGAAGGAGCAAGGAAAAAAAAATGGAATATTTTCTTGTTTGTCCCGCAGACCGTGCGCTATTTCCTGATGGGGGCGGCCGTTACAGAATTACTCGATGGCCGGAGCGGTTCGTTTAACGGGCGGAGGGGATTTTCGGTTATTTATGGGGATGCAGTTGCTTAAATTTGTTGTGAAATGTTCCACATAATCGTGTTGGAAATATTAAAATTGCTACAAGAAATATTAATAAGATTTTTACATACGACAGGATGATTAGATGATGATGATGATGAGATGTTGAAGGTTGCCATCATCATCTTTAAATACAATGATATATTGGGTGCAAAAATTTGTTGGGTGAGGGTGAAAATAGAATGAAAATCGGAAGGAAACATTTTATAGATTCTAGGTGTCTTCACTTCAATGACTTTTACTTTCTAAAATTTGGTGTTAATTGTATGTAACAGGATATTTTTTTGTAAGGCTTAAAGTGAAGATTTTGTAGCAGTAATTATTTATACAAAGTTTCAGTCTAGCAGTTTCAGCATTATTGAAAGATAAAGTACATCTAGAAGATGAGAAATCAGAATTCTTTTTCTGCCGCTGTAATCGTTTCCACACAAAACACAGCAAAGAAAGGACACGAAAAAGATGAGAAATTGTGTTTGTTATGCTTAATATAACAAACAAAATAAGAAAACATGAAATAAAATGACAACAATCGTTATAAATCGCATCATCTACTGGTGTAGTTTACGTAGCGACATCTATCATGTACACCAGGCATCCATTGCTATGCTGTAGGTCTATTCTATCTCACCTTAAACTTTGTAGCCACTCTACTGATACACTTTGTATAATTTATTAGTTTATAAATAATGAATAAAACCTTTACTTTTACTCTCACCTAATTCATCTTTATAAATTAGCAATTAAGAGCGTTTTCCTTTATTTTTCTGAAAATAAAAGTCGGTGACCTTGAAGTGAATCCGTCTGGAGCGTCGGGACGCCACCTAGCACCCGTGAAATTATTCCAATTGACGTCGGTTAGTGGAAATGCATCGCACCCCCCTTCGCCTTCGACGGGCGCAATTTCTCGGTAGTTTTTCCGCCCCAAACGAGTCCTCGCGATAAATTCCAAGGACAAAAAGAGGACGCAGACCGTATCCAGTCGCCGAAAAACGACGCCGACGCCGGACTCGAGAGTAGGAGAGAAAAAAAGCATCGCACTAAATTAACTGCTCGCTTTCAAGGCCCCACCCAGGATATCTCATTTGCGAGGGTGAAATTTTTAAAAGCCACGATTACATCCCATGTAAAGGTCGTAATTTATGCTTTTAGTTTTAATTATTGACTTATTATCAAATTTAAAGAGGATACGCTCGAATGTAGATAAATACAGGCTGTATAGAAATTCCAAATATTCAGTAGGGGTAGAAGAGATTAATAATACCATAAGTGATAGCAATGTACTCGAATAAATTTCCTTTTTTTAGAAATTTCTCTTTTTTTTCCAGATATTTTGAATTAATTTGAACTATTTTTGAAAGAGTTTTAGGTTTCGACAATAATTATTCTCTTTTAAAATTTTTTAGCTCTTCTTCTTATAGATTTTATGTATTTTCTAGAAATTTCTTTTGCTAACTACGAAATTTTTGCAAAGAATGTGGAATTTTCTTTTAGAAACAATTTTTTGCTATATTTTATTGGAATTTTTTTAGTTTTATTTTATTAGCATATTCCAAAATTTCTCATTTAAATTAGAAGAATCGTTTTTGAAGTTCTAGAATTTCAGATTTCTAGCAACAAATTTATATTCCCAATTGAAACATTTTTTTAGAAATTTTCTTTTAGGCTCAGAGAATTTTTGATTTATTTTATCAGAACATTCCATAATTTCATTTCTAAATTTCGAAAACACTACCTCTAGAATTTTCTAACATTTTCCTTCGAATTTCAAAAATTTTCTAACAATTGTTAAAGATTTCTGCAATTTTCTTTCATTTTTTTTTCATAAATCTTTAATTTCTCTCTTTCCAGCGTCTGTCTTCTCTAAATTGGAAGAATCTTTTTGGAGGATGCCTAGAATTTTCCATTAAATTTATTTTATATATCTGGAATTTTCTTGAAATTTTTTTTAAGGTTTCTCAGAATTTTCTTATCCAGATTCCTTGAATTTTCTTAGAATTGATTTGGCAACGACGTTTCTTTATAATTTCTTACAGATTTTTTATAATAATAATATCATTATTCAAAACAGAAATAATACAGAATGCAACATGTTATTATAGAATTTTATAGAAATTTCTTTTCCTAATTAGTAGAATGTTAATAATTCTGGAAGTTTCCAGTATTTTTTTTCTTTAGACTTACATTATTTCACTATTTCTTAATTCATTTCATCCGAATTTTATAGCTTTATTATTCTATTTTGTCTAAAAATGTCGTCGTTTTTATTTTTAATATTGTCTCGCATAGTTTAACAATTTTCCAGTAAATTTAGATAAATTTCTTGAAAGGTTATGAAATTTTCTATTCAATTTATTTTAGATTTCTGGAATTTTCTAGACATTTCTTTTCTAAAATTCTTGAAATTTTGTGGAATTTTAATATTCTAGAATTTACTAACTTATTTTCAGATTTTTGAAATTGGTAAGATTTCCTCAAACTATCCTAGAATTTTCCACATGTTTTATTTAATTCTTCAGTTTTTATAGCATTTTTGTCGGATTTTTAGAATTCGTCAAAAAAAGTTTCAACTAGATCTATCTTCTCTTCTAAATTGCAAAGAATTTTTTAGGGACAGTATTTCTTCTAGACTCCTAGAATTATTTAGCATTTCTTAAGCCAATTTGTGACATTTTTTCAAAAGTTCTAGAATAATTGGCCTTTTGGGTATTGGGTAAATATCGATAAATAAGTAAATAAATAACCACTTTCTTTCATATTGCCAAAATGTTTTTTAAGGATAGAATTTTCCGGGATATTTTTTCATATTTTAAAATTTTAACATTCTAAAATTTCCAAAAATTCTCTTCTAAATTGTTTTTTTCATGTATTTCCTCAGCGTTTGTTTCTTCCTTCTTTTAGAATAATTATTAATTAGAATAAGGTTATGAATAGTTTTAAAATGATTGAATATTCTTATGAAAGAAACGTAAAAATAGCAAAATGTATTTAAAACAGTGTATGTTTTAATATTCAAAGAAAATAAAGCTACAAACTCTAGCAAGAAATAACTTTACAACTTTTAAAATCAGTACTGTAGAAATTAAAAATTGCAATCGGAGATTTGAAACGCTGTCACAATAAAATTTTCCGTAACAGGAACCTTAAAATAGTCACAATTATTACCAGAAATGTATATTTTAATATTCCTATAAAATAAGGTTACTATCTGTAACAGGAAACAAAATGGCGACCCTCAAAAACTTAAACCGTAGAAATTGACAATTTCAATCGGTAATTTGAAACGCTGTAAAAGTTTAATTTTCAATAGCAGGAACGCAAGAATTACAAAATTTATTAAAAATTATCTACATTTTGATATTTCTAGAAAATTAAGCTTCAAATTAAAGCAGAAAACCAAATGGCGACCCTCAAAACTTAAACCGTAGAAATTAAAAATTTCAGTCGGTGATTAGAAACGCTGTAAAAATTTAATTTTAAGCAGGAGGGAAGCAAAAATTACAAAATTTATTAGGAATGATTCATGTTTTGACAATTCCAAAAAATAAAGCTTCAAAATGTAGCAGAAAACAAAATGATAACTCTCAAAACTTAAACCGTAAAAACTGAAAATGTCTACCGGTGATTTGAAATGCTGTAAAATTTTAATTTTCAGCAGAAATAACGCAAAAGTTACAAAATTTATTAAAAATGATTTTATGTTTTGACATTTCCACAAAATAAAGATTCATACAGTAGCAGGAAAGAAAATGGCGACACTAAAAACTTGAACTGTAGAGGTTGAAAATTTTAATCGGTGATTTGAAACGCTGTAAATGTTTAGTTTTCAGCGGGACGAACGCAAAAATTACAAAATTCATTAAGAATTATTTATGTTTTGATATTTCTAGACAATAAAGCTTCAAACTGTAGCAGAAAACAAAATAGCGACAAACAAAACTTAAACCGTAGAAATTGAAAATTTCAATCGGTGATTTAAAATGCTGTAAAAGTTAAATTTTAAGTAGTAGGGACACAAAAATTACAAAATTTATTAAAAATGATTTATCTTTTAATATTTTCTCAAAAAAATGATTCAAACTGTAACAGGAAACAAAATGGCGATGCTCAAAACTTGAAAGTTTCATTTTCAGCAGGAAGAACGCAAACATTACAAAATTTATTAAAAATGATTTATTTTTTTATAGTTTCAGAAAATAAAGCTTCATACCGTAGCAGGAAGCAAAATGGCGACCCTCAAAATTTGAACAGTAGAAATTAAAAATTTCAATCGGTGATTTGAAACGCTATAAAGTAAAATTTACAGCAGGAACTACGCAAAAATTACAAAATTTATTAAAAATTATTTATGTTCTGATATTTCCAGAAAATAAAGCTTCAAACTTTAGCAGGAAACAAAATGGCGACATTTAAAACTTGAACTGTAGAAATTAAAAATTTCGCAGAAATTACAAAACTTATTAATACTGATTCATATTTTGATATTTTCGGAAAATAAAGCTTCAAAATGTAGCAGGAAACAAAATGGCGACGCTCAAAACTTGAACCACAAAAACTGAAAATTTCAATCGGTGATTTGAATCGCTGTAGAAATTTAATTTACAGCAGTAAGGACGCAAAAATTAAAAAAATTTATTAAAAATTATTCATATTTAGATATTTCCAAAAAATAAAGCTTTAAATTGTAGCAGGAAAAAAAAATGGCGACAATCAAAACTTGAACCAAAAATTGAAAATTGCAATCGTTGATTTGAAACGATATGAGAGTTTAATTTTTAGCAGGAAGGATGCAAAAATTACAAAATTGATTATATTGATTTATTTGCAGAAAATAAAGCTTCAATCTGTAACAGGAAACAAAATAGCAACGTTAAAAACATGAACCTCAAAAATTGAAAATTTCAATCGATGATTTAAAGCACTGTAAAAAATTAATTTTCAGCAGGAGGAACGAAAATAATACATATATTATTAAGAATGATTCATATTTTAATATTTCAAGAAAATAAAGGTTCAAACTGTGACGGGAAACAAAATGGCGACACTCAAAACTTGAACTGAAGATATTAAAAATTTCATACGGTGATTTCAAACGCTATAAAAGTTTAATTTTCAGCATGAGGAACGCAAAAATTAGAAAATTTATTAAAAATGATTCATATTTTGATATTTCCGAAAAATAAAGCTTTAAACTGTAGCAAAGTGACAAATAACAGATAACAAATTATAGATAACGAACAACAAATGACAAACGATAGATATCACACGAAAAATGGCAGATGAAACACGATAAATGTCAGATGACAAATGACAATTAAAATAACGTAAGGAAAGGAAAGTTTAATTTATAGATGGTATGAAACTCACGGGAGAAAAAATAATTAATAGTCGGCAGTTCACAGAATACAAATATTTAAAAAAACAGGTGATAGTAAAAACTATCTCGTAGATGCTGAATCCAAAGTCAATAAAAATTAAGTGGAAGGATTTAATAAATAAATGACATATGACAAATAACAGCTGACAGATGATAAATGAAAAATGACAGATGACTAATGATACACGGCAGGTGAAATACAAGATGACAAATGACGGATCACAATGTCAATCAATGATAGACGAAAGATGCGAGATGGCAAATGATAGATGAAAAATGAGAAATGACAAATAACAGACGACAAATACAAAAAAACAAATTACAGCTCGCAGGTGACGAATGACATAGACGCTATTGTTGACAGACATTTGACATACAGATAACAAATTACATGTCACAGGTGACAAGTACCTGATGACAATTAAAGGTAGTACATAGACACTATGATTGACAGATAGTTGACATAATGCAAATGTCAGAAAAATAAAACAGATGACAATTTCCAAGCGTAAAATAATAAATACCAGTTAACCTATGACGACAAATGACACATGAAAGATTAGAAATACAGATGATTATCTCAAAAAGTTTAAATAAATAAATGACGTATAATAAACGACAAATGACATAAAGTTATAGATAACAGATGAAAGGAAACGGTTGGCAGGTGAGAAATGATAGGTGAAGGATGGCAAGTGATAATCAAAAGAAAAAAAAGTATCTTAATAGATATGATCTTTGAATTCTTTCATTTGAACCTTTGAGTATCTTTTAATGATTGAAGGGATATATTTCCAGGTTAATAATTCGTGCTTCAAGTGAATTTATATGATCGCAATCACTAAATGTTGACAACATTTTGATCATTATTAGCAAATACTAAGCTTATCTATTCCTTAGTCTAAATTGAAATTGATCATTTTTTTGACCAAGCTGATCTTGAATATTTATTATTATTAGTCCAAGTTAGAGCTAACAATTTTTTAAACTAAAATAAGGTTGACAATTCTTTAATCCAAGCAGAGTTCGACCATTCTTTGGTCCAAGTTGAGTTGGACTATTCACTAAACCAATTAGAGATGTAGTTTGCCAATTAGTTGATCTAAAATAAGCTTAACCATTCTTTAGTCTAAATTAAAATTGACATGTATTTGTCCAAGTTGATTCTAACATTTTTTTTTTTCGTCAAAGCTGAGCCTGACAATTGTTTAATCCAAGCATAATTAGACAATCCTTCAGTATAAGTTGAGTTTGACTATTCACTAACCCAAGTCGAAATGTAGTTTGGCAATACTTCGATCCAAAGTAAGCCTAATCATTCCTTAGCCCAAATTGAAATTGACAAGTTTTTTTGTCCAAGCTGAGCCTTACAATTTTTTTAAACTTAGCTGAGGTTGACAATTCTTTAATCCAAGCCGCGTTAGAAAATTCTTTAGTTCAAGTTGAACTTGATTCACTAACCCAATTCTTAGGTCAAATCTTGAATTGAGAATTCGATGATAACAATTCTATAGTCTAATCTGACATTTCCAAATTAAGTTTGTGAATTCTTTAGTCGACCTTTAGCAATAATTCTTTTGTCCAAGCTGACAAGCTAAAATTGGCCCTTTTTTAAGTATAAGGAAGTATTGTAGAAAGTTTTTTTTGCCGAGTTAGACAATTCTTTAGTCATAGCTAAGTTTGACCATTCAGTAGTCCCAAGTCGAGCTACAATTATTTAGTTTGGTAATTCTTTAGTTGCAAACTGTGCTTAACCATTATATAGTCCAAATAGAGCTTGATAATTCTGAGCTTAACCTTTCTTTAGTCAAAATAAAGCTTGATAATTCTTTAGACCAAATAGAGCTTGATAATTCTTTAGTACAAGTTTAGCTTAACTGTCCTTAAGTTCACACCAATTACAGGCTGTCTAGCTTTAGTATAAATTGAGCCTTGCAATTCTTTAGTCCGAGTCGAAATTAATAATTATTTAGTCCAAACTTAAGCTTAGATTGACAATTGGCCTAACAATTCTTTACTCCAAATGAAGTTTTACAATTCTTTTGTCCAAGCTGACATTCTTTATTAGTCCAAGTTGAGGCTGACAATTGTTTGGCTTTTGTTGAGCTTGACAAATCTTTAGTATAAGCTAAGTTTGACCATTGACCGGCCTAGCTTAAATTCTTTAGATGGTTAAATCCTTGGTTAGCTTAATAATTCTTCTCGTCCAAATCCAAACTCGAAAACTCTATAGTCCAAATTGAGTTTTTTAATACTTTAGTCCAAACTGAGCTTAACTATTCATAAGTCTAAATTGAGTTTTGTAATTCTTTAGTCTAAGTTGAGCTTAACTATTCTTAAATCCAAATTGAGCTTGAGTATTCTTTCACACAAGCTTAGATTGACTGTTCTTTAGTCCAAACCAAATCCAAGTTTGACAATTCTAAATTGAACTTTACTATTCTTGAGTCCAAGTCAAACTAAAATAATGATTTAGTCCAAAATGACTTAAGGTTAGATTGGCTATTCCTTAGCCTAAGACGAACTTAACAATTCTTTAGTCCACATTAAGCTTTACAATTCTTTTGTCCAAGCTGGCCTTGAATATTCTTTAGTTCAGGTCGAGTCTAACAATTGCTTGGTCTTTGTTGAGCTTGATAATTCTGTAATCCAAGCTAAGTTTGACAATTATTTGGTTCAAGCTGAGCTTAACCTTAAAGCTTCGTTATTCTTTAGTCTAAATAGATCTTATATTTGATTAATTGCTCACTTAACCCGTGGTGAAACATATTTGAAAAATCTTGATTAGAAATTAAAAACACTTCGTTTTTAATTTCTAATCAAGATAAATAGATCTTGATAATTCTCTAGTACAGACTTAGCTTGACTGTCCTATAGCCCAAATCCAAGGTAACAGTTCTTAATTCCAAATTAAGGTTTTCAAGTTTTTGTCTAAGCTAACCTTGAATATTGTTTATTCTAAGTGGAGCCTAACAATTTTTAAGCCTTTGTTGAGTTAGTCCAAGCTAAATTTAACTATTCACCAGTCTAAGTTGAATTACAATTCTTAATTTTTAGTAATTCTTTGGTTGTAAACAGTGCTTCATTATTCTTTAGTCAATTGATAATTCTAGAGTATAAGCTTAGTGTGACTATCCTTTCGTCCAAATCAAATTCAAACTAGACAATTCTTTAGTCTCAATTGAGTTTTGCAATTAATAATTATTTCGTACAAACCGACTTAAGCGTAGATTGTCAATTCCTTAGTTCCAGAAACAGTTCTTTAATCCAAATTAAGCTCTCCAATTCTTTTGTACGAACTGACTTTGAATATTCTTCAGTCCAAGTCGAGCGTAACAATTGCTTGGTTTTTGTTGACAATTCTTTAATCCAAACTAAGTTTTTTTTTTAATGTGTCAAAAAATATAAAACGCTTAAAGATAATTCTTGAAATATGGAAAATATATTATAGAATCTTAGAGAATATACTTGAAAATCTGGAGGAGAAAATGCAATTTTATAAACTTTGAAGAAAATTTGAATTATTTATGGAAAAAAGTTCTAGAACCCTTCTCTAAACTTTTTTCTGCATCTTTTGAAACTTTTAGATTTTTCTTATGTATTAAAAAAGTCTAAAACCCTTAAAAATCATTCTTTAACAAAACAAAAATTCACAAGAGAAATTTCTGTGAAATACAATTAAGATAAAGTAAGAAGATAGAGAGCTAAATAATTTTTAATTTCTTGAAGATAATAATCCGAGAAATACGTGTGTGAATCAAATACATCACTCACATTTTCTACCATTGTGTGGCAACTTAAAACTTTTTATGCCATTTGTAGACTTTAGAGTTTTTGAAAGCGTATTTTCGAAACGAAACAAGGTTTTACGCTTTCCCGTCCCAAAAATTTTATGATTATGCGTTGCTCAACAGACGTATATACCTCGTGCTCAGACATGGTGCTACTGGCGACAATAAGCATTAGTGAACCAAATCATCAACCTCCCCTCCCCTTGACAATTTCCTCCAACATATTCAGTGGTACTGCGCATAACAGTGACCGATAAATAAAAAAGCCGGTATATATTTGAACTACCCTCGTATTTGCAACTAATTCTAGGAACCTCTAAAATTTAGAAATTTCACTAAGAGATAGGAATTATTTTTTGTTTGTTAAATATATAAAAAATTAAGATTAATTAATCAATTAAATAAACAAAAATTAATTTTATGTATTTATTATGATCGAATCAATCCATAAACTATACCTGTAAGATAAAAACAAACGAAGGCGTCTGTTCCCATCGGCCATTAGGCGTCGCCGGCGTCGTCGTCTAGTGATGATCTCAGTTGATTTACGCTCCCTCCCCCTCTCACGCAGTCGTCCCCCGGCTTTCCTTCATTTGGGGGGAATCGTTAAGAATTTAGATCTGAACGGCACCACTTAGGAACGGGGGAGGCGAATTAAGCCCCGGATGAATGGGGGTATCACTTTGTACAAGAGTACGCTTTCATGTCCTCCAGCTGAAAAGAAAGCCCACCTTTCCCTCCTTTTGATTATATTTTTACGCCCGTACAAATTTCAAGTCTCGTTCCGCACTCGTTCTGCCTCCTTGACTTTATTACTAATGTATTCACTACGAGCCAATTGTACCCGGTATTATTCATCTAATCAAAATCAATATAATCCTTCACTGATTGTTAAATATATTCACTAATAAATCTACAAACGTATTTCAATTATTTTATAGATGTAAGTGCTTATAAATCACTAAATAAATAAAGTTTATTTAATTCAATTAAATCCAATAAATTTATTTTATTACTCTATTTGTAGAATTGCAAGTGATTAGTAGATAGTCATTGTTATTCTACTAATAGATCGTTTTTAATTTTATCGTATGCAGTAAAAATCTGTAAAATCAAATATTTAAAGCTAATTTATTACCTATTTTTTATTATAACAATTATTTTTCTGATTAACACAGTTGTAATTTAGATATACGTAGAGAGAGTCCTTTAGGAGGCGTCAATGAACGAAGAAAAAAACTGCTTTTCCTGAATTTATCCTTTGTGGTATTCCACTTCCTTTGTGCGCCCCCTTTATCTCTACACGTTTTTTTCGGCCTTAAATTAGCGTTTAATTAGAACACGCCGTTTCTTTCTTGCAGTATCTGGAGATTTGTATTTTATTTCCGCGGTAAAAAAAAAATAATTATTACCAGCGGACGATAATTGCGGCTTTGCATGATTCAGACCTATTATCTGGGAAATGATGAGCGCGCGTTTTTTTGGGTAGTGTAATAAATCTCCAGCAGTGATTATTAAAAATTAAAGCAACCAGTAGCTAGAAGCCATAAGGCGCTTCGCTTAAACAAAAGTTAAATGACACTCCACTACAATTTTCCGACAAATGTATTGATATCAGTTGGTTATTATTGAATACATTAGATTGCAAAAATTTACACGTCGACATTAAAGCAGCAAAAAGGAATTTATATAATGCCACTACACTAAAAGCTTACTTAGCCGGATTAAATAGTCACATGAGCCATCTATTAAGATGTTAAACACCAGCAACAATAGAAGATGCAATGAGGCAGTGGAAGAAGAAAATATGAACTATCATCAAGCTCAACTACAGCAAAATAAGCAAAAGATAAACAAATCAAACGATAATTTAAGAGTCAACCCAAACACAACAACAACTTCAACAAAACTCATTTCAACCAAACAAATGCAATTTCCGAGACAACAGTTTACATCGAAATCGATGCATTTCAATCAATAACCGAATAGACAACAACAATAACCATGGAACGGAACTCCATCTAGAATGTCACAATTTCACAAAGAAGACAATTACCTAAACCAACACCAATGGAAGGATCATCAGGCATAACCGCTCTTAAAAATTCACAACAACTGAAATATACTGTAGAAGAACCATCAAGAAGACGCATATAACCCCGAATTCTATCAACAATATCAAGGGCATCTAGAATAAGAAGAATATCAACAAGAAGAATACCAACAAAATAATGAGGAAGAAATTTACGAAGCAAATTATGAATTAATAAACGAAAATTTTCCAACAGAAGCTTGGAATACCAATCCAAATATATAGAAATAAACTACCATATATAGAAATACCGGAAATAAACGCAAAATTTATGATTGATACTGGATCAACAAGAACTTTAATTAATGAAGAAATCGCTCAACAATATTTCCCAGATATAATTAAATATGATCAATTCCAAATTAAAACCTCTCATCAAACATCAAATCATAATTATTCAATAAACATAGGATTTTCACATATTTTTAATCGACCAGATATTTTACATAAACATTACATATTTAATTTTCACCAAAATTATCAAGGGTTAATTGGAACCGACTTATTACAAAAATACATTTCAGTAACAAATTAATTATAACACCAGATGCTCAAATTCCATTATATTTGCCAAAACCAACTAAGGATATTATATTAACACGTCAAAAAAAATATATATAAATTCAACCTAGAACGGTAATGCCAATAAAGTTAATAACAAATTATTGCGAAACTACAGAAGGAGTTTTAAATAATTATACATTCGAAAATAAATTGGAAATACCTGCCGGAATTTGTAAAATTGAAAACAATTGCACAAATCTCCTTATTATAAATCCAACAGATGAACAAATAATATTTTATATACCTGAACAATTCGAATTAAACAACATTGATACAACAGAAAATGAAACAGATTTTGTCCCAAAAGAATTAGACGCATTACAAAAACAAAATTTTAAAAATCTACGTTTACAACATCTCAATAAAGAAGAATATACAGCAGTGCGAAAGTTATATTATGAATATCGAGATATAATGTACTGCGCTGGAATACCTTTGTCTTTTACAAACCAAGTCAAACATTCGATTAGAACAACTAATAACGTACCGATATATACTAAAACATATAGGTATCCACCTATCCACAAAAAAGAAATAGAAAATCAAATTAACTCAATGATGCAACAAGGTATAATAAGACCATCCAGCTTACCATGGTCTTCGCCCTTATGGATTGTACCCAAAAAGATCGACGCAAGTGGACGTAAAAAATGGAGGATAGTAATAAACTATAGAAAACTTAACGAAAAAACTATTGATGACAAATTCCCACTTCCAAACATTGCCGACATATTTGATAAATTAGGAAAATGCAACTATTTCACCACATTGGACCTTGCCAGCGGTTTCCACCAAATTGAAATGAATAACGACGACATTGAAAAGACAGCTTTCTCAACAGATAGAGGACATTATGAATACCTTAGTATGCCCTTTGGATTAAAGAATGAACCATCATCATTCCAACAAGGTATGGATAAGTTCTTACCGGACTTCAAGACATATGTCTCGTTTACTTAGATGACGTTATTATATTTTCAACATCCCTACAAGAGCACATTCAGAGTTTAAGAAAAGTATTTGACAAATTACGAGCAACAAATTTTAAGATTCAGCTAGAAAAATCTGAATTCCTATAAAATGAAGTTAAATTCCTTGGACACATTATTACAGAAAAAGGAATATTACCAAATCCAGATAAGATAAAAGCCGTTTTGGAATACCCTTTACCAAAAACAGTGAAACAAATTAAAGCATTTTTAGGACTAACTGGATATTACCGTAAATTCATTAAAAATTACGCTAAATTAACTAAACCAATGACGTCATGCCTAAAAAAAGGAGCTCAAATCGAACACACAACATAATTTATAAAAGCATTCGAAACTTGTAAACATCTTTTAACAAATAGTCCAATATTACAATTTCCCGATTTCTCAAAACCATTCATATTAACCACAGACGCATCCAATGAAGCACTAGGAGCTGTATTATCCCAAGGAATAGTAGGGCAAGGCAAACCAATCGCTTACGCATCAAGAACACTTAATGACGCAGAAAAAAATTATTCCACAATAGAAAAGGAACTACTAGGAATTGTATGGGCAACACAATATTTTAGACCTTACCTTAATGGACGCAAATTTACGATTTATACCGATCATCGTCCCCTCCAATGGCTATACAACTTAAAAGAACCAAATAGCAAATTAATGCGATGGAGAATTAAATTAGAAGAATTCGACTACAACGTAATTTACAAGAAAGGGAAATTGAACAGAAAAGCCGACGCTTTATCTCGCACATCTCGAAATTCAATTGATAACTTATCAATGACCGGAAATCCAGATGAAAATTTAGACAGATTATTAGACGAATTATTATAAATTTTGAGTTTGGAATTATTATTTCGTTGTTTTTATTTGTTGAATTATTTTTGAATTCGTCCTCCATCTGAAATGCTGATTTTAAATTACTTAGGTGGACTTTTTTATATTGATTTGTCTTTATTTGAATCTCTGCAACATTGTTCGGGTAGATGGAAAGTAATTTATAGGGACTATGATATTTAGCGGTGGTTTTGTAAATAAACTTTTTGCTTCGGCCTAAATGTGATATATGTATTACGCAATTTTTTATTATGATAGTTTATGTAGTTCTCCTTTTGTTTTTCGTTTGTCGTTTTTATCGATAGTGTTTTTCTTCGGTGTTTTTTATATCGAAAAGTATTCTAGTAATTCTTTTGCTATTACTGCTGCTTCTTTGCATAATATTCTTTTTGCGTATTCTAATTTTGAAAATGAATCGATGATTATCAGGAATATCTATGGTTCAATTTGAATTGTGTTCATAAATAAATGTTCAAAGGGTTTCGTAGGTGTTGGGGTTAAATTCAAGGGTATTTGCGGTGGATGTTTGTCGTATTTTGTTTTTTGACAAATTTCGCAACTGTTAATGAAGTTTTGGATGGTTTTTAGTATGTTATCAAAATAGTAGGTTCGCTTTAATGTATGTTTGATTCGATTTTTCTTCGTGGTGCATTACAGTGCCGAAAATGAACTCTACATGAATTTGTTATCGCGGCAACAAAGTTCTCTAGAAGCTGATTGGTTCTAATTCGTCCGTGTTTCGGCACGGTGCCTTTGGCGGGATATAGTCACCGTCAATAATAACAATGCCCAATATAAAGCTTGAAGCCGAAATTCAAGAAACTAACCGATTAAAACCATTAAACCTAACAGGAGTAGACATGTGTAAATTCACTACACTAAAAAAACTTATACATAATTTGGAGAAACAAGTTAAATCACAAAAATTAATTGAAATTCAGAAAGAAGAAACTAATTGGCTGCAATACACAATACCAATAATTTTAATAGTAATTATAATTTTCTTAATAATTAAATGTGTTCCTATAATTAAACAGAAAATTAAAAGAAATATTGACGTTCTATCAGGCCCATTTTGACCTCGAAGTCACTTCTGCGGATGGAGGAGTTATCAACACGCCGACATTCCGCTGACGAAGAAATGATAATATAATCTTATAAATACACCTTACCACACTCATGTATTCATTCCACTGTTAGTTCGCTGTAGCACACGTGTGAAAAATAAATTAATAATCTTTTTTAAAAAGTAATTTCTAAGTTCCTAAAATATAACTCGCGCCGCTATTATTTCGTCGCCCTCTGTTGGCGTGGCGTCCTACTTGCGAACCCGGTCTCCCACAAAAGGCTTTGGCAAAGTCAGCATACACTGCATCAACATAGTATCCAGATTCTAAAGGTCGCAAAATGTAAGACTGATAGCATAACAAATTCGTTTCAGTAGATTTGGCCCGACAAAAACCACGCTGCTCTTCACAAATAAAATCTTTACTACACCAATTTAATTGATTAGCAATTAATAATTAGAAAAAAACACGAAAATATTTCGTAAAATCTACAACAAATGAGTCTTATTAAGATTATGATTAGCAATTAGCAGATCAAATAATTTTGGTATTACCGATTGAATACAAACTCCTCGATGGTTTGTTATATCCTCTCTCTTTCCGCTTTTAAATAATGGTGTAATAAAGCTGTGCTTCCAATAGGTAGGAAAAACACCAGAACTAAGTGAATGATTAAATATTATATGTACATAAAGAATACATACAACATTTCACAAAGTAACTGGGCAATCCTTCAAAACCAGCAGAACAAGAAAGAAATAAATTTGAAATAGCAATGAATATATCCGAAATACTAATTGTAAACGTATTTGAATCAACAAAATGAACAGAGTTCATTTCATTACGATCAGACAGAGAGCTAGAACTATCCACGTAGACATCTGAAAAGCAAAGAGATTTACGCACTCATCGCCATTATCACTAGTTCTACCATTGAACAGCATATTTATGGGATAGCCATCAGTTTTACGAGACACGTTAACAAAGTTCCAAAATGACTTCGAATTATACTTAATTTTATTTTGAATTCTATTAATATACTCTCTATATAAACGCTTACATCTTGAACGTAAAGCTTGAAAAATTTCATAATGAGTTAATAAACTGCTTGCCTTATAATTAAAATGCACTATTTTTTTTAGCTTTGATAAGAGATTTTAATTCAGCATTGAACCATTTTGGATACGTATTCGATTTGATATATTTAACAGGAACATATTTAGACACGACAAACGAACAAACGTCATAAAATTTATCGACGAGGATATTAACATTATCATCATTGAAGTAATCACACCATAAAATATTAGATGAATAATTATTAATAGCACTATAATTCCCAGATTTAAAGTCAAGTACTGGAACAGAAAATTGAAGATTTTCAAAAAACTCAACATTACAAACTATAATACGGTGTATTATGCATACTTTCATTAAAAAAATCATCCGACTTAGAAACACTTATTTAACCTAATTTAGTAAATATTAAATCTAAATAAAACCCTCTATTATTCGGTATATAATTACATTATTGCAAATTATGAAATATCATAGTTTTCGCTAAAACTTTTGCATATGAACAAAGGATACTTGTTCAGCTTGTACAGCGTTGTGGTAGTAAATACTTAGTTTTTTGGACTCCTCCCAGATTCCGATGAGACAATAGGCGGAAAATCATTAGTATATTTTATACTGAGCTCTTCGCCATTCCTTCATCGATCTGCAAGTTCATTATTCAAGTCTTTTAAATGATCCTGCTGCATGTTTGTTCTAACGTTAGTAAATCCAGAATTGAAATTTCAAGATGCTTTAAGTAATTTTAGTGCCAAATTCACTAAAAATAATTTTCACTGGCCTAGGCTTAGCACACAATTTACCAAATCGAATAACTTTAAGAGGGTTGAAGGAATCGACATGAGTTTCAACTAAAGATTTTATCGCAGCAGTACCATTAACAATTTTATCTTCAACAGTGCCTGAAGACTGATAGATTGAAAACGACATTGAAGCCCGGTGCTGTCGTCGATCTTCTATTTCTCTTACAATATTTAACATCAAAACATTATTAATATTAGAACCAGCTGCTTGTTTCAATTTTGACATTTCATCCCGCAATGATTTGTTCTCGTCTCTTAGGGATTGAATTTAGAAGATTATCCCGAATGGAAGAAAAAAAACGTTGAAAAATTATTAATTATTTGTCAAGAATGAATGCTATGGTTGACTCGAGAGTTGATAAAGTAATCACGTTATCATTCGTTACTGAAAAACACGTAAAACATAACCATTTTTCCTCTTTGTCTGCATTATTTTTCTCAATTAAATTAAAACAACCGGTGTTCGTTTATTAATATTACATTTACAAGTAACACAAACATGAGCCATTTTAATTCACTATGGATTTTATATTAATACAGAAATAAATAAAGGGAAATAAACAAATTTAAAAAAATTAACAGAGAACCAATAATATTTCCAAATTTAAAAATGAAATCCAAAATTATGAAAAGATTCTAACTTACTCCCAAAATGCAATAACACACAAAATTAAAACTATAGAATTGGGTGCCAAAATAAAACGTACAAAAAGAGGTCTGATCGACGATTTAGGTACAGTAATTAAGACAATAAGCGGAAACATGGATTCGAGCGACGAAAAAAGAATTAATGAAATTTTAAAACATTTGGTTACTAATGAACAAAACCTCCAAAATCAATTGAAATTTGGATATAGTACGAACATTAAAATTATTCAAAATTTTAACAATATAGTCAAGGATTTAATGTAGTTACTTGAGTACGTGAAGGTTAAATATCACTTAATTAAAAACACAGTTATATTCCTTTCTTCACTTTGTATAAGTGAAGAAAGGAATATAACTGTGTTTTTAACTAAGTGATAGTCAAGGATATCGCATATAATCAAAATCTCCTTAGAGTTCGAATAATGCAACTTCATTCAATTTACAAAGAAGAAATTAATCACTAACACGTTCTGGTTGTAAAAGATTTGTATAATCAACTATTACTTTTTGGCGTTATTAAAAATATTTTAGATAGTTACTAACTAATTTTCATGCAAACGTTGTAACCAAAACTCTGGAAACTCCCACATGAGGCTCTTCCTGTTTGATCAATCACCTTTTCGTCTCAGTTGTCTGCCTCTGTTACACCTATAAAACATCAAATGTATTCCATTTGACATCCTGTCCAAATCGTGTCGTTATATGTTAGGTTTTATATTATTGAATGCTAGGAAGGATGAATGCCCGTTCATAAATGTAAATATTTATAGAAACACAATCTTGGATCTTCTAGATTCAGTTGCATCAGGTACCATATTAGGAAGAAAAGGGCGGAAATGTTTGAAAAACCTCAACTTAAAATTAAAACGGGGTGTGCGATGTGTAACGGTAGCAAATGGCGAGAGTATCGATGTATTGGGCACTGTTCACTTACCACTGACTGTGAAGAACTCCACTGTAATACTGGAAGTATTAATTATTCCTTCAGTCCCTCATAATCTAAGTCTGGGAGTCGATTTTTGGAAACAGATGTAAAATGTCCCTAACTTACGAGATTAATCCTGGGAATTTAATATGGAAAGTCTTACTCGAGTAGATACGGTAGATACAGTTGATACTCTTTCTTCAACTTAATTAAAAATATTTTTTCTTCAATGAATTCAGTGACGCCTCTGACTATGGTCTAAGTGCAGTATTAATTCAGGAGTACCCAGATGGTGAGCACACAATCAGTTACATCAGTTGTTCGCTAAAAAAGGCAGAACGTAATTATACTTCGACTGAGAAAGAATGTTTGGCTGTTGAGTACTATCGAAATTTAAAGTAATTACTGACCATTTCTCCCTAATTTAGTTGAATAGACTGTAAAATTACACAAGTAGATTAACTCGTTCGGGCCTTCGTGACCAAATATAGTATGGCTTCCAATCGTGCATAGGAAGGGAAAGGATCATACAGCTCCAGATTTCCTATCACCCTCAGTACCTAGAACTTTCGACTTAATTCATCTTTTATCTAAGTCATCTAATGGTTTTCAGTATCCCCTTGTGTTGGTTGATACGTTCAGTAAATTTTGTGTACAGCATCTGCTTCGTCCGTTAAATTGTTAAATATGTAGAGGACCTTGTCATTTTAATGTTTGGTACTCCCTACAAAATAGTTGTGGACAATGGTTTGCAATTTAAAAGTAAGAAATTTAAGAAATTGTATGAGATTCAGCCATATGTGGCAAATAATCAGAGATGTACGCCTCCACAATTAAACATACCCAATAATATTTGGCTTACCCTAACAAAATCTTCACCTACCGTAACAGCTAATACATTAAATAGGTAGGCCAACGAAAAGACTGTTGAAAAAGGTAACTGTAGACTCGTAAATGCTGAGCCTTTGTCTGAGATTATTTGGCAGGGGTTACCGAAGTCTGGACGATGCTCAATCTCATATTCGAATTCGGATAGCATCATCACCCATCTTGCGACTCTTGCGTTCGCGTCCTTCTTGTATACCGTTTTTGTAAATGCGTCACAATCGGTTATAATTTTGAACTTTTGGCCAAACAAATAAGTCCTAATTTTTTTTTATTCCTCCTATCACTGCTAAGACTTCTAGTTCACAACTTGGGTACTTTCGTTCTCCTTCCGTAGTCTTCTTTGATATGTAATATACTGGGTGAAACTGATTGTCCGTAGAGCATCTTTGTAGCAAAATTGCTCCGTAGCCATCTATACTTGCGTCCGTATGTATTTCTGTCTTCAAACCTGGTTTATAAATATAAAGTACTGGACCATCCACTAACGCCTTCTCCGACAATTCAAACGCTGACTTCTTTTCATCTTCAAATTTAAATCTTGCTTCTTTCTTCAGAAGATTTGTTAATGGTTTAGCCCTTTTGGAGTACTGGGGAATTAATTTCCTAAAGTATCTATTTATTTATTTATTTACTACTTTATCAGACTTGCTTTATAAATGTAATATCGGAATACAAAAAATAAATACCATCCAAATAACCTAAAAAAACTGTGGATTTGTTTCACATTTTCAGGTTCTGGAAATTTTCTCACTGCAATGGTTTTCTCTTCGGCCGGATACACCTTACCGCTTTCAATTATGTGACCAAGGGATTGTTGCCGTAGGAATTGACACTGCTTCCAGTTTGTTTCTAATCCGTGCTCACTTGCTACTTGCAACACCAACTGCAAACTTGCAAGCCCTTCATTCTGGCTTTTGGCCGGAATAACTAAATCATCGATATACATAAAAACTGTTTTCCTTCTAGTTAGGATTCAAAATACTGTTTATTTATTTATTTATTTATATCTTTGGTCTTATTTCTTAGAAAAAATACATTTAAAAACAAATTAACTACAAAAATATACATAAAATTTTGGCCGAAAGAAGTACGGGCGGAGTTCACAAAGACAAATTATGTTCTTCCACTCAAACCCTTCTTGCACCATGATGTTAGGAAGGCGACAATTCTCGACCCCATCCGGAAACGTTTATCTTGCTCTTAATACCATCTTTTTTATCCACTTTGGAATACCGCTGGCGAGTTACCGAAACCAAATGTTACTTTTGTAAACCAATACTGTCCATTGTGTGTAACGAAAGAATCCATTCTTCAGGTCTAATATCGCAAACAGATTGACGTCTTATAATCTTCTATTAATGGTAGTGGATGGCGGTCCTTGGCCAGTAACTGGTTGATCTTCTTGTAATCCACACATATTCTCGGTTCGTCATCTTTTTTTCCTAACTACCACTACAGGACTGGCGTATTCTAAAATACAGGGTTCGACTATTCCTGCATCTATCCAGTGTTGCACTTGTTGGTCAACGATTTTTTTCTTGGCGTATAGTAGTCGTCTGGGAGCTGAGTGGACTGGATCCTCTCGCTGAAGGATAATCTTTAACGTCTTCGTCTTCTTCGGCTTATGCACTTCCATCATTTTGTTGAATTCCGTTTTATCGATGTCACGTATCATCTAGTCCACGTTCAGTTCTATCTCATCGTTTACTGCAATTCTCAATAGTTGGGATTCTTCGCTTCTAATCCTCTTGATCGTGATGCTTTCCTTTGAAATCTTCAACTCCGTTTGATCCAGTAATTCATTTCCAATTATAATATATAAATTAGATACATCATCGGACACTACATAAACTACGGTATTGAAATTATCATCATCAATTTGAATCTGTACTTCTGCGTAGCCTGAAGGTTTCACTGAATTCTTACCGAAACCTGCCAAAATTAGATTAGATTTCTTGAGTTGAGAGGATCCAATTAGTTTGTGAATGATATTGATCTGATTGCTAGTGTGCATCTAATTGCAAGTCATTAATTTCCACCTTCTTCGTTTTATTTTTAATCAGATTCAACGAACGTACTTCATCGGACCTGGTTTCTTCTTTTTTTACATTACTTTCGTGTTTACATTCAATTGCTCTGTGTCCAAACGTATTGCATCTGAAATATTTCATCCCTTTGTATCTGTGTTCGCAGTCTTTTGATCTATGACCAATGACACTACAATTAAAACCCTTTGTTGCTGTTTTAGCTTTCACTCTCTTGAAACTTGCCTAAATTAGTTTGAAATCTATTCTGATTCTGTTTCTTGCTACTCCTAATTTTGTCATAGGTTCTGAGCTTATCTTTAAAATCGTTCAAGTTCCTAGCACCATATAGAACTGATTTTATACTCACATCGTCAAAGATACCGTCTATCACATACTGAATCAGTGATTCGTTCTCAGATCAGAAAGTGGTACTGTTGCAATTTCTTTCATTATCAAGAAATAAAAAAGACTTAAAAGCGTAGACAAAGATTCTGTAGATAATAATTAGGATAAAATATTTTTTGTACGGATAAAGCAACATTCACTAGAAATTAAATATTTAACAGCCATAATGTACATTAATCCCTATAATAAACGATTATTTCCACATCAACATGGTTTTTCACACTATTTGAAGCAAACTTGTAACCGACTGCATTGAAAGAGCAGACCACATTTCACGACCTGTTTTAACCCGCTGCAATAAAATCCTGCGCATAACTTTCATAATGAACCCTGTAAATCACCCTTTAAATTACTATACGCAAAAGTTTGACTGTTAGCTATAATAATAAGGAAAGTATACATAATTTATCATTCGTACTTATCATACGAATAGCAAAAACTCTCACAGACAAGAATTTCTCATATTCACGCTACAGGACAATGTTTTACGTAACGAAAATACGAGCGCAATAAAACGACAGTGTCCCACTTGTGTGGAACGGCGTGGCCGATGTGTATACATTAAGCTGATGTAATAAATGTTTTGTTGATGTGGCCAACATGGATATACGACGGACATAACTTCTCGCCAAACGGATTTGGCAGTGGGAGCGCAAAATTGGCAGCGCGTCTCTAGCCTATAAAACTGCGCAAAGTTTCACTCTAACTGCGGAATATTTCAGGAACGTCCTCAGATATATATATTTAATCTCACCCCGTATCTCAAACCAACGGGATGTGTATGCTAGTTAAATGAAGTTATATTGTAGATGGGTGCCATTATATTTGCTCATATTCTTATTTAACTACTGAAAAATATATTACTTATACAAACATTTATTTATACGTTTGATTTGTTCTTTTGTAGTAAATTGTAATAAATATATTACAGTTAATTAATAATGAGGTACCAAAAAAATATGTAATAATTATTGTCTCTTAAACAATAACAGATGACAGGTAAATAAAAACCAAATAAAAATTAATAAAGTCCTTTACATAATGATAATGACCGGTCAAAAGTCAAAACTTAAGTCGTACACATTGTAATATATTTATATATTATAATAAATTTTAGTGGTTAAAAACATAGTAAGTGTTTTATTCAGTGTTCAAAGTCCTTTACGTTGTAGAAAATTAATTAATAATTAGAAAAACCTAGTGTTGATCAATTCTTTGCCTATCATCTGTTATCTAGAGCTGTTATTGTCAAAGAAACAATAATTACATATTTTTTATTATCTCATTGTTGATTAAGGGTTAATCAATTATTTAGCTATTATTTCATAATGTTTCATCAAAAGATAAATGAGAAAATTATTCAAGCGATAAAGATGGTTTATTTTTTTATTAGAAAAATATGAAATACAACACAACAATACTGTTTTATTGTCTATAATATAATTTTTGGGTTTGATTGATTAGTTAATTTTAAAACGCAACATAATAACTAATTTATCTTTTGACCTAAATCTTTTGCAACCCAACTTCCTTAAGATTTATTATTATCTCCGTAACAATTCTTAACCCTCCGCATTCATAATTCTCTCCTTTATGGTCGGCAGTTCGTAGTCGTTACGATTAAAGGTTTAAAGGTTTGTTCCCTCTCTCTACCGCGCATTTATTCGACCTGTCTGTCGACTAAATCTGGTGACAGTATTGCAGAGGCACGACATTTTCGCCCTCGATACCGAATACTGCTGCTGCATGTCCGACAGGACTTTTTCTCATTTTCGCTGTCACTAGTTTTACAAAACAACATCTCGTAGTGGATGGGGGAGAGAGGACGAAAATAAAAACGGGAAATTGGCATCGATTGCAGGAGGAGCGCATTTGTTCGGATTCAATTGGGAAAAAAAAAAATTAATTGCCGTATAAAGTTTGATTTAAATTGGTAATTTCGTACCAGGAATGACTATAAAAAATTGTATTCGGTATGATGGTGCACATACAACTGTGCTTGTAATAGGAATATTTTATAATAGTTGAATAGAGGACACCCACATATATACCGGATGTCCTAATATTTACTGAACCAATAAAAAAAAATTAGCTAAGTAAGTTCGGATTGTAAATCAGCAAGGTTGGAAATTTCGAGAGTTAATTTTGAATAATTGATTAATGGTTGAGGCGTTAATTACGTAATAAGGAAGAATACTAGGCCTGCCTGGTCGTTAATTACTGGGATTTCCGGATTATTCTTTGCTTCGTGAATTTTTAAGGATTCGAATAAATCCATTTTGAACCCTTTTTCAGCGAAACGAATTATCTCGAGTACATCGTCATCAAAAGAATGTCGTATTTCAATTAAGTAATTCGCGAAAGTAGAATTTGTATGTTTTAATTTTTTAGTAAAGGAGAATAGTCTTTCTTGATTTGCGATTAGCTTTGTCGAATCATACAGCAATGAATTTGATGGGTTATGGAGAGGATTTTGGGGACGTCGGATTTTGGTTAGCACCATAAAGGCTGATCTTTCTGCGACTTAAAAATTATGGAATGTTACTGGGTGAGAGGATGGCTGAATAGTCAAGCAAAGGACCGCAGATCATTTTATAGATGTGAATGCTGATTTGTATATTTACACCTTGTTTTTTTTAAGTTAGGCCTCTGAAATGTGCCGCCCTTTGTTTGACTTTCGCTTTAAGGAAAGAGGAGTATTCCTAGGTATATGCAGGTGACACAGGGATATATATTTTTTCTATTTATGGATATTGGATGAAAGGGCAAAAGGAGTTGGAATTTGTTAGGGTTGGTGGAAATGCTGCATTTTGCAAACCAGGTCTCTACGGTCTATCAGCATATAGGATGCTGGGAATTTGAGGAAAGTTGAATTTGCGAAGCATTTGTTCTTCCAATTTTCTGAAAACAATTGAAGTGAACCAGATCGTATTTGAAAATCTTTATCTGGTTCACTTCAATTGTTTTCTGAAAAATGGAAGGAGAACAAATGCTTCGCAAATTTAACTTTTTCAAAATTTCATTTGATTTTTCAATTATTCTCAGAAATACAAAATACATGACTTTTTTAGTGGAAGAATAATTTATTCATATATTTCATGACTTGCGTAAAACTTGATTATATTAACACCAATAAATGATTACTATTATTTAGTGTTAATTAATTAATTAAACAATTATATAAGTATTGAGATGTTTTTAATATTTAAAATCAATTTAGAAATTTGAAAAAAACATTTTTAGAATTGAATAAAAGATTGTTTTCATATATATAAATATTTTTATTATATATAAAAGAGTTATTTAATTTTGGAAAATATAAACAGTTTAAATATAATTTCAGAAAACAAATGGAAAATTTAAAAAAATCAATTTAAAATATAAAAAAAATAATTAGCAATGCTTTACTTCACTCTTATTAAATACAGAATAACTGTTTAATTCTCTCTTTAATTTCTAAAAGTAATTAATTCATTAAATAGCTGGAATTTGTAAAGCATTTGTTCCATTTTTTAATTTCGTGGAAATAAATTATCTAATTTAAGAAATAAATTGAATTTTTTTACATTTAGAAAATATCTGAATCTGAATTCGCGATCTTGTAAAGCATTTGTTGATTTAAAAAAAACAGTTATTTATATACCCTGAAAACATTTGATAAATTAGAAAAAAAATTGAATATGTAAAGAATTTATTTTTTTAATAAATTTCGGAACAAATCGAAAATATAAGAATATAAATTAATTAGTTAAAGCATCACACTTGTTTTTTTTTTAAAGTTTTTTGATAACCATTATTTTTTAAATACTCCAAATTATAAAACTTTCTTTTCATTTTTTCCTAGAAACATTTAAAAATGTAAAAATATAAAAATATAAATTAAGGGCTGAAAGAAAGAAGAATCATTGTCATATTGTTAATTACATGTAAATTTATTTCCCTTTTTTCTGTAAATAAAGTTGTTGGTATATATATAAATTAATTAAAAAAACAATTGTTTTTTTTTATATTTAATTAAAAAATATATTAATCTGTCATCACAGTTTTCTTCATTTCTAAAAACTGTTCAGTTTTTTAAACTCGAATTTGTAAAACTTTTGTTTTTCTATTTTCAAGACACAGTTATAAAATATAAGTATAATAATAAATTAATGTTTAAAAGAAACGAATGAGATTTTTTTTAAATTTCAAAGAACAAAAAAATAACACTTAAATGTAGCACTTTGATTTTGTGAGTTATGTGAAGATAAACTTGATTAATGAATAATGCACTGTAAAGCCTTATTTTTTAGTGCTTTATTCATTAACTCAAATTTATATTTTGTTTCAATTTCTTGCTAATAATTAAACAATATAAAATAATTAATTAAACAATTGATTTCTTTTTACATCCTTAGAATAACTGGAAAAATAAAAAATAAAAAAAATATGAATTTTAAAAGCATTTGTTTTAATTATTCATTTTTATGAAAACAGTTGGAAATTGTGAAAGAGAAAATTATTTTTAAAGAAGTTAAGATTTTTTATAATATCCGAGAAAAAATAAATGGTTTGATTCCTTTTATTTACTCTATTCAATAATGAGAGTTATTTTTTGTCGTATTATGACAATTAAATTATTAAATAAATGCCACCCACCCACCACACATATATTTTTGATTTTATTCCATTAATAATTATTTGGTGTTTGTAATTCTGAACAAACTGTAATTCTGAAAAAAAAATATGTTCGGTATTACAATTTGAATAAAAATATTATTATAATTATTTCATCAATCTCACTATTTCAGTTTCTTGAAAATTATTTTAGTTTACGTATTGAAATTATTTAATAAATTAAATACCATATACTTCATTTTAGATGTTGATATGGATGCTGACCACCCACCCTATGTTCTTTTCTACCTCTTCACAAAGTTGCCGCCACTTATGCGCCTTGCTGCGATCTATTGTTTGGCGCATCTCTCTCTTGCAGACCTTGAACCCCTTCTTTAGGTCTTCGGTGGCTCTGCCGGCACTTTTGGCTCTGCTAAGTCGCCTCCTGGCTGCATTTGCTGCCTCGGCTACTTCAACGCACCACCAGTAAAAGTTCTAAAAGTTCTCGGTCCGCGTTTTCTCGATATAATCTCATCACATGCGGCCCTGAGCCTTCCAGAGTAGGCTTCTGCTGCAACCTCGCCCCCTGAGGCAACCTTGTTCCTTTCATCATCCTTACCAGGATGTCCCTGTTTGTACCCTCTATCATCCATCTCTCCTTAGGCTTTGGTAGTCGGAGCGGGAATTCACCTGCCATCCTGATGGAAAAGGAGATATTCCGCTTCGACAGTCAATTTATCGATCCTCCCCAGCATGATTTCCAATACCAAGGTCAAATCGATGATTGACTACGCGGTTCTTCTGGAGAATCTAGGTACATTCCCTACATTGGCCACTTCGAGGTCCTCCTCCACTATCAGGTCCAGCATTCTTTCGCTCCGCGCATCAGTCCTGTGCTCCCCCACAAATACGCCTTGGCATTAAAATCTCCGCACAACACTACATCCCTACCCGCGTTTACCACTCTTCGAATTGTGCCATTTCAGCGTTTGGGGGAACCGTAGCAGGTAATGTACGTGACATCCGCCAGACTAACACAGGCAATGCCTTTTATAGGACAACCCGACGCCGTTGTCAGATGTTGTATCGCAACATCTCATTTTGTGGTATCCCTGTACCAATCCTCGCTGACTCTTCTATAGTTTGGCTCGCTAACGATCACCACTTATATATCGTCTTCGCTCGTCGTTAATTCTAGCCGATCATGGGCCGCGTGGCACCGGTTTAAGTTCGTCTGCACCACTTTAACCACAGAACCGTTCCCTTTCAGCTCCTGTGACCATGGCCCCCGCCGTACCGTCTCTAGTCAGTCGGACTGTATTGTCTCCGTCGCAGGTGACTTCTTGCCCCCGGACAGCCTCTCACCTAACGCCTCTACGTGCGCCCTGCACTTGACGCTGCCTAGATAGTGGTTATCCGCGTCTCCCCTTTCCGCACAAGCCGGACACTTGCTCTGCTTGACAGGCTTCCTCAACATGTCCTACTATGCCGCAGTGTCTGCAACTCTCCCTCGTGTCAGTGCATTTACAGTCGCTGGTCAGGTGCCCGTAACATCTACACCTAGCGCAGGGGAACGGCTTTTCCCTGCGTTCTTGAATTCTGCAGAATGATAAACCGATCCATATGCCCATTGTCTTCAGCAGCCTCACGATGTCCTCGGTCGTAAACTCAACCAGAGCTATCATTATCCATTTGATTTTTACAGCTCCGTCCTTACCTAGAGCTTTATCGATGACTGCCTCCACATCCTCAGGCGTGCTGTCCTCATCGAGGCCCTTAATTTCAGCGCAGGCCATGCTTCCATTGGTGAGCCGGGCAGAGTTCGTCCCCAATATACGGTTGACTTCCTTGATCACCGGGTCTGCATCAACTCCCTTTCTAAGCCCCAGGATAAGGTCTTCAGTGTCGTTCGTCTTTGCGTGATCGCGCTGTAGCATTGCCTGTTAGAACTTGTTGAATGTGGCCACATATGACAAGGTCTTGATGATGAACCTAGTCGGTCTAAATGTCAAGCTGATCGCCGTCTCCCTTCTTCTGCTGTCCGCCATCACCCTTCTTCGTCAGCCTTTTCCTAGCTACTGTCGCCCATTCATCTCCCGGCTGTACCAGAGCTCCCTGAATTCCAGTCCCCGAGGCTGGCAAGGGATCACCCACCCTACATGTATATTTTTAGTTCAGTTACTGTTTTCCCTTTGATTTTTATAAAATCTACAACAGCCTTTTTATTTAATGTATTTTAAGACTTAAAATCAAAGTTTTAACTTTAATTTCAATATATATGTAGGGTAGGTGGGTGGCTACTATCTCACCATCCAATTCCAATAACACGACCAAAGATTTATTAATAATAAAATGCATACAAAACATAATTTAATAATAAATGAAGTACATAACTTAAAACCAAATAAATATTTATTGAAATATTTGGGTATGTTTTAAAGTTGGAGGGTGGGATAGAGGACACCCACCCACCCTACAAATGCACAAAACCTTCCATCAATCTCAGTGTTTCAGTTTCATGAAAACTATTGCAATCCTATTACAGAAGTTATTTAAAATAAATTAAAAACCACAAATTATATCAACAAAATAATTCTCTCGTTAAAATTCTGGGAATTGAAGTTTCCGATAAAGACTGGGCACCCACCCTACATACAAATTTGTATTTTTGTGACAATTTTACCTTTGGTTTTCCAAAAACCACAACCGATTTTAATGTATTTTACAAATTTAAAGTGTTTTAATTTAAATTTCAATATCCATATATGGTGGGTGGGTAAGTGTCTACTATCTCACCCTCCAATTATAATAATAATAATAATAATAGGTTATTTATGTTTCAATGAACACTACAAATCTTCAAATAAATAATGTACATGAAAAAATAGTCAGTAAACGATAGATGAAATCAAAACAAAAAACAAATTGACTAAGTAATAAATAAACTTATCTATAATTGTAAAATTCATCGATTGAATAGGGTTCTAAAGAATACAGATAATTAAATAGTTCTCTCTTTCTCGCGTATAGACTTTTAACCTGTTTGATTGATTTGGGAAGATGATTAATGATTTTTATACATGTGTAGTAAGCACCCTTTTCATATCTATCTAGTCTATGGAAAAGAAGCGTGAACTGTTGACCATGTCTGGTATTGTATGCACATGAAAGTAAAGCTACACTAAATTTATCCTTTTGATTCCAAAGAAACTTAACACATTCGTAAATATATATGCCAAAACAGGTTAAAAGGTTGTTTGCTTTAAAAATACTCCTAAAACTATCGTAATATTTTAATTTGTGAAGTATTCGTATTGCCTTTTTTTGTGCAATGAAAGCCTTATTGGCATCGACACCCGCACCCCAGAAAATGATGCCATATCTAAGGTGTGAATATATGTTGGCAAAGTAGAAGTGTTTTGCTATCATATAGTTACTTGCATTGATTAGTACCCGCAAACCGTGGCAGCCTTTACTAACTTTAGTGCACACCACATTTATTTGCGAAGAGAAACTGAGAGTGTTGTCAATAACGATTCCCAAGAAATTTGTTGATTTTATAAATGAATAGCAATTATTATTTAGGGTCATGCTTTCTGGAGTTGTTAAGTTTTGATTGATTTTGAAAAAAATGAAATTGGTCTTTCCTGTATTCAGTTGGAGGTTGTTGATGATATGGTCTTATTGCCGTTTCTAACTAAATCTGGAACAGTTTCACCTTTAATTAGTACAGTTGTATCATCTGCATAATTGATTAAACAAGCGTCTTTTGGAGTAGTAAGCGAGAGATAATTTATAAATATTATGAATAGTATTGGACCTGGAATACTGCCCTGTGGAATACCCCTCGACGTATCCAATGCCTCTGATATCACATCGATTCCATTAACTGGAAACGTGGTTTTTTGAGAGTTACGTGAAGATAGATTTGATAATTTCACAGGAAAAAATGGTAACACTTTCTTTCACAAAATATTTTTTATTCGCTATATGTATACATTTCGAGTGCAAAGCACTCATTATCAATAGCTTACTAACTAATTTACAAGATTGTGGCTTAATATATACTTAGAAGAACTAGTGCGGGTAGTACCTGGTAACGGGATTATTGGGGAAATCCTAATGAGGATGGCGCAATAACAGGGTCGGGGATGATTGTAGCGATTAGTTCTAATAAAGGGTTATTTAGCGGGGTCAAGTCAAAGTTAAGTAATTTTGTTTTGTGTTTTTTCATCTCCATTGCCTCCAACATATTTAAATTTTTCCTAGACGAGGATTTTAAAATTGTGCTATTATCTATCGAAAATTTATGTCCAGTTGTTATTGTATGGTGTGCTACGGCTGATTTTTCAGAATTTTGATTTCTTACATGATACATATGTTCTTTGAACCTGGTTGCTAAATTTCTTTGGGTTTGCCCGATATAAATTTTGTCACAGTTGTTACAATTAATCGAATAAATTCCCGATTTTTCAGTATTATATTGTTTATTAAATGTGTTGCCTAGCAACGCTTTTAATTGTGTGTTGGTATACAGCGCTGGAGAAAGGTTATATTTCTTAAATAATAGGTCTATTTTTTGAGAAGATTGTGAAAAAATTCATTTTGAGTATTTCTTTTCAGTTTTTTCTCTTATGGGAATTAAACCAGTGGTTAATTTTATTTTGTGTTTATTTGAGTGTTTGTTAATTAATTTCACTATTGTATTTGTATTGTAGTTAAGAGACTTAGCTATATTTAAAATTAAATTAAATTCTTTTTCTCTATTTGTATTTGAGAGTGGTAAGTTAATTGCTCTGTATACCATTGAATTAAAAGCTGCCATTTTGTGTTTCCAGGGACAATTGGACTCAGAATGAATATAATTGAAGGTGTGTGTGTCTTTTCTATGTATATTGAATTCCAATCTATTGTCAATTCTATAAATTAATAAGTCGAGAAAGGGGAGTGTGCTGTTTTATAAAAACTATCGCGACAAACAACGGTTATAATAATACGTTAATAGATAAGCTACTGAGAAAGAAAAAACAAAAAGAATTTCTAAAATACTTTTATCCGCCACAAGAACAATGCAATAAATGGTTTAAAATCGGATTCATCAATGAACTGTCACATAAAATTATGAACTGTTTTAAAGGGAATGAATTTAATATTATTTGCACTAATACTTTGAATATTGGTAAATTATTAATTAATAACAAAACAAACATAGAAAATGTCAAAAAATGTGGTATATATGAGATTAATTGTGATCAGTGCGATGCAATTTACATTGGCCAAACGGGAAGATCTTTTGAAGTGAGGTTAAAAGAACATAAAAAATCAATCATGGATAACAAATATGCCACAGGTTTTGCTAAACATTGCATTGAAAAAAATCATTTTTTCAACGCAAAAGAATTTAAAATCTTACACTCAGGTAATAAGGGACGGCATTTAACGCTGAAGGAGGGATTAGAAATAAACAAAGCCATAAAATCCGGGAAATTTGTAGTAAATGATAATGAAGAGATTTGGAACTCCCCGATTATGGCATCCCTTATTACCTGACTGGAAGTATATATAACAATACAACATCTCTGTATTTCATTCTTTGATAATGACATAATTGTCGAAACTAGTCAGATTAAATAAATAAACAGTGAAACAAACCAAGCGTAAATTGTGTTATTTCTATATTACAAAATGTTTCACCACGTGCTACATGAGAAACTAATTCAAGAAAAAAAAAAAAAAGAAAGAGGTGAATGTTGATGTTCATAACCTGTTAAATAGTTTAACTTCTACATTTATTTAACCAGTTAATATGAGAAAGGGATAAATTAGTGATTACTTCTAAATGAATTTGTAACATGTTTCAATTGGTACGTAAGATGATTATGCTATGAATAAATTAAAATTTCCTGAAGGGGAGAAGGAACTGCTTATAAAGTATGGTTAAATTATCATTAGTGCAGAATATGTGGTTTATAATTGTAGCTTTAAACTAGAGGATATAAATGACATTTCACTATAGACAGCATTCTCATCACTGATGACATAATTAAATACTTTTAAATTCTTATTTTTGTAGCCTTAATAAATCAACTACACTAAATTGAAAAAATCGCTATGTTTTAACCACTAATAACCATAGTAAATATACCAATTCAGTGTAAGGTTGGATTTCCACTAAGTAACGGTTGCAACAATTCTATTCATTAATAGCAACCGCCTTCTTCTATATGTGTGCTATCTAAGCAGATTTCTAGAGTTGAAATGCTTTGGGATGATAAACTATTATGGCACCTTAGATTTAAAAGAAATAAAGGTATGAAGTGTTATAGAGAAGCTTTATTGACAATGAATAGAAATAAGTTTCGCAGGGATACAGAAGAGGAATTTAAAGTAAAATTTAAAGACACTGTTTATTTTAAATATTTAAAAAGATTATTTGGAAAAGGCGATTCTAGAGATAATATCCACCATATTCCAAATAAGATTAAAATGTTTCCTTATTAAAAAGTTAGTTAGATTTTTCTAGTAAGGCATTGAAATATAATAGAGTAAGATAGGAAGTAAGAAGCAGTTATAGAAAGTTAGCCAATTTTAATATTAGGTTTCCATGAAAATAGGGTTTGAAATATTCATTAATGTCATCAGTGGCAATAATATGATCTCTAATGAAAGCTTTAATAGCCTTAACCAAGAGAATCTCTTCCTAAATTCTACTCTCTCTTTAATTCAATCTCCATATACTGGAACTACAAATCACGCTCAATTATAGACCACATTCTCTTCAATAAAATAATTTTAACTCTAATATTGAAGCCATGTTAACAGCGACCACTTTTTCCATAAGCACCAAAAATAGTGCTCTTGCAGATAATATCTTCTAATATGATAATTCATGGTTGTAAAAGAGTGAATAGAATGGATAGTATTGGGAATTTTGGCAGCTGTTTATTATCCCTTTAAATGACTGAAACTCTGCGTAAATTTCTTTGGCATATGATAGAGTGGGTGAGATAATTTCTGAAAAGGTTCTAATTCTTACGCAAGAAAAGTTGATTTGAAAAAAATGATGAAGGAAGAAGCTGGATGAGAAATAAAGAAGTGGCTACTAAAGAACACATGGTTGGAATATGTGATCGATAATAAAGTATTCTTTGTAATTGATATAAAAACAACGTATTTCTATTCCAGTTTGAGACTATTATAACTCACACAAAAAATTAATCTATCAACAAAACAAAACTTAATGTGCTGCGATTTGCAGGTTGTGATATAGACTGGCCACCCACCTTACATTTTAATGTTTATTTAAGTCACAGTTTTACCTTCGGTTTTCCATAAATCACAATAGATTTTTTATTTCAAAAATTTATATCAGTGTTTTAACTTAAATTTCAATGTATATGTTAGGTGAGTAGGTGGCCACTATCCCACCGCTGAATTTTAAAAATTGGTTTCCGCAAGGGCCAATTCTATATATATATACATACATTTTTCTTATATATATATATATATATACAACATCTTTCTTGACAAACACAAATACAACTAATATAAAAATGATGATGTGACCATCATAGTACTTTCCCTATAATTTACTCGAAAACTATGAGGTTTACGCAAAAAAAGTTATTCTTAATAATTTGTTCAGTCGGTGAGTTTTATGAGTACGTGAAAATATGTATATTAAATAAAACACTAGTTTGGCACTTTTTTCACTTGGTTTATTTTATAGCTAAATGTACATTTCCAAAGTGACCATTATCAATAGCAAATAGCAATAACAATAGCAAATAGTTTGCTATTATAATGGTGACTTTGTGACCGAAATGTACATTTAGCTATAAAATAAACCAAGTGAAAAAAGTGCCAAACTAATGTTTTATTTAATTTGTTCAGTTTTAAATTCTCCATAAATATTTATAATATAATAAATAATATAATATAATTGTAGAGAATTCAAAACTTAACAAATCATTAAGAATAGCCTTTTGGAAATTCTAAATTTCAATAACGTTTTCAATAGTTTACGATAAGGTAAGGAAAGAAAAGGCATTAGAAAGCTGGAAGAAAATTTTCTGGAAAATTTCAGAAACCTTGAAGAAAATTTTTCGAATCTAATAGAAGTGAAATTCTAGGAAAAAATTTTAATAGAACAAAGCAAGAAATATAGTAGAATTCCTGAAACTATGTAAAAAAATATATAAATAAGATTTTTGACAAAATAAAGAAGACTAAGCAAAAAGGTCTGGAAAGTAAGTAACAAAATTTGAAAAGTTTCCTAAGAAAAATCTCTTAATCTGGAAGGAAATGTGCTTAAGAAAATCTACAAAATGCTGGAACTTTAAAGAAAAATATCAAAATATGGAAGAAAGTTTACTAGTAATTTCTAATAAAAAATATCGTGAAGAAAAAATTTAAAGAGAAATTACTAGAATATTCCAGAAATTATATAAACCTACAAGAAATTCTCGTCATTAATTTAGAAGAGATATTTTCGAAAAATTGATGAAAAGTAGCTAGAAACCTTAGAAGTCTATAAGAGGAATTTCTAGAACATTTTAGAAGCCTCCAAACAAATTTTAAAGTGGACAAATTGCGCAAAAATAGATTAAATAAAACAAGTAATCATAAAAGATCTTAGGATGATAAAAGAAAAATCTATAAGCATCGAAAACGAATGTCGATATTTGAAGAGAAAAATACAAGAATATTTAGCTAAAATAAAATTTCAAAAATAGAAAGAAAAATAGCAAAAAACTAATTCTAAAATTCTAGAGAATCTAAACAAATTCTCGAAATCTGAGTGAATATACATAGAAAATTGAGATAACATTGTTGAAGAATTCTAGAACGCTCAAAGAATAATCTAATAATTTAGAATTAATGAGAAAATAAAATGCAAAAAAGTGTTTAAGAAAAATTTGTGGAAAATTCTAGAAACCCTGAAGAAAAATTTCATAATCTGGCATAAGAGATTTCTGAAAAATTGAACAAAACAAAAATTAGTCGAAAATTCTTAAAAATTGAATGAAAAATAAATTAAAAAATCAAGAAATCTGTAATAAAAATATCCTAAAACTTCTCAATGAATATTGTTGCAATTTGGCAAGAGAATTTAAAAAAAATCCGTTAAAATTGAGCAAAGTGTGCAAGAGGAAAATTCTGTAAAATAGAAGTTTCGAGAAAATTTCTAAACCAACAAAAAATGTCTCTTAATCTAGAAGAGTAATTCCTGAAGAAAAGGCAAACCAAAGCAAGAAATGGTTAAAAATAAGATTCAAAAATCTCAAGATTGAAATATATCGTTGATTCCTGCAGCATCTACATCGTTATACATTTTTGAATCACTTATGTTTTGAAAATGAGTGTCTGGTCGAAACTATAGCCAGCAAAGATTAAATCCAGTTATACAGACAAACTATTAACTGTTTGTATTGTATTTAAATATATCTTAGAAAATTCGATTAAAGCAAAGCAAAAAGAAGGTAAGCAATTCCTAAAAATTAAAACTAAAATTGTTCACAGTTTTCTTGAATCCTCGACAAAAATTGACGTAACATGAATGTGGAAAATTCTTTAAAAATTCCGAAAAATTAAAGCAAAGCATTCTGACAAATGTATGGAAGTGTTTTGGAATATTCATAAAGTCTAAAATTAATTGTTAGAAAATTATGGAAAGGAAATTCTTACAACCTGAAAAAAAAAACAATTTTTTAATATTTATAGAACATAAAGCATTATTATAAAAAGAAAAAATAGGGTAAAAATCTAGAATCCACGATGTAAACTCTCGCAATTTACAAGAAAAATCTTAGAAAAAACGAGAAGTTAGAAAACTTTTGTAAACTGGAAGGAATATTTTTCTCGCATTCTAAAATAAAAAAATTAGATAAACTAAAGCAAAAAATTCCGACAAATTATTAAAATGTTTTCGTTTTTCAAGGGTTCTATAACTCTCCCAGCAACTTATGTAATTATGATTTCTAGAATTTGCCTGTGATTTCTAGATTCCTATAATATGTCAACAGTTTCTCTTGCTTTTTAGGATTCTAGAAATCTACCAGGAACTTTCCCTGCATTTTATTCTAGACTTCTATGTTTCTCAATTTTTTTTTCGAGGGTTTAATAATGTCCACAGCCACCTGTGTCTAGATTTCTAGAATTTTTCAGCAACTTATTTTCTAAATTTATGTAATATTTCGGCAATTTCTTCTTCTAGAATTCCCTAGCAACTTGTATCTAAATTTTCAGGATTTTATAATTTTCTTTCTTTAGATTTAAATAATATTTCAGCTAATTTTCCTCTTTTCGGAGTTATTAATTCACCCAGCCACTTGTAACTAGGGTTATAGAATATTTCATCAATTTATCTTGTTTTTGAGGGTTCTATAACTAACACAGTAAGCTGTATTTTGATTTCTAGAATTTTCCAATTTTTTATTTTTCTATATTTATATAATATTTCAATATCTCGATATCCTAGAACTTACTAATATTTTTTTTTCTGGATTTCTATAATTCAGAAATGTCTTAATTTTTTGAGGGTTCTAAAATTTTGTCAATTTCTAGGATTCAGTAGTTTTTTTATGTTTCTATAATATTTCAACAATTTCTAGTCTTCTAGAGAATTCTAGAACTTGTATTCATACTTCTAGAATTCTTCAGCATTTTTTTCTAGATCTTTATATTATTTCATTTTTTTTTTTCTTTTCGAGGGTTGTAGAATTCTCTCAGTTGCCTTTATAGATATAGCATTTTTTCTAGATTTAAAATGGTGATGTTCTTCCTATATTTTTCTGGAAAACTGTGAGGTTTACACAAAAAGGCTATTCTTAGTAATTTGTTCATTTTAGAATTCTCTACAATTATGTTTTATATAAATTTCAAGTGGATCCAATAATTTAATAGCAATTGGTAAAAAATGTCAAAATTTTCTATTTTTATTTTTGTTCCCTGAGAAATAAGAATTTTATGAAAACTATGTTTTAAAAAAACTTGTTTAGTTTCTCATTATCTTTAACTTTTGTTTGAAAAGTTTTCTAATATTTTTCATATTTAAAAAAATATCGACAAAAAACAAAAACAAAAAAAAACGTCTCGAGTAAACATCCACTTCCGGTTGTTGAATGTTCACCAAAAGCTTTTCAGTTCCAGTTTTTAATGATAAAACCTCAAGTTTAAAGTTTCATCTCAATCAGATCATTCGTTTTTGAGATACAGCGCCCACAGACATTTTCACACACGAAAACAATACATCCCCTATATACTACGTATATAGGGAAAGTAAATATATGTATGATACAGTTGACGTCAGTTTGTTAGTTTGCTAAATGGCTATCAACCAGTGGGCTTTCAGCCTGGATTTGTCATTGTCGATGTGTTTCGTCATTCTGTCTCTGATGATGGATGATGTGATGCGATGAATTCAAATGTAGTGAATAAAGTGGTTTTATTTTTTCTTTCAGATTACAAAAAAAAAAACACTTGAAGTATGTTAGAACTTTCAACAATATCTCTTCTATTATGTTCAAATTGTATAGAGAAAATGATTTTTGATGATTATTATTGTTTCTTTTAAAATTTTCAAAAATCTTTTGCTTCATCACATAAGAATTTTCTTGTAATTTATCTTCCAAACTGCGAGGGTTTTAGAATTTTTCAACACATCATCATTTTAATTTCAAGAACTTAATCAATTTTTTTGAGATTAAGAAACCCAATTATAAATTATACAAAGAAAATCTAAATCTGTATCCTTATAGAACTCACCTCACTTCATATTAGGCCTAATTATATCTAAGCTCTAGCGAAGCTCTTTCTTGGCGTTTAGATTTATATATAAAACCCTCTTCTGAATAATTCACGCGGTCTAATTTTAAAAATTTCGCTACGAGCTAATGTGAGGCTAATGTGCAGAGAGGATAGCAGGAATCGGCGACTGTCGCCTGCGAAATTGAATTGTAAAGCGAGTCGTCCTCTCCATGAATGATAGATTGCCGAATCGATTATGCCTGGAAGGGTGATACGTGACGTGACATTCGCTAAATAGGAATCTCCTACATAATAAATGCCGCAACGAATCGATCTTCCAGTGTCGGCCAACAAACACGCTAAATTGACAAGTGTTAACATGTTTTTTTTTTATAAGCATTATAGTAATCACCTACACGTAAAAATCTAATTTATTCATTTAATGCTATTGAAAGAATTTTATTTATTAGCTATAAGTGATTTTAACACAAGAATAAAACGAATTAAAGAAAGTTTATATTTCTTTACCTTCTTGCTTTAACCTAACGAATACAAGGGGTGCGAGGGGTATGTCAATTGGTCGTCTAGCTCTTGGGAATTTAGTTACTATAGAGCGTTTCTCGCGTTGTGCGTGTGAGACTTTTACAAAAAATTGCGATTATGCGACTGCAGCGCTAAGATTCTGCTGCATTCGTGGTTTTCGCTACTTAAAAGAGGTGCCACACATATCTCTCAATCGAAAATGGGTCTTCTTGAAAAAATCATCATAAAATGGCGCCCAACACAGGGCCATCATAAGAAATTTTGGTGTTCGAATCAATATGTGCCGCCACCGCGACCTTTTACATTTGTACGATATTATAATTAAGAAATAAATTTACAAATTGTATAGTTTAATAAATAATAAACTAATACATAAAATTTTATTAGACTACTAAATATAAATTTTCTTTAGAGACGGCAAGTATAATGTGGTTCACTTTAAATAACGAACTCAACACGTACATTACGTCGTATCTATCTCATCGCTCGTGCATTTTGTTACGGCATCAACCCCCGGCAACAAAGTACCATTAAATGACCCCCGCTGATAACGTGCAGACGAACACGGTCGCAACTTGTGCAGGCAGGGCCGAACATAAATCATATCCGAATAATTGGTCGGCGCAGTTATTACGTCTTATACGGTGCGAGGCGAAAAGAAATTAACAGCAATGATAGGGGGTGTATGTGATGAGAGTGGGGATGAATGCGAGGGGGGAGATGGCAATCATTTAGCGGAAAGACGATGATGGAAAGCGGTCTTTATTATCTCACCACCGTAACGGTAGTCCATAAAAGAATATAGAGTATAAATATAAGTTGATTATTCTTTTAAAAAGTAATTGATTTAATTAAATTTTCTAAATTTAAAGGAACTGGGAAATTAAAACTCATATTTTAGGTACTACAAAACTTTTAGCAAACGATGTTTCACTCCATTTTCTGTGATTAGGTATCCAAAGTAAAGAATTTCTTATTGCAAAAAATATTTTTTGTAGATTATGCTGTTAAAGTCGTTCTCAGCTGTTTAATACTATTTGGTAAACTGTAAATTTTGATACACAAAGCGTGTCTAAGTGATGATTTTGTTTTACATCAACTCCATGGGAAGCCTTATTTTGGGGCATGTCGGTGATGATGCTGCAGTGGGCTTAGGGAAACTATATTCTAGTGCATATCAGTGAAAAGTTGACTCGCAGAATCGAAGACCATAGATTTCATCAGTGATGATGTTCAGGTTAAACAATGTTATCAATATTTTTCCTCCTTATAATTAGTTACAGAATTACCACAATCAGTTACAAAAGTATCATAGCTTGTCAATACTCCCTAGAACTCAACAAATCCTACCGACTGCGCCAATTGTAATGTTATTTAGAATTTAGCACAAATTTTTCAGTTTTTACTTAAAGAAGGACACTCGCATCTTCAACAAACTTATAATAAGGGTGTGTTTGCAGTAAAACAATCTAATAATTAAACGTAGATATTAATTTGATTGCAAATAAATTTATTGATAGATGTATAATGGAATTTCACCAAGTAACAGTCTTCTCAATCCGATATTCCTTGATATATCAAGTAAACTCATTTATTACTTTCCCTATATAGTATACATAGGGGAGTATTGTTTACGTGATTTTTTTTTGAAAATTTCTTTTTGCGGAAATATCCGTTTTGGGGTCCCCTGAACCCAAATTTTTGTGTCTGTGTGTATCTCAAAAACGAATTATCTGTTTGAGATGAAACTTTAAACTTAAGGTTCTATCGTTAAAAACTGGAACTGAAAAGCTTTTGGTGAACATTCATAAACCGGATGTGGATGTTTACTCGAGGAGTTTTTTTGTTTTTTCCTCGATATTTTTCTAAATTTGAAAAATGTTACATACAAAAGAAACAACAGTTAAAGGGAATGAGAAACTGAACAAATTTTATTTAAACAAGTTAAGAACTTGCGAGAAAAAAAAATAAAAATAATTCATTTTGACGTTTTTTGCCCACTGCTAATTAACTATATGAGTTAATTGAAATTTATATAACATCTAATTGTAAAGAATTCAAAATTAAATAAATTGTTAAAAATAGCCTTTTTGCGTATAAATGTAAGGAAATTACTATTTTACTTACTTGCAAATTTTACCTTCTGAAATTCTTTTTTATTTAAAAAGTTGATTATAGAATTTCAAGTATTTTTTTTTAGAAATTTCTAGAATTGTTTTATTCTTATAAGTAAGAAACTTTATTGAAAGTTTTACAACTTTAATAAAAATATTTCTTCTAGATTTCTAATTATAATAATTTACCTCAAGGATTATCAAATTCTCCTTATTTTTTCAACATATTCTCTTCTAGTTTTTAAATATATCTTCCATTCTAAAATTTTTAAGCAATTCGTATTTTCAATATCTAGAATTACTAGATTTACAAATTTTCAAGTAATTTTGATCCTTGATTTAAATTACAAACATTATCTATGAAGGTTCTAAAATTTTCTAGTGGTAGTTTTCCTCAGCATTTTCTGTCTTATAATGTTCTCTATTAAATTTCAAATATTTTAATTTAGGCTTCAAGATTTTTTTAAATGTCATTCTCCTAGATTTCTAAAATTTGCTAATGATAGTGTTTTCTCTCTTTTCCAGCAATTTCTCTTCTATACTTAAAGAAAAATATATGATGATTATAGGACTTTTAGCAATTTCCCTTACAGTTTTCTAAAGTGTTTTTTTTTCTTAATTGCAAGAACTTTCTTTGATTTTTTTATAAAAGTTTTCTCCCAGATTTCTAAAATTTTCTACAATATTTCTTTGTACTCCATCTTATCGAAAGTTTCAGAGGTATTTCTTACGAAACCTTTCTCCACAGATTCTAAAATTTTTTTCTTTCATGTTTGACAATTTCTCTTCTATATTTTACGAATAAAAACCTTTATAAAATTTTTAGCGATTTTCTTTACAGATTTAAAATATTTTTTCTTTTCTATTGTATGAATTTTCATTAAGGTTTCAATATTTTATAAAAGTTATCTCTCAGACTTCTAAAATTTTACAACAATGTTCCTTCTGATTCAATAATTTGCTTCGAGGATCCTAAAATTTTCCAGTGGTAAGTTTTTCATTGTTTTTCAAACATTTTATCTTCTAGTTTTTAAAATAACCTTCCATTCTAGAATTGTTCAGCAATTCCAATTTTAAATTTCTGGAATTACTAGGTTCCAAAAGTAATTTTTATCCAAGATTTAAATTGCAAAAGTTACCTCTGAAAGTTAAAAAAAAAATAGTTCTAGTATTCTCTTTCAGCATTTTCTGTTCTATGTTGTTCTTTATCTAAATGCAACAATTTTCAATAAAGGTTGTGGTATTTTTAATAAAGAAAATATTATCGGAATTTCTCTTGCGAAATTCCACGGATTCAAAAAATTCCTTATTTTTCTTTTCCAGCAACTTCTCTATATTTTACGAAAAATAAAATATGGATGATTATAATTTACCAATTTCTCTTACAGATTTCTAGAACTTTTCTCTAATTTCTGAAATTGTCCTTAAAAATTTTACAATTTTTATGAAATATTTCTCCAAGATTTCTGTAATATTTCAACAATGCTTCTCTTTCTTTTATCTGATCGAAATATTCCAGGAATTTCCTAGTTACAATTTTTTTTATTGATGTGTAGTCGGACATAAATATATGTATTACAACTGTCAAGGTAAAATTAAAAATTAACTTAAATATATACGTGAAATATCTTAAACTAAATAAAACTAAACTAAAATTATTATTAATTTTTTTTAGTTTATTTATTTATTTACGGATGGCCATTAAATACAAACATACAAATAGTTATAAACACAACATATTAAAATAAATGTTAATAAGGTAAAACTCGAAAAATACAATTCAAAGGTTTTAAAATTTTCTAGTGCTTGTGTATTCGTTGCTATTTAGCATTTTCTTTTCTAGTTTTATAATTTTCTTCCAATCCAGATTTTTTCAGCAAATTCTATTAAACATTTCAAATTTGTGGGATTTAACATTTTTAAGCAATGTTTAGCCAAGATTTAAATTGGAGAAAAATCCAGTAATTTCTCTTCTAAATTATACAAAAAATTAGATGATTATATTAGTACAGATTTTTAGAATGTTTTTTTCTGATTACAAAAATTTTCATTAAAAGTTTTATAATTTTTATGAAAATGTTCTCTTAGAGTTCTAAAATATTTCAATGCTTCTTATTGTAATTTGGAACAAAATTTCTCTTCCTAGTTGAAATAAAATGTTCTTCATTTCTGGAATTTTTCAAATTTTGAAGTCATTTTCATCTAAGCTTAAACATATCTCAATATCTCCGAAAATTTTCCTTTTCTAACTGTAAAATTTTTCATTGATGGTTCTAGAGCTTTTAAGAAAAGTTGTCTAGTCAGAACTTATAGTAATTTCTTTTGCGAAAACTATATCGAAGAATTCTAAAATTTTCTAACTTTCTATTCCAATAATTTTTCTCCAAAATTTAAATATTTTCTCTCAGATTTAAAATATTTATTAACCAATATATATTTTCGCTCTATCTCATTGAAATTTCTCTTCAGAGTTGTAATAAATTTCAGCAAGGATTCTAAAATTTTTCTAAAATTTTCCAATCAGTAAAACATCATCAAAAATTACAGGCAAACGTTATGATGGACACATCACCATTTTTTTTCTAGATATTTGGAATTTTCTTTTTTTATTAATGTGATTTGATAACATATACTGTATCAGAATTTTATTAAGTGATTTAATATTTCTAGAATAATCCAACATTTTTTTAAAGATTTTAAAATTTACCATTCAGGTTTCATGAATTTTTTTCGAGGGTTTTAAATTTTTTGCGTTTCTTTTTCAGATTTTGTTTCTAAAAAATTTTATAAATTTTCTTCCTGAATTTTTTATTAATTTTTAGAGTTAGGAATTAGTTTAGTATTTAAACAAATATATTAAAGTCTTTTAGATAGTTTTCAAAAATTATCTTTATGCATTAATCTAGCCTACGCGATTTTACGTATAATTATTGTAAATTATTGTAAATAATCTAACAAATCAGCGTACTCCTGACGTATCCTAACAAACGGTTTATTAGGAAAGGTCAGGAGTACGCTAGGTTAATGCATAGTACATTGAGGTAGGTCAAGAGTACGCTGAGGTCGCTGCACTAGTAGTTATTGCCCTAGATAAATCAATTGTTTAATGGGATGGAATTATGTTATTATTTATTAGAAGTGAATTATATTTTTCTAGTTGTAATGGTTTTGTGTGGGTGATCGAAAATATTATTTCTAACTTGTTGTTTTATATGAAATTTTAGAATTAATTATCACTCAAAGGTATAAGAAAGGTAGTTGAAGAATCTAAACACTTGTGAAATGCAAAATATAATAGACGATAGTTTTCTGTATACGATCAAAAAGAAAAATTGGATATCTCTGCAGATGCAAAACAAAATTATACTGATACTTTCTACACAGACCAATAGTATGTTGTTCTTCTAATAAATGGCCTTGAATTCTAATAAATTTAATGAAGGTGGGCTGCAACAGAATGTCTAATTTCTTCTCGTCTTCGTTCCAAAATTATATTTTTATAAAAAAATAAAACTAAACTTAAATTTTGCTAAGAATGGTTAGTTATGTTATTTTCTTTACTTACTAATCATTAATAATTTTTGAATGCTTCTTTTCTTATTGTAAACAAAATTGTTTTTACTAGTAAACTATTTTGGAACAAATATCCATTTTTCGTTTTACTTATTTTAAATTAAATTCTACTTTTAGATTTTAGTAATTTGTAGCAAAATTGTACATGCTATTTTTGTAAAAAAAAACTAAATAAGCCAGAGATGACCTTCAAAAGAAATCAATAATTTGTTATTCTAAAAAATATATTAATTAACATTTTTTTTTAAATTTTGATCCCAGTTTCAACACCGCATTGTTGGTGAGATCCTACGTAGATCGAAACCAGTCTATGACTGTTGTTGACAGGGAAACAATAATTTCAGTGTTAATTTTAATTTTTTTTTTAAATCAAACTTTTAATATTCTTTAGCTATAATATATCTATAAAAATATACATATGATTTTATTGTAGAACAGTAAGAGAATTTCAAGAAATTACACGAAAGGTAATAAACACTTAAAAATTAAATTAAAAAACGATTGAATTTTTGACTAAAAAACTGTAGAAATTAAACAAGTTTTTATAAAGAAAAACAATTCTAATTTAGCAGCTGAATGTTACTTTTTATTGACAATTTGTAATTTGTTGTTTTTGATCATTTTTAAGTGCTTACTTTTCTCCATTTCTACTGTTTTTGATAATTGTCAACACTTACGTTTTTTTTTCATAACAATCAATTGTTTTTTTTTATGAATTTGCAAATTTATATTTTTTTAAGAAAATTTATTAACTTTTAAATATTTCCATTTGGCAATCTCTACTGTTTTTGAGCATTAATAAAAATTTCTACGTTTTTTTGGTAATTAATAATTATGTGTTTTTTTTTTCAGGAAATTTTTCATTTTTTTGGCTATGTGATTAAAAAAAATAAATTTAAAAAACATATTTTGCCTTATTTTTTGATAATTGTCTTTATTTGAACTTTTATGAATTATTTTCTCAAACATTTTTCAAATAATAGGTTGTTGAAAAAATTCACTCGGTTTGTTTCACTTAATTTTTTATTTTTTATTCGACTAGTTTCGGCACATTATCTTCTTCATTTCTTGATAATGACCCAATGCTGAAACTAGTCGAATAAAAAAGTGAATTTTTTCAAAAACCTATTATTAACATAATGTTTCACCAAGTGGAAAATGAGAAAGAAATGTTTTTTTTTTGATAATTTGATTTTTTTTTGTATATTGTAATTACTTATCTTTGTTAAACGCGACGTTTCTACAATTGTCAATAATCTAAAAGTTTTTAATAATTTTCTTTTTTTCAGATATTTTACTTTTTTTTGTTTGTTCATTTGTTTTGTTTTTATTTTAGAAGGAAGGGAGCAATTAGATTTAGTTTTGTTTTACAAATTTATACTATATCTATTATTTTTGCTAATTGTTATGTTTTCATTTTTTAAACCTTTCCTTTTTATAAAAGCTCAATTGAATTATTTTTTCCAAAAATTTCCGAATGTTTTTTAACAATTTCAATTTTTTGTTGATGATTTTGAAATGATTTATTTTACCAGTCCTTACTGTTTTTGATAATTGTCATTCTCGTTGATATTTTTTATTGGGTAATTATCTTTTTTCAGGAACTTAATTATTTTTTGTTTTCCATTTTTAGCAATTAAAATACTTTTTTAATTTTTTTGTGCACAAATTTCTGCTGGTTTGATAATTGCCATTTTTCAATTTCCTAATATTAGTTTATTTATATAAAAGCTTCATTGTATTTTTCAATGTTAAATTATTTTTTAATTTTTAAATTCTTAAAAAAAAAGTTTTTTTCCATAATTTTATACTACCTTTACTAATTTATTTATTTATTTATTAACGGTTAACACCTTTTACATTTAATTACACAAACATTAATAACAACAATATTCTAAATAATATGTTCTTTTACATTAAAACAATCTCATTTGAATTTGTCAAATATGATTTTTTTTTAAGTTATTCAATTGTTTTCTTTTAACTATTTGTACTTTTGCTGTTTGCAATTTTTAAATGATTTTTTTCTGCGAACCTCTGCTGTGAATTTTAATTGATATTTTTTTGATAATTATATTTTTTTCTCTTTTTTTTGAGGGGTTGTCAAAATTGGAATAGTTTATTTCCACAAATTTCTGTTTTTTTTAGTAGTAGTTGTAGTAGTAATGTTTGGCTATCGGCCACGTGGTCCTTCCGCCAATTGTTTTCGATAATTCCCATTTTTTTAGAATTTTCATGTTTTTCTGTTTAATTCACCAAAAAAAGTTAATACATCAAAAATTATTCAAATTATAGGTCATTTTAAAAAGACCTATAATTTTGTAAACGCACCTGTTTTTTTTTGTTTGTTTTTCAAAAACATTTGAAATTTTGGTTTAAAATATAAACTAAAGTATTCAGTTTATATTTTAAACCAAAATTTCAAATGTTTTTGAAATACAAACAAAAAAAAACAGGTGCGTTTACAAGATTATAGGTCTTTTTAAAATGACCTATAATTTGAATAATTTTTGACTTTTTTGGTGAATTAAACAAAAACACATGATTATTCTAAAAAAATCAATTTTTTAAATTCTGATTTAAATTAGTTGAATTATATTATATTAATTTGATTTAAAAAAGGAATTGAAAATTTAAAAACTAACTTTTAGGAAAAGTTCAGAATTCATCAAAAAAGTTGCTTTAAAAAACTAATTGACAATTAAAAGAAAAAAAATCAAAACTATAAAAATTCAAAAGTAATTAGTATTTTTAATTCAATATAAATAGCAATTCAAAACTTTCCTAAACATTATTTTTTAAACTTTATTATTGTGTAATAAACAATTGAAACATAAATCAAAAAAACAGTCGAAAACTCGTTTATAATTACAAAAAATCGAATCTTGCAAAAATATTTAAGTTACTCCAAAATGCCACTATATAAAAAAAATGAATTAAAATTTATGCGAAAGACTTTTTAAAGTAAGTCATAATTTTGCAAAGAGGTGAGAAAAACCTGTTTTTGTTAAAGAAATCAGCCCAATTCTTAAAAGAATATTTTTTTGTTTTGTTTTAATTTGGTTTAATTTGTTCGAAAACAATTTGAATTTGATTTAAGAAAGTGTTGAAAATTTTAAAACTTACTTTTTAGAAAAAGTTCAAAATGCTTAAAAACAATTGAAAATTTAACAGATTCAAAATTTATCTTTTTGAGGATTTAGAATTTTTTTGAATCAAATTTAGATTTTTTTATTTTTGAAAATGCAACAGGTTTTTAACAGTTTTAAATTGTTTTAAAAAAATTGTTGTAAAAAATTAAACGTTTGAAAGCACAAAAGCCTAAAATTTCCTTATAACGATTACGTTTTCATTAAAAACAATTGCAATTTTGGTAATAAAAGCTTTAAATTGATTCCTTCAGATTGTTGACAAAATTCAAAAATTTTTTTATTTAAAATTCGTTGAAAGTAAACGGATTCAATCAAATTTGTTAAAAAAAGTATTGAAATTTTTTTCTAATAATTAATTTAAAATTGATTAAAAAAAATTGACAATCGAAAAGAAACTAGAATCTTTATTAAAAAAAACAATTGAAAATGTGACAGCTGAAAATTTACTTTAATAATTAAAATAATTAAGCAAGAGGCAAAATTGATTTTTAGATAATTTACATGCATAATATTTATGCAGTTAAATTATGTTTCCAATGTTGTTAACAGATTTTGACAAGCTTTTTTTGAGAACAAATGATTTCGTTATTGTTTGTTATTAACATCCACTGATCGATTTCGGCCTATTCGGATCTTGACGAGCGCAGTGCAATTGAAGAAAGGGAAACGGAATGTTATTATGGAGTTTATAAATCTCCAGTTTTTCGTTAAGAATAGAAACACCATTAAGGTGACATCTACTGTCTAAACGTTGCACTGATTTTTCTAATAGCCAGTGCAACATATAAACAATAGATGTCACCTCAATTATAATTTCTCTCCATTATATATTAAGCTTGAAGTTGTATAATATGCATTTTTAATAGAATTTTAATAGAAAAATTAAGAAAAAAAATATTTTGATTTACAAAAAGACAATACTAAATAAATGATTTTTTCCAAGTCAATAACAGCTATGGCCTGTTTCGATCTAGTCTAGTGAAATGCTTTAACCAATAGATATCACCTTAATGGTTTTTCTATATTTACGAATAGAAAAGAGTAAAATGTATTTAATTAAAGAAGAAAATTGTCTCGTAGCGTACTCTTGACCTGCCTCAACACATTTTATATTGACATAGCGTACTCCTGACCTACCCTAATAAACTACGCATTTACATAGGTCAAGAGTACGTCAGGTCAAATTAAAACATGTTAATTCATAATATATTAAAGTAGGTCAAGAGTACGCTAAGCCAATACATGTTTTTGAAATATTTTTATACTAAAACTAATGCTTGTTGCGCTACACCTTTCATAGAAACAGATATTAATATTAGGTGAAGAGTAACACTTGTTTTATTCCATCTAATATTATTTTCATACTCTTTTACGAAGGTGAGATAAATTCCCAATTATAATTAAATGTAGCCAAATAGAATGCAACATAAATTATAATTTTATGCCCATTACTAATTACTACAATTGAAATTTTATTTTCACTGTGAACAACAATAAAATGGGTGTACGAGTCCGCAGGTAATAATTTCATTATCGCGAGTCGTAAATTAAGCCGCTGTCATATATTTTAAAATGGGTCCCATTAAATTGCACCAGCAATATGTCCAGGGGCATTAATGAACCGTGAAATGTTCCCGCGATAAAATCTACGCGTTTTTAATTTCCACCCACCGGCACCACCCCCACTCTTCCTACCTGCCCGCGCCCCGCGCTTCAGGTGCATCCGCCAGACTAGAAATGATTAATTAATGGACGGATAATTAAATTTTTAATAATGGTACACCCCGTCGCCTTATAACGTGAACGCAAACTATAATTCTTGAGTTTTTACGCGGTCGACGTTTTCACGGTTAATGAGAATCTGGCGAATTACTACAAGATTACCATAGATTTATTTCTATTTGAAAAAAATAGCAACCCTGTACATATTTTAAAGATATGTTTATGATAAAATACTTTCAGGAATTGAAATGGAATATGAATCTTTATCAAAATAAATAATACCATCCCTTAAGGTAGACGTTCTTAATATTATGATCCTTTAGAAAGATAGTTTAGGATATATTATTTCAATTAAAAAGTAGACGGAGAAAATTTTAATATAGAGATATGTTTGGGAAAATGGATTTTAAAGGAGGATATATAGAGTTTTGAAAGGAAATTAGAGTTGTTTCTTCTAAAAAATTAGGAAGATAATTAATTAAAAAGGTTTCAGAGAGCAAAAGTGAGATTATAACTTGTTGAATAGCTAATCTGTTAGGTCAATATTGTCTGTAGATAATATCGTGTACGTTATGAAATGTAGAAGATACAAAAGTATATATTTTTTTAGACTTCTAAAAAATTTAAAGTAAACATTAACTATGGTTTTTTGTCAACCACGGAACGGATTTCGATGGTTATCCACTCAAATAGGGATTTAGTGCAAAGCTTAGACAAAAGATGGCACCTTTATGGTAATATCTTGAAAAATTCAAACTAATTGATCTCCAAAATTCTTTCATCCGTCTTTATAATTATCTTTAAGATGTTAAAATTCGTACTTGAGAAGATTTTTCTAGGAATAAGTAACGAAGAAGATGAAAGGAAAAACCAAAGTCAATAAGTAAGATATTTGCTTTAAATTCGACTACAAAAATAGCGTTTGAAATATTAGGTTGCGTCTTCTTTTTAGTAGAATATAATGAATAGACTAAGTGCTGTGCTCTAGAATGAGAACCAAATTCAACAAATACTAAATGCTCTAGTTTAGGTCAAAATGAAAGATAACAAAAAGCAAACATGGATTAACTTTATTGATATGTTTTATCCTTGTAAATTTATATTATTTTTTTTAGAGCATACTGAAACTTTCCTTGGCAGTCTTCTTTATGAATTTCTTATTACCAACAGGATCTCCGCCCCATTCTGGTGATCTTTCTGTACATTCTCAGGCAGATTTATTTGTTCACCAAAACCAATTTCTCCCACTGACGATCTAGATTTTACCTTCGTATATAATTTTGAAGCTTTGATAAAAAAAACTCAAAGCCTACAAAAATATTTGCCCTGGTTTTTGTTAGAATGTTTGAGTACGTGGAGAGTAATTATTATCATAAGATTAAAATACCCTTTTCTTTAGTAGTTTTATTAAAATACTTTATGTACATTTCGAACACTATGTGTTCATTATCAATAGTTAGTTAACTATTCTCTTATGGTGTTCCTTATCTAGTACCAAATCCAGACTGAAGCAATCAAAGAGGTAAAAAAAGTAAATGTTTTTAATTAGACCATCAAGATATTTAAAAATATATAGTCTCTAGTAGATTACTAGCCCCAATCCGCCTTATACTAGAGGACTTCTAATATCTCCTTTATTTGGCCTTCTTAATTCCCTCTAGGTCATTTCAATTCGTACATAAGAAAGAACGTTAAAAGAAACTACACTTTGTTCATATAATATACATAATTCTGTATGTGATTCCATGATGTATTACAAAGTAACAGCTTCCATCAAAAATCATATCATACATAAGATTTTTCAGAAGGAATTTACAGTTAGCTGAAGGAATTGAGGAAAAAGCAAAATAAGGAAATGAGGTGACTTCATCAATTGGACTTCCCTGAAAAGTTGTATTTGAAATATTTAGATATGTCACCAGTGAGGATATAGTGCTTACCAATAGCCTTATCGTACGTTTTTTCTCTTATTTCCAACCTTTATTAATTACATAGGATATTTCATTGTAGACCACATTTTTCAACCATGTTTTCTTAGCAGCCACTTTTTTAAATTTTGTATTCAGCTTCCTTCTTTCTTCTTCTTCTTTACTTCATTTAAAATTACGTACGAATCTAATAAAGAAAATTATGAAGCATTTTAACCATTTAATAAACTATAAACACCTACATTCACCTGTCTTGTCTTTACCCTATACCATCTCAAACAATTTCCATAATTCATATAATTTATTTAAAGAAACACCTTTTATTTACTTTTCAAACTCTGCATGGCCCCTTTAAAACAAATTATCATTTCTCTCGCCAATATATTCTATTCACATTCTCACCTCCGCGACTTAACTATCATTGTTCTTCTCACAAACTCGAACTATCATTTTAGATATCAGCTAAAGAACTACCTTTTTTGGTACTTGAGAAAATGGAAAAGATGGTTGCTATTAATATGACTGCCAAAATCAGAGTTAAAAGTATTTAATTGTGTCACTAATGAAAAAATGTCCTCTATAATAGAGTTTCTTTTTGTAATTGATGCAAATGATTAGTGAGTGGAAGAGAAAGGAGAATCTAAAATATTTTTTTTTTCATGGCCATGGCCATAATCTTGACCCTAATAACATAATCAAATACTTTAAACTCTGCTTCTCTCTTTTCTCTCTCTCTTATCCCTCTACACTTAAGTTTCCCTCTAAAAAAATTTTCTTCTATATGTGTTTGGATATCATTCAATCTTTAATAAAGATAATCTCCATCCCCTCGACTCTATGTTCTTCTAAATTACATCCCTAATTCATAAAAAACATTTTTTTTAAATTATTCTTCAAAATCTTCATAATCCCTACAAACCTTATTGTCCAATTTCTCGGAGGCTTCTCTATATCACTTCATTTCATTGACATTCTTTACTCCTCTATTTAAAAAAATATATAATCTTCTATAAGAGTCTTCTGTTACAACCTGAAACTATCATCCTAAGCAATTACAACTCCAGAGACCCCTAAGTTGATCGAAAGAATTTGTCTTCATTAATAAAGCTGCCAAAATCTGAATTAAAAGTACTTGATTATGTCTTCAGCGGCATCCTCTAAAATTACGGATTTTAGAAGAAAGTGGGAGAAAATCTTTTAAACTGTTAACGGTGTTGGCTTCTACTTTATTCTTCACATTATTCACATTATTCTTCACAAATAAAAAACTTTTTAACAGTGACTTTATTAATTAACTATAGTTACGACAGTTTTAATCAAACTAGAAGTCTAGTTTTATAATGTTAAGTTAAAATTGTCGAAACTATAGTCACTTAATAAAGTCAGTGTTATACAAAGTTAAAAAGTTTTTTTGTTTTGTAATATCCACTTGTACCGCAGTTACTTAATCACGATTAAAAAGTTAATCAATGGTTAACGGAAAATCGGCTTGCACCGCAACTTAATCACGTCCCCCAAAAACGTCAAATATTTAACCAGCCGATTTTGGCTGATTAACGCGTCAAGTACTTACCACTAACTTCAGGATGTTTATAATCGTGAAGTTATTAATGTACATTTGTCAGACATTTTTGAATATAGAAGTTAAGTATGCAGACGTGCGACTGTTTTTAATGGAAACGGAAAAAAATACCAAAAATAAAAATGTAAACGCTATAAAAACGTGTGCTCTCTACATTATTACTCTGTGATTTATTTAATTACTTAATCAGCCAACGGTACAAGAGAAATACTCTGGTTAAAGTTAATCGGGATTAGTTAATCGAAAAATTTAATCAAAGCTGATGCAAGTGGCCATTACAAAGCCAAAATTAATCCCGAAATAGATCAGCAGATTCTTGCAAATGACATACGGTTTTAATAAACAAAAAAATTAATTTTTTTGAAATTAACAACCTTAACGATATTATTATTTGAATAACAATCACTCGATGTGACCGAAATCTCTCTCAATACATAAATTTGTTCTTCTGTTAAAATCTCTGATTACATTTTCAAGAATATTGGGATAATTATTAAAAATATCTTACACCATTTCTAATTTTCTTTTCCAAATCCTCTAAATCAAAAGGTCTCTTAGAATAAACACTGTTTTTTTAACCATAAAAAGTAATCAAGTGAATTTAGATCGGGTGAGCGAACAGGCCATGGGAATCTTGAATGTCTTCCAATCCATTTCTCATTAAATTGTTCAATTAAATATTAAACTAACACACAAGCACTATGAGCAGGTGTCCTGTAGCTAAAGATAGCGTTTCAAATTCATTTTCCAATTCCATATTTAAAAATTCCAAATATCTTTCTGAATTTAAACTCTGCCAAAATATGTAGGGCGATGTAATATTTCTGTTCAGAATTCCACTCCAAACATTTATTTTTTGGGAATATTGTTAATGTGATCTTCTTAGGAAATGTTCTATTAATTTCTTCTTTCACATTGTACCATGAAACAAAATTCAGAACGATTGTCGTAATAATTTTCTTGTAAAGTTGGGACATATCTTAGTTTAAATGCTATAAACTTTTTCGCCGCTAGTACCTTATGTACTGTTGACTTTCCCGATCCTAAACTTCTGGCGCATTTTCTAACAGTTATTTGAAGAATTTCAACCACGCTCTGCAAGATATCCAACGAGTTCTCCATATATCTCACTGGTTTAATACCTTCTTTTTTAAAATTCTAATTTTCCTGTCCTTTTAAATTGCTTTAAATTTCTTGACACTTGTGAATAACTCATTCTCTTTTCGGTGTGCCTTTCGTTAAAAATTGCAGCTGCTTCTCTGCAGGTTTTGTAGTTATCGCCACATATTAGCACCAACTCTGCTCTGTCTGGTAAAGTTAATCGCTCTGTCATAATTTATACAGTTCAGTTCAAGTCATTCAATTGAAGATGGTAAATTTAAAGAAGAAATTCTTTTTAGATAAGAAATAAATGCTTCTCAGATAATAAAAAGAAGTAAGAAAATTCTTATTATTGAAATAAGGGATCCAATAGATGAGATTACATTTCAAGGAGTATAAGCATCAGGATAATCTGAATATCGTCGAGGTATCCCTGCTAAACCTAAGAAATGTTGTGGGAAGAATGTTAAATTTACACCAATGAATATAGTTAAAAATTGAATTTTTAAAAAAATTTCATTTAGTGTTAAACCGGTAAAAATTGTGAAACTGAGATTACTTGATAAAGTTTGTTTAAAAAGTACAAAATCGGTTCATTTAACACTGAAAATTAAGTTATTGATTGCATTATAAAAGGTATTTTTAAAGTCGTAGATTATTAAATCGTACTAAGTATACTCTTTTAAAATTCCTCAGTTGAGAACGAGGTTATAGCCCCGGTGGTGTTTTTTTATTTTTACAGAGTAGATCATCTTATTTAGAGGAATCGCTATCATTATTATTAAAAACTAAGTCGAGAAATACATTGTTCTCATTAGGAATAAAAACGGGTCATCAAACGCGACCACAGCCATAAGGGCTTGAACTCACAAGGAACGAGCTGGAACATTCATGGGACTCATGACCATTTGTAGAAAAGAGGAAAGTGAAAATTGCAGGTTATGTGATTCGGCAGATGAAACGATCGAGCACATAGCCCACAAGCATTTTTATCGCATGACTAAGTGAGTAGCATCACCCCCAAGAAAGTTACCAGGTTCATGAAGGACGTGGGACTGCTTGGGAAGTGATTAGATAAGGACAGAACAATAGATTTGATAGGTCGCAGTTCATGAGAGGTTAACTACCTGCACAATGGCCCTATGTAACCTAACCTAACCTAAGTGAACCTACTAGAATTGGTACTCCATTGTTTATCAATAATAATAATAATAATTCAATATTTCAACACTATTCTTTTGGCAGAGTATTTTATAAGGGTTTCTTTACCCTGTTTTCTTCTTTATCAATCTAAATGTAAATTCTATTTTCTAAAATTTATTAAAAATTCGTTTGACTTTAAAGTCCTCAAAACTTCCTCTAAAATTTTTATCTATGTCATTATTCTTTATATTCTTCCCAAATAAACTGCTATAATATGTATTTTAATCCCATACTCCTGAACTATTATTCTGGAAGTTTCAACTTCATCCTTTGGTGGTTGCAGATATGGGGAAATTGAGTGCTGTTAATAGGGCAGCATAACTCAGGGTGAAAAGTATTTTAATGTACCATCAGTATATAGAAAGGTTATTTGTAATTAATAAAGGTGGAGAGTTACTTGAGAAGACGAACGACAGTAGACGTTGTAGGAAGATTATTAGAGTTAACACTTCTTTATAAATCATAGTCTCTTTAGTGATTACGCTTTAATCTTTGATTGGAAGACATTTATCTATTTCTTTATTCTGTCCACTCTTCTCTTCCCCATTTTCATTTCAATTCATTACAAGAAAAATATTTTGAAGAATCAATTACATTTTCTAGATGTAATCTTCTTTTCTTTTACTATCCACCAACAAAATTAATACTGCCGTTGGCTATAAACAATTGATTATGCCATCCTTGATGATAACATGGTACATGGCGGACTGTCCTTTGTAATTAATTGGAAGGTAATTCAAGCTGTCTAGATCGAATTTCCTCTACCATAATCTCTACAGATAAAATTAATAAACATTTTAATCATTCGACAGTTTATGAGCAGATATAATTCCTTCTATTATCCTTACATTCTTCCTAATCCATCGAAATTAGTTCTATTATTATATTCTCCGATATTATAAATGGGAAATATTTGGTAGTTCTTATCTTAATAACCCGTGGTGAAAGATTTTTTATGTTAATTACTCTTCTAGTTAATAAGCTCGTTTTTGTTCTTTGGAAAGAATTTAAAAAGCTTACACCACATCCCCATGTAAAGAAAACCTATTAACATGTTGACTGCCAACTACAAGATAAATTGGAGAGTGTTTACCTGCCCAGGACGCCAAATATCTTCCAGCTTCTTGACAAATCGATTAGGTACAATAAAGGTCGTAGAATAATAGTGTAAAGATGACAGTTGGCCTCTGGGAAGATAAAAAAAGAAAAACATAAGGATTGGCCTAATTGAAAAGAAAATCTAATAGAATTGTACAAACGGAAGTTTCAAATAATTTTGACTGGAAAGTGCCTTGGCAATCAAGGTGTTAAAACTACAATGTCATAGATAGATAGATAGTATTTATTTATCCATTCTACGAAAATAAAATTCAAAATACATATATAAAAATACTGTCTTACAAAAATTTTCATTGTACATGGAAAGGCTCGAGTTCATAAAAATATGATCTTCCACTTTTGCCTACTGTTGCCTTGATAACATTTCTGCCACATGAGGTTTCTTTGGTGGAGGTTGTTCCGCCATTTTCATATCTCGTATCTTTGAAAAGCAGGAAGTTATTTCGAAGTTATTTCTGAGCAGGCCTGTCAGAAGCTATCACGTCAGTAAAAGCTACTGCTTTTAGGACATAAAGGCCTTTCCCTTAAACAAATAAAATGTTAGATTTCCCTCAGTCTCAACCATTCAAATCAATGATTTGGTCTACAGGGAGTTTTCAACAATAAGAAAAGTTCAACTATTTTTTTATATGAGCTACTACTTAGTAACTCAATGTAAGTATATCATTCTCTCCTATTAAAACCCTTCATTCTAACAAAATATGAAAATGGTTATATGGCCATCATTGTACTTTCCCTAAATTTTTCACGAAAACTATAAAGTTTACTCGAAATGGTTATTCTTAATAATTTACTAAATTTTGGATTCTTTATAATTACTTTTTATATAAATAAATCACATGTAACTCCTATAGTTTATTAGTAATAAGCAAAAAATGTCAAAATTATTATTTTTTACTTTATGAAAAATATATTTCAATAAAACTAGTTCAGATTTTCTTTCCCTTTAACTTTTGTTTGTAAAATTATGTAATATTTTTTAAATTCTATAAAAGTTAGAATAAATAAAACAAAAGTTCTAGAATCCTCAAAAATATATAATAAATTTATTCTAGAACCACCAAAAAAGTATCTCGACGATTAGAATAGAAATTCCATAAAATTTCTAAAAAAAATTTGTGGAAAATAAATCTAAAAAAAATTTTTCTTCTCCAATTTGCTTTTTTGCATCTCAAACTTAAAGTTTGATAATGAATAGCTAACATTAACTATAGTCACTGTAATTGTTTAAAATATAGTGGTAAAACAAAGTTATTGTGTCTCATTTACAAATCATTCAAGATGTACCACGAAGTAAACGCCTCTACCATCAAATATTTTACCAGAAGTTTTCAGGAAGGTTTTTACTTTTTGAACACTAGAAATTCTCTTCTGAATTTTAAGAAAATTTTTCAGCATTCTAGAACATTTATGGTTGAAATTTTCCAGTAATATTATTTTCTAAATCTCCGGAAATTGCTCTCGAAACTCCTAAACAAATTTCGAGGATTGTAGAGTGTTTAAGGAACTATTTTTCCAAATTCCAAAGTTTAGAATGTATAAAGAATTTATGCTACAGATGTGCCATTTTGAATTTTTTAGGAATTTCTTCTAAAAATTTTTCACCTATTTTACTAGAGATGTTTAGAAGTTTTTTGGTGATCATAATTTTCATGCCATTATAGAATTTATTCCCTAAATTCATAGAATATTTTTCAGGATTCTTAAACATTCATGGAATTTATTCTACAGATGTAATAACTTTGTCCTTCTTACAATCACTGATTTTAGAAATTTCTACTTTAAATTGCAAACATTGTCATCAATAATTAACAATAGTTGAGATTTTTAGAATCTCAATAGCTCTTCTTTATTTTCTAAAGGTTTCACTTCCAAATTCCTAGAAAATTTTCGAGGGATCTGGAATTTTTAAGGAATTAATTTTATGATTTTTAAAAATTATCTTCGAGGATTTTAGAATGTATAAAGAATTTATGCTACCGGTGTGCCACAATTTAATCAAAGTTTTCTAGGGTTGCCTTCTCCAAATTGCATCATTTTTCCATATATTTTACTAGTTTTCAGGAAGTGACAAAAAATTATTTCTAGAATTTTTCTCCTAAATTTCTAGAATATTTTTGACGAATTTTAAACATTAATGGGATTTGTTCTACAGATACTTACTTTACCCTTGGTTACAATTACAATTTTCAAGGATTTTCTTTTTCAAATTGCAAACATTTCATCAATTTCTTATTAGCATGAGAATGAATAATAAACTATAGTTTTTTTCTAATTTTTTAGCATCTCAATGGCTCTTCTTTATATTTTGAAGATTTTTCTTCTAAATTTTAGGAACTTTTCCCTAGTTTGTGGAATTTTCCAGAAATATTATTTTCTGTGATACCAAAAATTGCTCCTTTCATCTCTGGAAAATTTTCTAGAGGTGTAGGATTTATTAAGAATTAATTTCCTTATTTTTAAAAATTATCTTTTGCAAGATTTTCCCATCTATTTTACTAGAAGCTTTTAGGAAGTTTTTTTTTATGACTAGAATTTGTAAGCCTTTTTAGTACACCTTTTCTAAATTTTCAAAATTATTTTCAGGAATTATACAAGTTTTCTAGGAATTTCTTCTCCAAATAGCAATATTTTCCCATCTACTTTAATAGAAGCTTTTAAGAAGTTTTTTGATGACTAGAATTTGTAAGCCTTTTTAGAACTCTTCTTCTAAATATCTAAGATATTTTTCAGGAGTCTTAAAACAAAGTTTTCTTGGAATTTCTTTTCCAAATTGCAAGATTTTTACATTTTTGATAACTAGAATTTGTTAGAATTAAATTTAAATTAATAAACTCGAGTAATCGAAAGTGAAAAGTGAGTGGCCTCTATCCCACCATCCAATCACTAACTCATACGCGACAGTTTTACAAAATTAATGATTACGTCAGTGGTACAAACGTATTGTTAAATTAACAAAATTTTCGCGAATGATATAGTAATTGGAGGGTGGGTTAGAGGCCACCCACCCACCCTACATATGCATTGGTACTTCAATTACAGATAGTGATTTAATATCCAGAGTTTTAAACAATAGTGAAGTGTTGATGTTTTTCATAAATTCAACTAGTGTTGTAGATTATGGCTGTATGTATATGTAGGGTGGGTGGGTGGCCTCTATCCTACTATCCAATCACTACATCATACGCGAGAGTTTTACAAAATTAATGATTACATCAGTGGTACAAACGTATTGTTAAATTTAAAAAAATCTCGCGTATGATATGATGATTCGAGGGTGCGTTAGAGGCCACCCACCCACCCTACATATACATTGCTACTTCAATTACTTATAGTGATTTAATTTCCAGGGTTTAAAAATATAGTGCTGTGTTGATTTAGTGATTGGAGGGTGGGTTAGAGGCCACCCACCCACCCTACATATACATTGCTACTTCAATTACAGATAGAGGTTTAATTTCCAGAGTTTTAAAAAATAGTGCTGTGTTGATGTTTTTAATAAATTTAAGAGTTACAGTGGCGAAAGTACCAAAATATATATAGGGTGTTTGGATGGCCTATGTTCCACCCTCCAACTTGTAAACCGTGCACGAGGGTTTTGCTGAATACTATTTTGGCTAGAAGCAGTTTCATAGTAGATTCAATATGCAAACTTCTCTTTTAAATTAATTTTTATTAGAAAACCCCTATTTAAAATTGGAGGTTAAGATAGTGACCACCCACCCACCCTACATATAAAGTGAAATTTAGACTACAATAGTGCTTATAACATCATTAACAATATCTACATAAATTTGTTTTTTGTTTTTGGAAACTAAAACAGTTACAGTAATAATTGTACCAATGTATATCTAGGGTGGGTGGGCGGCTACTATCCCACCCTTCAACCTATAGATCATATACGAGGGTTTTGATGTATACCTCGTTCGCTACAAGCAGTTTTATAATAAATTCAATAAACAAACTTCTTTTTCTAATATTTTTTAATAAAGAAACTGTCGCCTATTATTTAAAACTGGAGAGTAGGATAGTGGCCACCCACCCAGCCTACATATATAGTAAAACTTAAGCTACAAAAGTGGTTATGTAATCATTAATAACATCTACATAATTTTGGTTTCTGTTTTTGGAACCTAAAACAGTTACAGTAATGAATGTACCAATGTATATGTATGGTAGGTGGCCTCTAACCAGTATTGTAGATTATAATTTATTGTATATGTAGGGTGGGTGGGTGGCCTCTAATCCACTATCCAATCACTACGTCATACGCGAGAGTTTTACAAAATTAATGATTACGATAGTGGTATGAACGTAATTGTTAAATTAACAAAATTTTCGCGTATGTAATGGTGATTGGAGGGTGGGTTAGAGGCCACCCACCTACCCTACATATACCTTGGTACTTCAATTACAGATAGTGATTTAATTTCCAGAGTTTTAAACAATAGTGATATGTTGATGTTTTTCATAAATTCAACCAGTGTTGTAGATTATGGTTTTATGTATATGTAGGGTGGGTGGGTGGCCTCTATCCCACTATCGAATCACTACATCATATGCGAGAGTTTTATAAAATTAATGATTGCGTCAGTGGTACAAACGTATTGTTAAATTAACAAAATTCTCGCGTGTTATGTGGTGATTGAATAGTGGGATAGAGGCCACCCACCCACCCTACATATACATTGCTACTTCAATTACAGATAGTGATTTAATTTCCAGGGTTTTAAAAAATAGTGCTGCGTTGATGTTTTTAATAAATTCAACCAGTGTTGTACATTATGATTTATTGTATATGTAGGGTGGGTGGGTGGCCTCTATTCCACTATCCAGTCACTACATCATACGCGAGAGTTTTACAAAATTAATAATTACGTCAGTGGTACAAACGTATTATTAAATTAACAAAAATCTCGCGTGTGGTATGGTGATTGGAGGGTGGGTTAGAGGCCACCCACCCTACATATACATTGGTACTTTAATTAGAGATAGTGATTTAATTTACAGGGTTTTAAAAAATGGGATTTTTTTGATGACTAGAAATTATAAGACTTTCTAGAATTCCTCTTCTAAATTTCTAAAGTATTTTTTCAGGAGTCTTACAATCAAAGTTTTCTAGGAATTTTTTCGATCTATTTTACTCGAAGCTTTTAGGAAGTTTTTTTTCTTGATGAATAGAATTTGTAAGTATGTCTAGAAGTCCTCTTCTAAATTACTAAAATAGTTTTCTATGAATGTCTTCTCCAAATTACAAGATTTTTCCATCTATTTTATAATAAAAAATATTTTGTGAAAGCAAATGTATCAAATCTATCTTCACGTAACTCTCAAAACCACTTTTCTATTTTATTTATTTATTACTTTCCCTATATAGAATATATATAATATATAATATAGATAATATATAATATAGAATATATAGGGAAAGTATTGTTTTCGTGCAGGAAAATGTCTGTGGGCGCAGTATCTCAAAAACAAATGATCCGTTTGAGATGAAATTTCAAACTTAAGGTTTCATCGTTAAAAACTGGAACTGAAAAGCTTTTCGTGAACATCCATAAACCGGAAGTGGATGTTTACTTGAGGCGCTTTTTGTTTTTTCATGATATTTTCCTATTACGTAACTCTTCAAACAAAAGTTAAAGAAAATAAGATACTGAACAAGTTTTATTAAAATATTTTTGTCATGAAGTTCTAAACTTGCAAGAAAAAAAAAAGTTAATAATTTTTATATTTTTGCATAATGCAATAAGCTATATTGTTATGAATAACCTCATAGTTTTCGAGAAAAATGTAAGGGAATTATTATGATGGCCACATTTCCATTTCTTTATGTTTAATTAGATCCCTCACTTATGATTTACTTATTAGAGAGTGGGATAGAGGTCACCCACCCTCCCTACATATATATGATAACTTTAATTACTAATTAACATCTTTTTTACAACGAATAAGAACAATAATTACCACCACTATGCCGTATTGACCCAGATGATAGAGCTGTTGACTCAAATTTAAAATGGTGGAAAAAATATTGTAATTTGGAAAAGAACTTTTTAGAAAACTTTGATTAAATTAAGGTCAAAATGACATGTTCGTTAATAGACATGTCGAATAAATTCTTTATACATTCTAAAGCCTACGAAGAAAATTTTGGAAATTAAAATAATTACTCTTAAAAATTTCTATATTCCTCGAAAATTTTCAAGGAACTTTGGGAGCAATTTCTGAAAATATAGAAAATAATAATACTAATTCCACAAACCAGAAAAAAAGTTTAAAAAATTTGGAAGAGAAATCGCCAAAAAATAAAGAAAACCTATTGAGATTATGTTAATCTGAAAGAACTATTGTTGATTATTCCCATGTTGTGAAATTAATAACAATGTTTAAAATTTAGAACAGAAACCTTTAATTGTAACGAAATATAAGGTTAGTATATTTGTACAATAAATTCTATTAATATCCTAGATATTTAGGAGAGAAATTCTCGTTATCAAAAAAATACCTTCCAGAAAACTTTTAGTAAAATAGTTGTAAAAATCTTGTAATTTAGAAAAGAAATTCCTAGAAAACTATTTTAAAAATTTAGAAGGGGAATTCTAGAAAGGCTTACAATTTCTAGTTACCAAAAAATACTTCCTAAAAGCTTCTAGTAAAGTAAATAGAAAAATCTTACAATTTGGAGAAAAAATTCCTATATTGTAAGACTCTTGAAAAATCCTTTAGAAATTTAGAAGAGGAATTCTAGAAAGTCTTACAAATTCTAGTCATCAAAAATAAAGTCTTAAAAGCTTCTAAAAAATAGATCTTGCAATTTAGAAAAGAAATTCTTTGATTGTAAGACTCTCGAAAAATATTTTAGAAATTTAAGAAGAGGAGTTCCGGAAAGGCTTACAAATTCTAGTCATAAACAACTTCCTGAAAGCTTCGAGTAAAGTAAACGGGAAAATCTTGCAATTTGTAGAAGAAATTACTAGAAAACTTTGGTTGTGGGACACCTGATTTCTAGAAAGGCTTACAAATTCTAATCTTCAAAAATCTATCTAAAAGATTTTAGTAAAATAGATAGGAAAATCTTACAAATATTTAAATTCTGGAAGACAAGTTTTAAAAATAAGAAAATTAATTCTTAAAGTTTTTTTTCCGAAATGTAAAGGAGCAAATTTTGGAATTATAGATAATAATAATGCTGGAAAATTCCACAAACCAGAGAAAAGTTCCCAAAATTTAGAAAAAAAATATTCAAAACATAAAGAATTCTAAATATTTAGAAAAAAGAACTATAGTTTATTAAAATTAAACAAAAACGTTTACTTTGTTAATATCACACTTTATTTTTAAGTGACTCGAGTTTCGATCATTAACTGATCATTATCAAACTTAAAGTAAATTAATCCACGACAAAACACTTATTTATACAGAATGAAATAAGGAGGAAAATATTAGGTCTACTACCTGTGCAACTTGTATTGATCATATCTACATAAATAATTTCACAGGCATCTGTACAACTTTAGACAATGTTTTTTCAGATCATAAAACAACTTTGGCGAAATTTTCCTTTGAAACCATAAACTATAATATACCATTTAAATTTCTGTCAAGAAATTTTTGTGAAAGTAATTGTATTAAATTTTGTAATGATATAGCATTCGAAACATGGGAGGAAATATATTCCGAAATTTCTTTAGATGCCAAGTTTGAACGTTTCCATACAATACTACTCACTTACTTTCATAAGCACTTTCCACTAAAATTGAATACAAAAGAACAAACTAAAAAGTCATGGGTAAATGAAAATATTCGGGTATCAAGTAGCAGCTTACGAGATTTGTATATTTTGAAAAAGGAATTTCCTGCCTTAAGAAGAATATTATGTTTTTCTTATGCGAGCATAAGAAAAACATAATATTGTATATACACTTGTCGACACACTTTAAAATTATTAATCATGCATCATATGGGTTTTGCTTTGTGCTCGGTGGAATTCTCGTTTATAGCCACTTCCATAAACAAATGTTTATATCGTATTAAAATAGCATTGAATAATTTATCATTATACAATTCTGGTGAAATACAAATTTGAGCAGTGAACTATTTAATTATTTCACGTGTAAAGTAAAACAATAGATTACAACATTACAATAAACTATAATGATGTGTGAAGTAAAAATTTAAAAAAATGAAGTATTATTTAACTAAAAAAACTTGAAATTTGATTTATTTACTAAATAGCAATGAATTGCAAGAAACTATCCTGATTTGGGAAGTAGATACATGTAATCATGATAATTATTTATATAAGTAATGTGCAAAAATAATGTTCTACTTTCATTATTTACTTGATAAAATCATCTATAACTTATTTCGTAATAAATTTACCGGACGTACATTAAATATGTTGCAAAACCAATCAATTGTAATAAAGAATAATTAGTTGAGAAGTAAATACATATACCTAATTTGTAAAAATTTTTGTTCAAATATTAATCCTTATTGTGTAAACAATATATAGATAACTTTTGGTAAATAATAAAAAATAAGTTAATGAAATTTTTGTAAAAAAATGTTTTAATACTATTAGGTAACTGACAAAATTCGAAGTTTTATTTATTTAATATTTTAAAACTTTTAGAAATATTATTTTTTAATAAAATTAAAATGAATGTTACATTATTTATATAAAAATAGAGTCGTTACCCCCGGACAACTTAAATTAATGCATAAACCATGTAAACTTGTTGTCACCAGCTATATGGTTTACCCTTTCCAAGAAATTATTAATTTGCCAAATTTAGAGTTTAATTACGACTAGTTATTTTTCCTTATTTGCTGAGCCTCTAAAATAAATTTTGGTTCTCTGATGGCCAACTGACGGGTGTGGGGTCTACTAATTCTGGCAGTAAACATTCTTCGTAGAACCGAATTAATTTCACTTTCATTTTATGTTGTCAAAAATGTCTGTCTCGCCTTATATATTCCACTTTTAGAGGAAAATTATGCTCTGTCCAAACACCAAAAATGCATCCTTTTCTGTTGGTTATTTCCAATTGCCCTTGAATCTGATAATACCATTTGTGTGCTCTATTTATGGTAAACACATTTGATGCATTGTCAAATTTCCAGAACGTAATATTTTTGTTTATTATCCTCTCTTCAAAGTTCATATTGTAAGCAGAATAGGGACACTTGATTTCTATTTATTTGCTCTATAACTAAAGTTGTTCACTTAAAAGTCGTTTGTCGTTTACTGTCAGGCATGGATTAGCGAGGGTCAGCAACGTCGCAGAAGAAGAACCGAGAAACAAGGAAAACAAATGTCGTTCAAGATAACAAGATTTCTAGAGTACCAGATCAATTGCCGATCTATGGTTAGCTAACTCAAGCCATCTTGTAACCCTTCAAAAAATTTATCGCTGAATCAGAACTTTCGGTTTGTAATCCTATCAGTCACTTCTTATGTTACCAATAACGGCTCAACATCCACAGCACGTTTAGAGTGATGTAGGTTACGACTTCACTGGAAATTTCAGTGGCATAGGATGGTTTGTATATCTGACTATGTGTCTGCCGGTGAGCGCATCTCATAAACGAATGATCCTTTTGAGATTTAAACTTAAGGTTACATCGTTAAAAACTGGAACTGAAAAGTTTTTGGTGAACATTCATAAACATGCAATTTATATAACAAGTAAAGAATCCAAAATTGAGCAAATTATTTCACATCATCATTTTTTATTTATTTATTACCCTAGAGGAAAAATTCTCAATTACATGGCAAACTTTCGAAGTATTATTTGACCAACAGAATAAAGAATTTGAGCAATATCATGAATGGCAGTGAATAAATTAAGAATAAAACCATGCTGTTTATTAGAGAAAAACGATTTAATATTATTGTAAATTTGTTGTGAATATTGACATTCGATTTAAGTATTGGACAGAATGATAATATTTCAATGTATTAGGAAAAGTTTTAATTGATAAGTTGAAAAAAATTGAAAGCGAATAGCAGAAAAGAGGAGCACAATCTTTCAAAAGAAATGCAGGTATATTGTCATCACTAGAAGGATATTTATTAGCAAGTTTCCTAAGAATGTCATGAACAACTTTGTCCGAATTTGATTTTAAAAAGTGGATATGTAAGAGATATAAGCAGATTTAGTTTAACATAATTATTGGTCGAAGATATCTGAAATTATCCCTCATTGAGGTTGAGTTTGGTCTGAGTTTTTGTCTTTGATTAGGTGTATTATTTTAATACTATGTAAAATAATAAATAAATATTAAATTTACAAATTGGAATAAACTTAAGATGTGCAGAGTTTAAGATATTATAAAATTCTGAAAAAGCTAGGTGTATATCAGAGAAACTTGATAGTGTGTCCCATTCAATACCATATAAATGTTCATGTAATGCTGGATAATTTTCTCTCTTTATTAACAAGATTATCTTGCGTATGTGAAATTTCTTTGACTATGTGTTTTGCTAGTTGGTGGGTTGCCGAACCTATTGCGCTTACAATTGGTCTGATTTGTATGCCATCTTTGCGTATTTTTTTTTCAACAAACTGTTAATTTTTCCTTAGTAGTGATGTTTTTTTTTGATTTAGTGGCTGAGGTTCGAATTTTATATTTTTATTTTTGGTTTATTGTATATTCCAATACCTTTTGGTGTTGTTATTCACACGTCGCTGAAGGTATTTGCTTTGAAACTAAAACTTTTCACGTAAAAGTCCTTGACAATTTGCCAACCAGAGTTTTCTTGGCGTTTTATTGTGTCCAAATTCAAAAATTTTAAGTACAACTTTTTAATGGTCATCATTATCATCATTGTTATCAGACTGGTTTAAAGTAAAATTTGGAAATATTACATATATCAAACCTATTTAAAATCGCTAAGGTTTTTAGTCACAACAAATTCTAAATATTAGAATTTTAGGAACAAGGACTTGGTTCTCTTCAAAATCCATTAGCAAAGAACATATTTCTATAATTCTTTAAAAAAAATACTTACAGCGGCTAAAAATATAATAGCGATTATTAAACTGTATAATTAAAAAAAATGCTTTTGATGATTAGAAAAAATAAAACAAATGTTTGCTTGTAATCAAATTAATATTCAGCAACACACTCGATTTTACTTTCATCACTGTCACAGTTGAAGTTCCTTTACAAAAACGGAGAAAAATATAAATGATTGTAAAGATTTTATAAACTCTGTTGTAGTTTAAATTTAATTTTATATGTAGGGTGGGTGGGTGGCCACTATCCCAACCTCCAACCTTAAGATCATAAACGAGTGTATTGCTCATCATTAATTTGATTACGAGCTAGCTTATAGTACTAATATGTGAATTTATTTATTTTAATTATTTGTAAGGAAACCCTTGTTTGTATTTTAAAACTGGAGGATGGGATAGTGAACACCCACCCACCCTACATATATGTTAGTACATTCATCACTGTCACTGTTGAAGTTTTTTTAACAAAAACCGAAAATAATGTAGATGTTTGTAATGATTTTATAAACACTGTTGTACATTAAATTTTATTTTATATGTAGGGTGGGTGGGAGCCCACTAACCCACACTCCAGTTTTAAAATTCAACAAGAGTTTTCTTCTAAAATCGTCAAAATAAATAAATTTAAATGTTAAACCTATTATAAGTCAGCTTGTAATCAAATTAATATTGGTCCTGCATGGACAAATATTAATTTTGCTCAAGAGTAATGTACCTTTATTATTGACAATATCACAAACTGTTGTAAAGGAACGTTATTAATAATTGAAAACTACACAAAATATACAGTCATGTCTAAATTTTCCAGTAAAAAATCGATAGCAAATAAAAATGGAATTTTAACTCTTTTACTTTTTCTCTAAAATGATCTGGGAAGCAGCAAAATGCATAAATATCATATTAGATGTTAAATTCCTATGTATACCAAATTAATTCAGTACCCAGTATGTATATACAACTTGTCCACGTAAGTATGCAACATATGGGAAACTTTTTTATTATAAATGTTCCAGAAATTTTTATTCTTTATAAAAGTTGGTGCTTGATCATAAACCTATAAAAAAAGAAAAAAACAAATGACATACTGTTTTAATCATCGAAAAAAATTGAATTTCCTTGAAATTAACAACCTTAACGATATTATTAATTGAATAAAAATCACTCGATGCGATCCCCTTCCCTCTCAATACATAAATTTGTTCTTCTGTTAAAATCTCTGATTACAAATATTGAAATATTTTTAATTTTATTTTCCAAATCCTCTAAATTTCCAAAATGCGAGCAGGCCATGGACATCTTGAATGTCATCCAATCAATTTCTCATTAAATTTTTCAATTAAATATTCAACTTCGACACGAATACTATGTGCAGGTGCCCCATCCTGCATAAACCAAAGACAATTTATTGTAGCCAAAGGTAACATGTTAAATACATTTTCCAATTCCATATTTAAAAATTCTAAATATCTTTCTGAATTTAAACTCTGCTGAAATATGTATGGCCCTATAATATTTCTGTTCAAAATTCCACACCAAATATTAATTTTTCGAGAATATTGATTTTTGCAGATAATTCGGAATGTTGATCTATAATTTTAGTAAATGCAACACAGACAGAGTCCAATCAGAAATTTCAGAATATATTACTACTAACCCTTCTATTAACCCCAATTCCATCACCCACTTCAATGAAAACCTCTCTTCTTCCATCAGACAAAACACACCCCAAATAACAAAACAATTTTACAAATATCCCCTCCCAAAATACATCCTACGACTTATCAAATTCAAAAGACAATTGTACAGAGACATCCAACTGACGGACACTTCTGAACTGCGACAAAAATTTAACAAGCTTAACAAAGACATTAAAAGACTTATAAATGAATTTAAGACGGACGTTTGGATTAAAACATGCAGTAAAATCAACGATTCAAAGGGAAAAAAATTTTGGACAGAGATCAAGAAACTAAGCAAATACAAAAAGACAGACAATATACAGCAAATATTCGACCCGCAAACTAACGAGACCTTCACAGAACCGGACGTAATCGCACAAAAATTTGCCGACAATTTCAAAACTACTTATTTAAGGACACAAGACCCAAACTTTGACCAGACAAATTTCCAAAAAGTAAATGACTGGTACAACAAATATTTTGAAAAAAATTACTGTTCTGAACCGACGGACATTTTAACATCTATGTAGACGCTAAAGTAAAACATAAATCTCTAGTTAAACTAACAAAGAAAGCATACTACCAAAATAAAATATTGACATCAAGTAATCTTTGCAAAACTACATGGAAAATAGTAAAAGATGTATGTAACATTAGTAATAAATGTTAAGAATATTAAACTAAATATTGATGGGGAATTAATCGATAATCCCAATCATATTGTTGAAAAATTCAATAATATTTTCAATATTTCTTCTATATTTTTAGCACCAACAACAGAAAGTGAAATCAGTAGTTATATCAAAAAATTGAAAAATAAGTTCTCTACGGGTTCAGATGATATACCGGACTTAATTATAAAACTGATATCAAACTTTATTATAGCCCCATTATCATATTTAATCAATTTATCGTTTGAACTAGGATATTTTCCTCGCAATTTAAAACAATATATTGTCACTCCAATATTTAAGAAAGGCCAAGAAGAGGACGTAATGAATTATAGGCCTGTAACGCAAATTATGGCAATTGCAAAAATATTTGAATATAGTATGCTTAAAAGAATTGTTACATTCATTGATAAACATAATTTTTTAACAGATAATCAACATGGTTTTCGGGAAGGCAAATCAACAAAAACTGCTATAAACGAGTTCTATAAATTGATTACAGAATATCTGGATGGAGGAGAGGAATTTCGTCTCTAAATTTTTCACCTATTTTACTAGAGATTTTTATGAAGTTTTTTTGGTGATCCTAATTTTAATAATAATAATAATAATAAACATTTATTGGATTCCATAGTTATATAATTTATCCAATAAATAATAAATATTGACACAATCGAAAGCACGGCTCAAATCAAGAAATATTGCTACTGGATATATTTCTTGATTTGAGCCGTGCTTTCGATTGTGTCAATATTTATTATTTATTGGATAAATTATATAACTATGGAATCCAATAAATGTTTATTATTATTATTATTATTATTAAAATTAGGATCACCAAAAAAACTTCATAAAAATCTCTAGTAAAATAGGTGAAAAATTTAGAGACGAAATTCCTAGATTATTCAAAATGGCACACCTGTTACATAAATTCTTTATATATTTCTAAAATCCTTGAAGGTAAACTTTGGAAATTAAAAAAATTAGTTCCTTAAAAATTCTACAATCCTCGAAATTTGTTTGGGAATTTCGAGAGGAAAATTTCAACCATAAATATTCTAGAATGCTGAAAAATTAAAAAACAAACACATCTAGTAAAATACATGTAAAAATCCTACAAACCAAAATTTGGAAAAACCGTTGTTGATTATAAAATTGATACTAATGTTTGCAAATTGGACGAAAAATTACTACAAAATTTGGATGAGGGATAAACTCATTACATCTGTAGAAAATTTTATTGTAATTATTTCAGCTGCAGTATTTCATCAATTTTTTTAAGATTTATTTTCTACAATTTTTTTTTAGAATTTTCAGGAATTTCTATTCTAATCGTCGAGATACTTTTTTAGTGCTTCTAGAATAAATTTCTTATATATTTTTGAGGATTCTAGAACTTGTTGTATTTATTCTAACTTTTCCTATATAGAATATATAATAATAATAAAAATATTACATAACTTTAACTACAAATGTTAAAGGGAATGAATAACTGAAAAAGTTTTATTGAAATATATTTTCATAAAGTTCTTAGCTTCCGAGAAAAAAATAAAAATTAATAATTTTGACATTTTTTGCTTATTAGTTACATGAGATTTATATAAAAAGTAATTGTAAATAATCCAAAATTTAGCAAATTATTAAGAATAACCATTTCCAGTAAACCTTATAGTTTTCGTGAAAAATACAGGGAACATACTATGATGGCCATATCACCAATTTATTTTTAATTCGTATTAATTCATCATCGTAAGACACATTTGATTAAGTTTGAAATTTCCTAAATGTTTTTATATACTGTTTACTTATTTATAAACTGATTATTTTTCAGTTGGATTTAAATTTAAATTAGTAAACTCGAGTAATCGAAAGTGCCGCAACTACAAGGTCCATGATCCCTCTCAACCCCTACGTCTGTACAAGACCGAGGGGGTCCCGGCTGCGTGGGGGAAATGATGATACGGCCGCCCTTCCCCCGCCGCCCGACCCCCGGAGCGTCGCGACGCCTGATTTATGATCGGGCGTCCAAATTATTACAACATCACAATCCAACGTCGGGCGCGCCGTCCCAGAAAACTAGAAAACTCCTTCGGAATCCGTACGTGTGAACGTGTTTGTACGTTGGTATACTTGTGTGTGTGTTGGAAATTTGATTGTGCGAGTATTGATTCGGCGTTGGAAGGAAGAGGGTTGTTTCGTTGGAGCGTGAAAATCGCAAGAAAGGGGAACGCCGGAAGGCCGTTATATTAGTAATTACTTCTGGAAAGGGTTTTCGCAGGAGGTGCATTTGCATGGGGGGTTCGGTGAGGTCAAAGAAGGGTGTTTGACGATGATTTCGTTTGAAGGAATCTTTGATAATTGCCATGATAAATATCTACGCTATTGATATAAACAAAAACATTGATTTTAACACTTAGAAACAATTTTAATACTTAGAAATCGCAATGGGAATCTATATTTCAAGATTGTAATTTCAGACTCTCGAAGCAAGGCTACGGATTGCCTAAAGGATGTAATAATTACCAATTAATCTTCTCCCTAATTTTAAAAATCACTGCAACGTGAAATCTTCGATAGAGTCTTTAAACTGAAGTTTTTTTAACTACGTAGTAAAATTCCACTGTTGAGACTCGAATAGGCCGAAATGAATAAGTCTTTATCTGTTGTTGGCTTTATTAAGGTTAAATCTATCATCTAAATAATATTTACTTGATTAATTCTTGAAAGTTGTCATTGGTGGTACATTTTGATTAAGAATAAATAAAATTTTCACTTTGTTTTACAACAATAGACATTGATTTATGCTTCAGTTAAATCCCTCATATGTAATTTTAATAAAAATCTTTTTTTTTATAATTATATAATTAGTGTATTGAGTAGTTGAGGTAATCACTCCACCATAAACTTTATCATCAAGTCTTTGAGAAGATGAAATTAAATTGGAAAACAACCCTGGCCTACATAAGCACAAACTTTATTTATAGCAGACCTCCTCCTCCTCCTCGTCCATCCAATATCGAATTTCCACGAAGTATACTCAGTAGATTACGACCGAAATTGCTCTCCAGCGTAAACTCTGGTTGATAATTTTCAATTCACCTGTTTATTTCACCCCCCAGTTATTTTTTCATCCATTCTCGATTGTATTGTAATTAAGTTGTAACGAAATTGTCTAATGAAAAGCTGCAGTTTCCTTAAATGAGAGAGCTTTCGTTCAAGGGGATGGAAAGTAATTTATAATGCAATTTCGAGGAACGTAATTCTAGACAAAAATGACTGATGACAAATAGCATATGATATTTAACAAATAATAGATGAGAAATTACAGACCATGGGTAGCAAATGACATATTATATGTCATCTATTATCAGTCGTCTATAATTTGTCATATATCATATGTCATCTTTATTCTGTCATCTATCCTCATTTATCTGTTCTTTGTTATGTATTATTTGCCATGTGCCTAAAAATCATTAGTTACCTATGTATTATCATAAATTATTTATCTTTCTACTATTTATTGTTTTGGCAATTTGTTCATCAGTCATATATCGTCTATCACCAGTTATCTATCATTTGTCATGGCATATTTGTTATCTATTATCTGTTATCTATTAAGTCATCAGTTAACTCTCATCTGTCATCACCATCTTTATCATTTATTATCTATTATCAGTCATCTATTATCTACCATTTTTCATTTGTTATTTGTCATCTATTGTTTGTTTAATATTATATATTTCTACTCTCTTGAATCTGCCATAGGTCATTTGTTATCATTCTACTAACATTTGTCATAAGTCATTTTCTTTTCTTATATTTACTGTTTTGGTGATTTGTCTTATTTGTATGTTTTTGTAACTTGAATTTTAATTTCAGTTTTTTAATGCTTTTGTCTTGTTTGACTGGGACTGATTTATTTTTTTTTTCACATCCTTTCTGACTACCATTTGTAATTTATTATCTGTCATTCCTCATTCGTCATATATCATCTGTTATCTATTAATACTCATCTGTCATTTGTTGTCTATCATTTGTTATCAGTAACCTACCATCTATCATCTGTTATCTGTTATTTGTCATCAATTATTTATCATATATCATCTGTTGTTCCTTTCTAACTACCATCTATCAAATATTATTTATCTGTCATCTGTCACTTGTCATGTATCATCTCAATAAACTGTCGAGTTCATGTGATATCTACCATTTGTCATATATCATCTTGTCATCTATACTTTTTCATCCGTTCTTTGTGATGTACTATTTGGTATCTGACAAAAAATCGTTTGTTATTTATCTACTGTCATCTGTCATAAGTCATTGTCTTTCTACTATTTGCTATTATCTGTCAACTGTCATTTATTGCCTATCATTTGTTATCAATCGTCCATCATCTATTCATTGTCATTAATCCTTTGTTGTTTCTTTCTAACTATCATCTGTCATATATTATGTGTTTTTTCTTATGTGTTATCTATCATATGTCATCAATAATCTGTTGTCTTAAATATGTCATCTATGATTTGTCATATATCTTCTGCCAATCTTTATTTTGTCATCTATTCATGTTTTATCTATGCTGTGTGAGGTTTTATTTATCATATGCCAAAAAATCATTTGTTATCTATCTACAGCCATCTTTCCACTGTTGTTATCTGTTATATAATCTATCATTCGCTATTTATCATCTATTATTTGTCATCTATTATTTGATGTCTATCATATTCCTCCATCATCCACCATCTATCATCTATTAACTATCATTTTTCATGTATTCTTTGTCATATATAATCTTTTGTTTTGTTTTCTAAATGGTATATGTCACATATGATTTGTTATTTCCTATCTGTCATCTATCATCTATCATCAATAATCTGTCGTCTTTCATGTGCCGTCTATCATTATCGTATATCTTCTGCTAATCTTTATTTTATCATCTTATCTTATCTTATCTTATCATCCATCCTCTTTTATCTGTTCTTTGTTATGTATTATTTATCATCTCCCAAAAAAAAAAAATTGTTATGTATCTACTGCCATCTGTTAAAAGTCATTGGTCTTTCTACTATTAGTTATTTCGACAATTTTGTCTGTCATTTATTGTCTATCATTCCTTATTTGTCATCATATATGATATCAATTGTTTTCTGTCATTTTTAGTGTATCAATCGTCTACCATCTATCTGTTAGCATTGTTCATCTGCCATCTGGTATTTTCATCTGTGCTTCTATAATCTATCATTAATAATATTTCCTCTTTCACGTGTCATCTATTATTTAACATGTATATTCTGCTAATTTTTACTTTGTCATCTATCCTTTGTTATATATTATTTGACATCCGCTAAAAAAAATCATTTGTCATCTATCGTAAGTCATTTGTCTTTCTATTATTTGTTGTTTTGACAATTTTTTCATCTATCATTTATCAACTATCATTCCTTATTTGTCATCTATCATTTGTCATGATGTCTTCTTTATTTGACATCTGTCACATATTGTCTATCATTTGTCATCAGTTGTCCACAATCTATCATCTACTATCTATTATTTGTCATATTTATATGCTATTTCTTATATCACCTATCGTCTATCATCAATAATCTGTCGCCTTTCATGTGTCATTTACCATTTGTTATTTATCTTCTGACAATCTTTTTTTATTTATTTATTTATTTATTAACGGTTAACACCTTTTACATGTAATTACACAAACATTAATAACAACAATATTCTAAACCAAATCACAAGCGAATAAACATTTAAACAATAACTTAAATATAATTATCTTGTCATCTATCCTCTTATTTATTATGTCATCTGCTAAATTATTTGTTATCTATCTTCTGCCATCTGTCATAAATAATTTGTCTTTCTACTATTTATTTTTTTGACAATTTGTTCATCTATCAGTTCTCATCTATAATTTCTTATTTGTCATCTATCATTTGTCTTGATATATGATATTATCATCTTCTCTCGTTTGTTGTCTATCATTTGTCATTAACCGTCCACCATCTATCATTTGTCATGTAATATGATATCATCTGACATCTGTCATTTGTTATTAAAATACGACAGATTATTGATGATAGATAATAAATGACAGATGATAAATAACAGATGACAGTTGGGAGTTAGGAAGATATAACAGATGGTGTATGATACAAATAGATAAAATTGACACATAATAGATGTTGGATGGTGGAAGATTGATAACAAATGAAAGATGGCAGATGATATCATATATAATGAGAAATGATAGATGATAAATAAGGAATGAAGGATATATAATCACAGATGAACAGATTGACGAAACAACAAATAGTAGAAGGACGAATGATTTATGAGAGATGACAGTAGATAGCAAATGACAAATGAAATTTAACAAAGAATGGATAAAAGATGATGGATGACAAATTAAAGATTGGCAGAAGATATATGACAAATGATAGATGGCACATGAAAGACGACAGATTATTGATGATAGGTGATAGATGGCAAATGAGAAAAAAACACACAATATATGACAGATGATTTATTCCAGAAAACTTCTCCTAAGAAAGTTTATGTTAAAAATTAAATAATTTACTGATTGGAGGGTGAGTTAATAACCACCCACTCACCCTATAATTAAATTAAACCTTCAATACCACATTGTAGTTATATAATTTTTACTCATCATTCGCGATTTTGTTGTAATTTCCTTTGAACATAAAACACTATTTGTGGTCTATGTTCAAGTACATATATAGGGTGGGTGGGTGGCCTCTATCCCCCACACCAACGAGTAAATCATCTTCAAAAATTTGGCGTAAAATTAATGCATTAAAAAAATCTATTCAACTTTTATTTCAGGAAATTTTTATTATTGTTTAAATAGTAAATAATAAATAATTTATTTAAACTATATTTTATGCTTTACTGACTGGAGGGTAGGATAGATGGCACCCATTCACCCTACATGTATAATTAAACTCTCATCAAAATTCTGGAATGTAAAGAGCAAAAGTCAGAAGACTGCAGAGCGATGACAAAAAAAAGAAAAGACAGAAGAGTAGAAATAGTAAACAAAAAACTATAGACTAATAACTGAAGATAAACAACAGAAGACTATCAACTTATAGCCAAAGACAGAAAAATATAAGATGGAATACAATAGATTATATTTCGAATGCTGAAGACCGAAGACATAATACATAGAGTTTAAGATGGAAAAGACTAAAGACTATAAACTGAAGACAGAAGACTAGAGATTACAAACACAAGACTCTAGACTTATCGCTGAAGATAGAATATAGAAAATGGAAGACACAAGATAGAATAGTTAACACTATATTCTGAACGCGAGAGAAAGAGGATAACAGAATGTGGATTAAAGACTAGAGACAAAAGACAGAAAGTATAAGATGGAATAAAAAGTATTAAATAGATTTATGATTGAAGATAGAGGACAGGGAGGAAAGGACAGAAGGCTATAGACTGACGATGAAGAAATATAAAAGGCTTTAGAGTACATTCTGTTATCTGTCATTTGTTATTTTGTCATTAATAATATGTCGTCTTTCATGTGCCATCTATAAATCTTTGTTTTATCGTATATTCTATTTTATCTAATCTTTGTTACGTATTATTTGTCATCTGCCAAATATTTATTTGTTATCTATCTACTGTCAGTTGTCATTTATCTTTCTACTATTTGTTGTTTTGACAATTTGTTCATCTGTCATTTATCACTTATCATTCTTTAATCATCTGCTTTACATCATCTGTAATTTATAATCTGTCATGGGCTAAAAATGTTAATATTTCGATTTTTGAAAATCACAATGAAAATATACTTTTTGGTAAAATAACATTTTCATAATTTGCGTATTCAAACATTCTAATAAAAAAATCATTACTTTAGCGTACTATTCACCAAGTTTAATGAATTTATTCATTAGAAGTTAATTAGTTTAATCACTATTGTAGCGTTCTTTTGACCTACTCCAATAAATTATTTCTTTACTCCTGACCTATTTCAATAAATTATTCATTAACCAAGTGAACCTATCAGCATTAGTAAAATTGATTTATTTCCTAATGATGTAAATACATCTGTAATATGAAACATATATTTAGCATAAATCCCACGCTACGTTTCCATTCAGGGGATTAGTTAGAACTGTTTGATAGTCTTAGTGCTTTCAAGCGATAACCCTGAAATGAAGTATCTGTTAACAGTAGATTGTAAAGCATTTGTTAGCCGATATCTCTGGAAAAATAAATATATTAAATAAGCAACTTTAAGGAACAAATAAAAATATTTGGTTTCATTACCCTTATTGAGTTATGTCAGAAATATATTAATAACAAAAACTTTGGACAGTTTCATTGCCTCTAAAAATGTGAAGTAAATGATACCGCTATACTTGTTATTGTTCATCATCTAAATATTCAAATTCTAAATAATCTTTATTTAAATATTTACAACTAGTAAAATAATATTGATATAATACGTGTATATACGTTGTAAATAAAAATATACCTGTCTTGTTCCCGTTTTCTTAAATGAGAGAGCTTTCGTTCAAGGGGATGGAAAGTAATTTATAATGCAATTTCGAGGAACGCGATTCTAGACAAGGTCGCGTTTTTAATTCAGCGCCGCCACAAGACCACATTGTATGCAAATCGTGCTGCATTTGAGCGCTGGTTGCTTTATTCGTGTCTTTTCATAACTTTCTGTATTTCGTATTGGTGAATGATAATATTACAACTATATCGAATGAACAATATTTTTACTACTGACTGAAAATATGATTAAAACTTACTTTATTACAAGCCTCTAGGCTATTTTAATTTTTCTTATTAAAAATCTAGCCCTCTCTTAGCCTATCCCTATAAATTATTCAAAGGCGTAGCGTACTCTTGACCTATCTCAATAATTTATTTATAGACCAAGCGTACTTTCTACCTATCCCAATGAATTATTTTTTTGTCGTAGCGTACTCCCTACCTACCTCAACAAATTATTCGTTACCTAGTGACCTATTTCAATAAATTATTCATTGCTCATGTTTAGGATTAATAATTCAGTCGACATCTTTCCAAGTGTTTCAGAATACACCTGCAGAAGATTTACCTTTATGGTGTGTTCCTTTATTCCTTTATTTCAATACAATAACTTATACATCTTACACTTAGTTACAATTACAATTATTCATACCCATTCCTTGTAAACGCGTGATGTTAATATCACTCACGTCTGCGGTGATTTACGCGCACACTTTGGAGGTTGTATCGCTTATTCAAACAAACCCCCTCCTCCCTCCTTCCCCTTTGACGTCGATTAAGGAAGTGCGATCCGGAAAGTTTCGACATGATCTAAAGCCCAATTAAAAGTATTTTATGGCAACATTCAATTATGGCCAAACATGGCGGTAACGGCCGACCAGATCCATCATAAAGGCCAGCCGCACTCTCCCTCGATTTATTGCCATTAATTGGACCTGCACTGGCCAAGAACAGTATCAAAGTAAACGTTGATTGCCAGCATGCAAGTCGGCGTGCAATTTTACTTGCATTAGGGTACCAATTATATGCGCATCAGGACGGATTTCTTGCTAGTGGTAAAAGTTCTATACAACTTCTGGTCGTGCAGGAAGGAAGCGAGCAGAAAGTACTATCTAATAATTGGCGTATTAAAAAAATATTTTTTATAATAATTATAGACGCTGTGTATATGATTATTCTTAATTTTTATTTCGCTGTACCTGAAAACACTAGAACAAATTTATTATTAATTAACCATAAGATTGTTAAGTTATGTACTTAAAGTTCATAGCTATGAGAGATATAATTTTAAGTAATCTGTAAATCAAACAAAAATAGGTAAAAATGGGTCCAACGTGTGAACCTTGTGGTACACCCAACAAAACTTTAATATCCGAAGATAGATGGCAGTATAACACACATGGAATTTTATTTTAACAGATGTCAACATTTGATAAATTAAACTTAACATGTTAGAACGAACAATTTACGAATAAGTTATAGCTGATAAGTGTTGACAAATTATAGGTAAATGATGACAGTTGAGAACTAATAATAATTAACAGTCGAATTGACAAGTGATAATTGATATATGACAGTTGACAATTGACAAATATCATTTATAGTTAGCAGTTATAGTTAATAGTTACGGATGCCATATACAGTTAGCAGTAACAGTTGGCAGTGATACTTGATAGTGATAATTGATAGTGATACTTGATAGTAACAGTTGACAGTTGACAGTTACGGTAGACAGCTGTTAGTAATAGTTAATAGTTATTTTTTGCGGTGATAATTGATAACGACAGTTGACAGTCACAGTTACAGTGAAGGTTACAATTGGCACTGATAATTGACAACTACATTTAACAGTTACAAATGAAAGTGTCAGTTGCTAATTACAATTAATAGTGACAGTCAAAAGTGACAGTTGATAGTAACAGTTGAGAGAGACAGTACGAAGTGGCAGTTAATAGTAATAATTGACAGTTGTCAGTGACATTACAAGGATGGTTAGAGTCGATACTTAAAGTTGACAGTTATAGTTTACAGTGTCAGTTGTCAGTTACTCTTAACAGTTACAGTTATCAGTAACAGTTAACAGTGATAATTAACAAAGACAGTTGACAGTATCAGCTGATAGTAAGACTTAATAGTAACTATTTGCGGTAATAAATGATAATGACAGTTGACAGTCACAGTTACAGTTAACAGTTAAAATTTAAAGTGTCAGTTGCTAATTACAATTAATAGTAACAGTTGAGAAAGGCAGTGCAATATGGAAGTTAATAGTGATAATTGAGAGTTCTCAGTGACAATAAAGGGTGATGATAGTTGACAGCCACAAGGATGGTCACAGTTGACCTTTAAAAATGACATTTGCAGTTGACAGTAACAATGTACAGTAACAGTTGTCAGTTACTCTTGATAGTTACAATTGATAGTTGATAAGCGACAGTTGAACGTTGAGAGTTACAGTAGACACTATTAGCTGATAGTGATAATTAATAGTAACTGTTTGCGGTGATAATTGTAAATAACGGTTGGCAGTTACAGTGAAATTAACAGTTGGTACTGATAACTGACAGTTACATTAAAAGCTACAGTTAAAAGTGTCTGTCGATAGTTACAATTAATAGTAACAGTAGACAGTGACAGTTGAGATAGACAGTACAAAGTGGCAGTTAATAGTGATAATTGACAGTTGTCAGTTACATTTTGTTTTAACACTTAAAGTTAACAGTTACAGTAGACAGTGACAGTGTACAGTGAGAGTTGTCAATTACTCTTGACAGATACAGTTGGTAGTAACAGTTAACAGTGACCGTTGACAGTGTCAGTGACAGCGATAGTTGACATTTGCAACTATAATTTTTAGTTACATTAAAGGTAAGAGTTGGCACTGATAATTGAAAGTTACAGTTGTAAGTGACAGTTGACGGTTTCAAATAATAGTGACAGTTGAGAGTGAGAGTTCAAAGTGACAATTAATAGTGATAATTGACTATTATCTGTAAGAGTTAAGAGTGATAGTTGACAGTTACAAGTATAGTCACAATTGACAGTTATATATGGCAGTTAAAATTGACAGTTTCAGTTACCAGTGACAGTTTACAGTTACAGCTAGCAGTGATAGTTGATATTGACGATTAACAGTAACAGTCAACAATTACAGTTAATATTTATAGCGACGGTTAAAAATAACAGATGATGTAATTATATTTGACAGTTACAATTGACACAATAAAGTTGACAGTTGCAGTTAATAGTTAATAGTTACCGTTCATAGTTATAGTTGAGAGAAACAGTTGGCAGTAGCAGTTGAAAGTGACTGTTGACAGCGAGAGTTGACAGTTGGCTGTCATTTTGAACTGTCACTCTCACCAGTGATAGGACAGTTAACAGTTACAGCAGATAGTAATTGAATTTTGTTAAATAATAATATTTGACAGATCAATTTGACAGGCCGAAGCTGGCAGATACAAATTGATATATAACTTAACAAATGATATTTAGTAGATAAAAGTTGACAAATAATAGATGACAGATGACAGATGACAGACGACAGATGATAGATGACATATGACAGATGGACATATGACAAAAGACAGTTAATAGATGTCAAATGCCTTTGATAAATCAAGCAAATTAAAATAACTTTTAACAATGACAGATAACAGATGACAAATGACAAATAACAAATGACGAATGACAAATGACAGATGACAGATGACAGATGACAAATGACAAATGACAAATGACAAATGACAGATGTCAGATTACAGATGACAGATGATATATTATATATGGAAAATAATATACGATATATGGGCGATGACAGATGATAGATGATAGATGAAAGATGAACAATGACAGATGATAGTTGATAGTCAAGTCATGTTGTTATAGCTGATAACTATGAGATATATCAACTGGGGACACAAATTTAAATTATCCACATATTAAAATATCAAGCAAACAAAAGGAACAAACTATAAGAAACAAAATGGATCCAACATGTGAACCCAGTTTAGTTTAGATTTAAGTATTGATCTCCGTCGAATGATCGATAAAGAATGACAGATAACAGATCACAGATGACAGCTGACAGATGACAGATGACAGATGACAGCTGACATATGACAGCTGACAGATAAGAAATGACAGATGACAGATAACAGATGATAGATGACAGATGACAGCTAACAGATGACAGATGACAAATGACAGATGACAGATGATAAATGATAGAGATGCATAAGACAAATGACAGTTAATAGGTGTCTTTAAGAAAATATTGTGCCCACGTTCTCGTGATTCCAAAAGCATTAAAAAACATTTAAATTCCAATAACTTTAAACGACATATGACAGATGACAAATGACAAACGACAGATGACAGATCAGATAAGAGTTGGCAGATGACAGATGATATATTATGTATGAAAGATAATATACGATATATTAAAGATGACATATTACAGATGACAGATGATAAATGAAAGATGACACATAAAAAATGTCCGATGATAGTTGAGTGTCAAGTCATGTTGTTATAGCTGATAACTATGAGTGACATCAACTGGGGATACAAATTTAAGTTATCTCCAAATTAAAATATGTAGCAAACAAAAGGAACAAAATTTAAGAAATAAAATGAATCTAATATGTGAACCCAGTTTAGTTTAGAGTTAAGTATTGATTTTTGTCGAATGATAGATGCCAGATGACATATGACAGATAACAGATCATAGATCATAGATGACAAATGACAAATGACAAATGACAGATCACAGATGACAGGTGATAGATGATAAATGACATGTGGCAGATGACTAATGACATTTGGTAGATGAATATAGGCATATAAGAGTTAAACGGACACATGACAGAAAACATTGAACACATCAAAGTTAATAATTGGCAGTTGATAATTTAAAAAAAAAACAGTTTATATATAAAATGTAGAATTATATAGATTAATGTTATTAACAATTGACATATAGACATTTCAAATTTAGTAGATATCAGTTAATAAATAATATTTGATATATAAACGATCGACACTTGATAAATAATATTTAATAGATGGCAGTTGACAAATCACTGGCGAGTATTGACAGTTATTTTATTAAATTTTATTAGACATTTCACTAATAATAGTTGATAGATGATAGTTGGCAGATAAAAGTTGACATCTGGTAAATGACAGTTGACAAAGTCAAAAATTACAGATGATAGATTATAGATTATATATAACTAATATATGTTAACAGATTCTTTGACAAATCACATGTGACAGATGACAAATGGCAATAAAAAATTAACAGATGACAGATGACATTTCACAGCTAATATATAACATTTAATGTTTGACAGGTGTCAGTCGATGAATAACAATTGATAAATTAAAGTTAATAAGTGAGCATTAACAATTGACGAATGCGTAATGATTGATAGATAATGACAGATTACATTGGAAAAATATATAATGATAGGTAACAGATGACTGTTGAAGGATAACAGATGACAGATAACAGATGGCAGATGACAGGTGATGGATGGCAGATGGCAGATTATCGATGATATATAACGGTAGCCGGATAAAATATGCTGGTTGATGACAAATGACAGATGGCAGATGATAGTTGACAGATGACATATGACAGCTGACAGATGACTAATGACTGATGACAGATGACTAATGATAGTTGACTATAGACATATAAGAATTGAATTACTACTTTTGTCTGTTAAAAAATTACATTAACCACTTGACAAAAAAATTTGAAAAATAATATTTAATAGTTGACAGCTGACAACAACAACAAAAAAATTGATATATAGAATTAAATAAAATGTATTAAAATCCTTTAGTTCGTTGTAGAAAATTAAATAATAAATTTAAAAATACGAAAACATTTCGAAAATCTACAACAGTAAGTCTACAAAACAAATTAATTTGAAACAACTACTTCTCTGGCTAATACCTCGACAGACATTGAATGATAAATGACAGTATTAAATTAACCTATAACAGATGTCGTTAGATAACAATTGACGAATAAGTGATTGATAGTTGTTGATAGATTACATTCCACTAATAATTTTTGACAAATAAAAGGTAATTAACGGATGATAAATGAAAGACAGTTGACAGGTGACAGTTGATAAATGTCTGATAACAGATGACAGATAACAGATGATAATGATAGCAGACATATGGCAATTGACATTCGATAGTTGATTGATAACATTTATTACATAAATGTTGACAGATAATATTTGATAAATGATATTTGATAGATAGGCTTGATCACAGATGACGGACGATAGATACATTTAATATATAACATTTGATGTATAAACAATCAATAATTCATAAATGACATTTGATAGATTACAGCTGACAAATGATTACTAATAATACTTGATATATGATAGGTGGCATATGAAATTTGACTTATGGTAGATGACAGATGACAAAGTCAAAAATTACAGGTTAATTGATGATACATAACTGATACAGGTTGACAGATGATAAATAAATAAATATATATTCTTTAAATATTTTTAAACTGGCAGATGCCTAAATACAAAGCAAACATATACATTAATTGAGGTTGATTCTATATAAACAAAAAAGTACAATATCACAAATAATATTAAAAACAATTTAGAAATGTATACAAAAAAATAAAAATAAAGATAAGTAAACGTAAATTTAAAACAAACATATCCTTAGATTTATAATAAATACAGTTTTATTATTACAAAATATGTCAGCTCCATATTGTACATCGTGATATGTTCGTATCATCATAAGCAGAGGGGAGAATGAATGGTGGGTTGTACGTGGCGTGCTGTAAATAAATTTTAAACTGCTTCTGTTAGACGTGGTATTGCAAAATTACTAAGGCTAAATAAGTGACAATTATCAGTATAATAATGAATAAGCTTATATAAATCATAACTTTAATTAATATATGCCTATTATAAATTGATATTAACTCGAATTCTGTTAACAATGCATTATAAGAAGTGAAATTATCTGGATAGATCCTATATTTTTTAAAATACAAATATTTAACAAATCGTTTATGTACGCGTTTCAGTAAGATTATATATTATTTAAATCCAGCAGACCAAACACAAGCACAGTAAGTTAATTTACTAACAACAAGAGAATCGTAAAGTTTCATAACAGTATTAGTGTTCATAAAATCACGACTATTACTTATTATGAATCCAAGCATCTTATATGAGCCGTTGGTTACTTGTTCGATATGTCTATTAAAACATAACTTTTAGTCAAACTCTATACCCAAATCAGTATCATTTAATACATAATGAAAATTGTGTGTATTACGTGATCTAATGTACGTCATTCCACAACATTTAGATATATTATTTTAAGTTCATTGACTAAACACCAATCAGACATTTCTAGTCTAATTTCAGATTTTGAAAGTGCGTAATATCTTTAATATTATTATATTACTTGGCATCATACACTGACATGACACTAGCAATGTCATTGAAAAATATAAGAAACAACAATGGGCCAAGATTAGACCCTTGAGGAACACCACTGTTCGCTATGAATGTCCTGAAAATATAATCCATATAGCTAACATAAAGATGTCTATTCGTGATGCAATACATGTTATCGTCCAGCAGTTTGGAAACATGCCTTTTGACCATATTAAATTGTAAATATACGCTAAAGGTATAGACAACTGGGAAGCACAGTCTTTAAGAAAAAAACTTGGCACCTGATCAACACCCATTGTTTTAATTTTCCTTTAACTTACTTAAATACGAACACACCAGTTCTTCATTTACACGAACATAGCCGTAAATGAATTTTCACGCATATGTGAGTGTGTCACCGTAGATACATTTGAAATGGTCGACAAAAGATTCCAAGATATTATTTAGAGAGCTTAGGGTATTATTTCTCTTCATACTAACAAAACTAACAAAATTTTATATTAGCCTCAGTTCGCTGGATAAAATTAGATAAAACTGTAGTTGTATTCTCATTTAGTAAACGGCATACTCTATCATATTCCATTTTAATTGTCTGATGATTTGAAAATTTTAACTGCTTACGTAATTTGTTTATAGTTTCGATAAACTCCTTTATCTCCTTATTAAACCAAATAGGAAATTGTTTATCGGGAGGCTGAATGTTTTTCATTTTGGGAATATGAGAATCAAAAAGTTTATATAGTATATTATAAAATTCGGTACACGCTGATTCTACATTACTGTTGTATACAACAGACGACCAATCTGTAACTAAAGTATCGGAATATAAATCGGCTATACCCCCGGCCTTAAAGTTAAATTTTCCTTCAACATTTTTATTAGCTTCAAAAACATGGAAAGATTCAAATTAAACTGCAAATACATTGCGAGATGATGTAAGTCTTCTTTAACTAACACATCCTCAGACTTATTTAATACTCATTTGTATTGGGTAGGAATTAATACAAAGTCCAATATTCTGCCATTATAATTAAATACCATATTACATTGAGTTAGATCATTTAGTGCTGTAAAATTTTAAAGTAGTCTAAGTTTACTAGATGCTTGATTGCCATTTCTCCGGTCAATATAATTGGGTATATTAATAATATTTGACAAATTAAAGTTAATTGATAACGGTTGACAGATGCCGAATGATAGATAACGGTTGATGATTACAGTTGACCTATGTCAGATGACAGATAAGGGATGCCTGTTAATGGATGACGGATGACAAATGACAGATGACAGATGACGGAAGACAGAAGACGGATAACAGATGACAGATGACAGATAACAGATGACAAATGACAGATGATAGATGACAGATGACAGATATAAAATGACAGATGGCAGAAGATGCATGATGGTTAATAGATGGCTATAAGCATAAACGAGTTAGCGGATGAATTACGACTCTTGTCTGTTGAGAAACAGTATTAACAATTGACAGAGAACATTTAACAAAAAAAAAAAATCAATAGTTGACAGTTGATAATAAAAAAAATAATTTGAAATATAGAATTATATAGATAAAACTAATTAACAATTGACATTTTGACATTTTAAATTTAGTAAATATAAGTTGAGTTAATAAATGACCTTTGAGAAATGATAGATGATAGATAGACAAATAACAGGTGAGTATTGTCAGTAATCAGTAGAATGATAAAATTTTACACATTAAAGTTAATAGATGAAAGTTGACAATTGACAAATAATAACTAATATGGACAACTATGGAGTTTCGATAAGTAACAGCGTCATCCATCCAATGTAAGATTATGTCAAACAAGCCATATTTCACTGATAATAGTTAATGGTAGCTAGTAATTGAAATTTAACAGATAATATATGACAGATGACAGATGATAGATGAGAGACGACAGATGTTAATTAAACAGATAAACGGATGAATTACGACGTTTGTTAACTAATAACAGTAACCACGTGACAGAAAACATTTCATACATGGAATGATAATTACTTACAAATAAAAATTTATACGTGAAAGTTCTTAATTGATACATAACAACTTATAGTTTATAGATAAATGTCAACAGTTTGTATCTCAAAATAAAAAAAAGAGTGATAAATGATAGTTGATATATGATAGTTGACAATTGACATATAACAGGTAACATTTTATAGATGAAATTTAATAGATAATAAAATAATATTGATAATTCTGTATTTGGCAAATGATATTTGATAGATCAAGATAGACGGAAGTTGGCAGATACAATATTTTATATGACAGAAGGTTTTTGACATTTATTAAATAAATAATAACAGGTGACAGTTGGTAACTATTATATACATGTTGACAGATAATATTTGATAAATGACATTTAGACAGATGACAGGTGACAGATGACCAAATGAACAAATGACCAGATGACTAGATAATCAGATGACCAGATGCGCAAATGACCAAAGGATCAGATGACCAAATGATCAGATGGGCATATAAGAATTAACGGATGAATTACGACTATTATTTATTTTCTAATAACATTAAAACATTTTAAAAATGATATTCTAACAATTTACAAATGAAAATTGACGTTAAATTTGTCAATTAATACATAACCAGTGATAGTTAATAGTTGAATGTCAAGAGCTTGTATCTCAAAATAAAACAATTGACAGTTGATGGTTGAAATATGACAGTTGACAATTGACAAATATCAGGTAATGTTTTATAAATGGCATTTAATATTGATAATATTGAATTTGGTAAATGTCATTTGACATATCAAGATAGATGGAAGTTACCAGTTACGAATTGATATATTACAGATAGCGTTTGACATTCCATAAATAAATTATAACTTGTGACAGTTGGTAATTGCTCGGCAACAGGATATAGTTGCTAGATAACATTTATTGCATAAATATGTACAGGTAATATTTCATAAATGATATTTGGTGGATCAAAGTTGACAGATGACAGTTGACACGTATCAGATGATATTTGATATTTGGTTGATGCTAATTGATGTGTATATTTGATGGATTTGATAAGTATATGTTAATAGATGGCAGTTGACAATTATTAAACAACAAGACATTATATGAAAGATGACAGTTAGTAGATGGCAGACGAAAGATGTTAGACAGCAAACAAATGATATTCAACACGTGACCGATATCATCTGATGGATAATATTTTACTAATAGAAGATGATATAATACAATTGATTATTATAATACAAGTGTCGATAGGTAGTATTTAACAAGTTGGCATTTAAAGGATGACAGATGACAAATGACAGTTGGGATTCTTGAATGTTGAAGGCGTTAACTTTTTAAACTTGGTTTAAGAATGATTACAATGTATTCGAAACTCGTCGCAAAATGGTATAAAAAAATTAAATGTTTTCTTTATTTAATAGATGACAATTGACAATGTATTTATGATAATTAACACTTGACTAACAAGTGCATTCAATAATAAATACTGACAGTTAATTAATATTGACATATGATTATGAGTTTATAAATAGTAGATGGCAAATAGAAGTTCACATATAATTGTTGACAGCTAAGACATGAAATTTAGCATTTGACAAATGTCAGTTGATATATAATATTGACAGTTAACAATTAATACATTATATACAATAGTTCATAGATGGCACCTAACTTCTACATTAAGATAACTTTTTACAAATTGTTTGATCATTTCCCCATGGTTACTTTTTTTTGTCTTAAATAACAGCTAATTTATTTTTAATTTTATTATTTCAACGGTATTTGATATATTTCTGTGTTAATTATGCAATATGATGATAATATTGAATAATAACATTTCAATACATCCAATTAGAACGCAAATTCTGTTGAGCTGATTAAATACCATTAACAAAATAGTATGTAGATATGATACACCACATTCGAACGCTGATATAATTACCACCCCCCAACATTTACAAATCATTAACACGTGTATCCCTCTGTTTCAGGTATGAACTATTCACGAGTTCCACCGTATCCGATTCCACCCTGGGTTCGTGTTTCAATTAAACTGTAAGTAACTGTTAACGCACATAGGAAAAGAGCGAGAGAGGGGGGAGAGCGCGAGAGTCCCCTATTTTGCTCGGGCGTCGGTTCGGGGGATGTTGTACGTCTGTGGTGCAGACTGAAACTAAACTCACCCTCTGACTGTCTGGGCTCTCGTCCGTGCGTACAACCCCGCATTCCCTCAGTCGCCCGAAAACTCTCGGGCAAAATACAACGCGCTCGGGCGTCGCGACGCGGACTTTGAGGACGGCGGAGAGGAGGAAAAAAAATACATACTCGCATTCGCAGCGACGCGTTTTACAAATGAGAGTGGTGCCGAGGGGTGGCGACCCCCTTTTCTGAGTTACAACTGGGATAGGAGAAGTCGTGTGTTTATTTCGCCGGCAATCGATTGTGACACGTGTTCTTTTCAGTGTATTGTTCTGCGTTTGTGAATCTGTTGTGTTTCTTTTGTATGTGGATTTGTAAAATACACGAAAAGGTAAATAATATACATATTTATTGGAAAATGTCTACAAGATTTACACTTAAATAAAATATAATGGCTGAGGTGTTACTGTTTAATATTATCAAAAAATTTGTCGACCAGAGGTTTTTCTGTCTAGTTTTATCAGTTATATTGCGTCAATTGTTATTGAGGGATAAAAATATATTGTAGAAGTTATTATTAACATAATGTTTCGCCAAGTGATTAATGAGAAACAAATACAAGATATACACACATATTCGAGTTTTTAATTTTTTTTAATTTAAGGATATATTGAGATTTTAGAAAAACAGTTTATGAAATGATTTATGACGAATTTTTCCAAGATGGGAACAACTACAGTAGTATCATAGAGGAGCTTGTTAGAAGGATTATGTAAAATATTGAGGATGATAGAGTTTTGTTAATTCGCTCACTAACTTGAATGTTGCAGGTAGTTTGATTACCAAAATTGGGATATAAGACATAATCATAGTGATGTACAGCAAATTATTTTGAATGTTCTAATCGCAGTTCTGGTAGAAATACTGACGTATTTATATGTTAAGTCTCTGAAATATTTTGCACTAGAAGTTATTTTAATTTTGATTTCAGCAGTGTGTCTTTTAAAATTGATATTTTGATCTAAAGTTAAGCTAAAATAAGAGGAATGTTATTTTGGAAAATTAAGACTTATAAGAAGAATTATAGATGCTATGATAAGTAATTAGGAGTTGTGGGGGTTATTTTAATAAGCCACTTTGCAAACCAACGTTGAAAGAAATCAATAAGCTCTTGTAGGGTTTGAAAGGTTTTTAGTAATGCAGGAGCATGTGTAATTAGGGCAGTATTATCTATTAATTGTAGATGATGTTTGGAAGGATTAAAGTAAAAGGAATTTTGGATAAAGATAAGAGCGCAAAAAAATATTTTATATAGCAGAGGTACAAGAGGAAAGCCTTGGTTGTAGTTGTTTGGAAGCAAGAGAAAAAGAGAAGTAGTATTTGATGGTAACTCTGAGGGATTCTTTTGAAGAGGAAGTATTTGACAATGCATATTATATAAGGTATGACTTTTAAAGTTGGAAATTGTTTTCTGGCTTCTTATTTAATTTGCCTACTCAAATTAGTATGAAGATTATTTTTCTTTCACTCCCGAATCGTCGTCTTGATATTCTGCTCCACATATGGCTAGCAATATAGGGTGGCAGCACACCAGTCCCTCTTAAAAAGATAAAGAGAAAGAAATAGGAGAAGTGTAAATAGCTCTTTTAGAATGTTCTTCTCTTCTGCTTGCTGATTGTTTTTTAAGAATTGATAGAAGCAGAACAGGAAAAATAGTGGTAATATTGGACCAAAGAAGCGTTTGTAAAATAGCTGGGTTTACGTTCACCAATTAACAAGTTTTCGTTTCTGCCATTAACAATTATAGTGTAGAATTTGGAGTTTCAAGAAAAGATTTTTAATGGGCCATCTTAAGAAACCTCTAGTTTTTAGAAAAAAAACGTATGTGCAATTATTAAGATCTAAGAGATCATATGATTTACGAGTGACAAAGCGTCCTCATCTTGGATTTCAGGTCATCGATACAATTTTAGCCTGAAGGAGTAATTTTATGTAGAGAAGTTAAAACTTTTGACATGTTTTGCCAGTTGCTAATAAACTATTAGAGTTACATGAAATTTATATTATAAATAATAATAGAGGATTCAAAAGTGAACAAATTATTAAGAATAGCCTCATAGTTTTCGAGTCAAATGTAAGGAAATTACTATGTTAGCCACGTCACCATTCTTTTATGTTTGTTTACATTTTCCAACTTTTAACTAAAACCTTCGATTATGTTTTACTGATTGGAGGGTGGGATAGAGGCCACCCACCCACCCTACATATATATGATAACTATAATTGCTAATCGTTGATGATTTTGCTGCTAAAAACAGTCAAACCCTTCATGCAATAAAAAATTAAACGAAATCAAAATTTAAGATGTTTTAAATTGTTTCTTGTTTATCCAATTTTTAGAAAGTTTTTGATTGTTTTTCCTCAAACTTTTTCATTTTTTCTAATTTTAGAAAGTTTTCGATTATTTTCCTGACAATTTCAGCTGTTTTTCTGAAAGAAATCTTTTTCCTATTCTTAATCTTAAAAAGTTTAATTGTTCTTCTGAAAATTTTTCTTTCTTTCTATTTTTGGGAAGTTTTTAATTGTTTTTCTAAAAATTTCTTTTTTTTCTATTTTTATAAAGTTTTTGACTGTTTTTCTGTAAAAAAATTTCTTTTTTCTTTCTATTGTTAGAAAGTTTAAAATTTTTTTTGGGTTTCCAAATTTTTGGCAAGTTTCAGATTGTTTTTCCTCAAACTTTTTCTTTTTTTTCTATTTTCAGAAAATTTTCGTTTGTTTCCTGAAAAAAAAAATAGAAAGAATGGATATTTTTAGAAAGTTTTTAATTGTTTTTCTGAAAAGTTTTCTTTTTTTAATTAAAGAAATAGAAAGAGTGGAAAGAAATTCTTTCTATTTCTAGAAAGTTTTTGATTGTTTTTCTGTAAAACAATTCATTCTATTTTAAGAAAGTTTCCAATTATTTTTCTGACAAAATGTTTCCTTTTTCTTTCTATTCTTAGAAAGTTTTAAATTGTTTTTTGTTTATCCAATTTTTAGCAAGTTTTTGATTGTTTTTCCTCAAACTTTTTCATTTTTTCTATTTTTAGAAAGTTTTCGATTATTTTCCTGAAAATATTATTTCCTTCTGTTCTAGCAAGTATTTAATTGTTTTTCTGAAAAAAGAACTCTTTTCTATTCTTAGAAATTTTTAATTGTTTTTTATTCTTTCTATGTCTAGATAGTTTTTAATTGTTTTTCTGAAACTTTTTCGTTTTTTACTATTTTTAGAAAGTTTTTAATTGTTTTTCTGAATTTTTTTTCCTTCTTTATTTTATTGTTAGAAAGTCTTCGATTGTTTTTCGGAAAATTTTTTGTTCATTCTATTTTTAGAAAGTGTTGAATTGTTATTCTGGGTTTGAGTGGAATTAAAATTATTTGTATGCTTTTTTCCATCAATTTTCTAAATATCTGTATTGTAACCATGTTTTGATAAAGCTTAAATAAAGATAAAGATATATTTCTTTATTTTTTAATAAAAAATTTTCATTTTTTAGAAAGTTTTCGATTGTTTTTCTGAAAAAATGTTCTCTCTTTCTATTCTTAATCTTTAAAAGTTTAATTGTTTTTCTGAAAATTTTTCTTTCTTTCTATTTTTGGCAAGTTTTTAATTGTTTTTCTAAATTTTTTTAGAAAGTTTTTGATTGTTTTTTTAAAAAAAAAAATCAATTTATTTTAAGGGTTTCTAAAAAAAGTCTTTCTATTCTTAGAATGTTTAATTTTTTGTTTCTGAAAATTTTTTTGTTTTCCCAATTTTTGGAAAGTTTCTGATTGTTTTTCTTCAAACTTTTTCATAAATATAAATCGCTTTTAATAGCTATTCTTATCTAATTTGGATTTAAAGTCTGCCCACCCATCATACATAAAATTTTTATTAATTTACTCACTCGAAAATTTTACCTTTTCAATTTATTTTTGATTTAAAAAAAAATTGTAATTAATTTTACTCCAAACCGCGAGACGATCAGTAATTCAAATTTATATGTATAAGTAGGGTGGGTGGGTGGCCTCTATCCCACCCTCGAATCAGTAAAACATCATCAAATATTAGTGAAAAATTTGTATGAATAATTCTCCAAAAATTGCAATTATTTTATATTTATTTATATTTTACATCTTTAGTTAAAACCTTCACTTATGTGTTACTCATTGGAGAGTGGGATAGAGGCCACCCACCCACCCTATATATACACGATAACTTTAAATACAATTATTAATGTTTTGAAAACAATAAAATCTTGTATATAATAAAAAATAAAGCAGAATCCAAATTTAAGTTTAAATCAAATAAAATAACACTTCTCACTTTGTTTCACCGCAATAGTACTCTTGTGGTAAATATTTAATTTTAATCAAAATGTGCCACTAAGTAAACGCCAACATTCAAGAATTAATTTAGTTTAAATATAAATGACTAATCTCATTTAAGCTTGATTTTGATTTAAATCCTGTCTACGTTTCATGTATATAATTTTTATTGTTTTACACACTCAAAAAATTTACTTTGTGAATTTTCTTTGTTTTCCAAAAAATAATAACAATTCTTGCTTTGAATATAGTTTTCAGCAATGTCTTTTATAAATTGTGATACCTGCCTTAGAAAAAATTACTTCGATTTTTCGAAAAATTTCTGCCATTTCATAAGATATATTTTGCACCAATTGTTATGTCATATTTCAAGTATTTTAATACATTTTGCTTTATATTATCCAAATCTCAGGAATGTATTTCTCAAATTGCAAGATTTTCTTTCCGGAGTTTCTCAAATACTTTAGAATTTACTCCAAAATTAGTTAGGTTTTCTAGAATTTTCAAGAAATTTATCTTTTTGATTTTTTGGAACTTTCTTCAATTTTTCTAGCTTCAGGATTTTTTCAGTAATTTATAAAGAACTTTATACATTTTTTGTTTTATACCATCTAAATTTTTAAAGAATGCAAAATTCTGCAACAATTTTTCTTTAATTTAATGAGAATTCATCACAAGTTTGTTACTATTTTTTTTAAGATTTCTAGAACTGTTTTTAAGTGTTCTAAAATTTTTCTGTTATTTTTCATTCTCAAGAATTTTATATATTTCTTGCTTTGTCACCTGCATTTTCAAGAATGCATCTTTTTTTAGGTAATTTTAGAATTTTGCATATTAATACTTCTTTAATTTTATAAGAATTCTCTACTTTCAGAATTTTTTATGTTATTAATATTTGAAATAATTTTTGCTTTTATATTATTTGAAATTTTGAAGTATTCCTTTTATAAATTTTACTTTTATTTTTAGAATTTTTTTATACTCTCCATAGATTCAACAATCCTACACTAATTTTGCTTCTAGATCTCTAGAGCTTTTCAGCAAGTTTTGTATCATTTTTTAATAATTTTGTACTATTTTTTTATTAGCTTCTAAGAATTTTATAATAATTTTTCTTTTAAATTGCAAGAATCTTGTTAAATTGTTTTAATTTGTTTTATCTATTTTTCTGTAATATAAGAAATAAAGAATTTCCTAATTGATTTATAACTTTTTAGCTTTACATTTGTGTAATTTTCTAAATTTTCAAAAATGTCTCTTCTAAATCTTTTTAATTCCTAGAATATATTCTTAACTTTTCTTTGGGGTTTATAGAATTTTCCAGAAAATTTTCTTTCAGTTGTAGCAAAAGTTAACATTATTTTTAAAATTATCTTTTCAAAATTTTTCTGAATCCTTTTTTTAATACTTTTTTATCAGAGATTTTTAATTTTTTCTTCTAATTTTTGATTGTTTTTCCTGCATTTATCTACCGATTTTTTTATTTTGTAAGAACTGTTCTCTCATTTTACTAGAATTAAAAAAAAATTGACACATCATTCTCGTCAGTGTTGCTTTTATTCTCTTCCAATTTGCAATTTTTACATCTTACTCCTCATATTTGAAGCCCGTGGCACGTTTTCCCGTGTATAATTATTTTAATGGTTTTGATTTCAGTCGATTATTTTTATTTGTAAAATTCGAGTATTTATTTCAAATTTCTAGATTTCGTAGAATTTTCTTTTTTGAAAAAATCTAATTTTTGAACTCTACATAATTTTTAAGGAATATCTCTTCTAAATTTTTTAGAGGTTCAACAATCTTTCATGATTCTTTTGAGAATTTCTAGAATTTTTAAGCAATTTTTCTTTCCTTGTTTGATAATTAATCACCATTTTCTGAATTATCTTATGGGAATTTTGTAAAAATTTCTAAAATACAATAAATTTCTAAAAATGTTTATTAGTAATACTTTAATTCTAGAAAATAAATTGAATTTTAATTTTCTGAAAATTCTCAAAGGCTTTTTTTAAATTGTAAGATATTTCTTTCAGTTATATTCATCAAACAACTTTTTTCTGGACTCCAAAATTTTTCAAAAACTATTTTTTTTTTATTATACGAAAAATGATTACCATTTTCGAATTATCTTATCAAAATTTTTTAGGAACATTTTTGGGAATTTCAATTCTTTTTTCCATAACTTTTTGATACTTTTCTTCCATACAATTCTAACGTCTCTATTGAATTCTAAATGAATTTTAGATTTTAAATTCTCAGAGTTTTCTTAGGGTTTCTCTTTGTTGTTTCGTTTGTAAAATGAACAGATTATAAGTTGAATAACAGAAAAACGTTTAACTTTTTATAAAAAGTAGTATAAAAAAGTTAAACGTTTTTCTGTTATTCATTAAAAATGTATAACGAAGTGAACGCCTCCAAAATTCAAGATTATAAGTTTTTTTCGAAATTTCTAGAATTTTCCACATACTTTTCTGAGAAATTGTAGCTTTCTATTATCAGATTTTTTGTAATGTATTTTCTCAAATGTAATGTTTTTCTTCAACCGTTTCCTTTCCAGATTATTAGAATATTATAGCCCTTTTTCCAGATTTCTTTTAATAATTGTTCATAAATATTCTATTGTATTGTAATATTTCATCAATTAACTTTTCGGATTTATTTTTATTTTCGTAGTTTAAAAAAAAAATTAATGCTAGTATCTCTAGCAATTTTTTCTTCAAAATTTTAAGAATTTTGCACCTAAATGACAAATAATTTCTAAAATGTTTTATTTGTAAGTTTTTTAGAATAATTTCTAATGTCGATTTTAATGAGATTAAGATTTTTGCAAATCGGCAGACTGAGAAAAATATGTCAGAGATAGTTGTCATCAATGAGTGTGGTGCCAAGCAACTGTTGAAGTTTCGACAAAAATTATAAAGGTGTTTAATCTCCTAATACTTCTCGAAACAACCACTGATGCAATTATGTCTTTTCGAATAACTTAGTCCGTTAAATGATATCTGCATTTAACGTTTGATTAGGCTGAGATTTTAGTAGCTTGATGCTTTATGCTACTTCTGAGAGGAAAGCAGTGGTTACACAATAAAATTTTCGAACTGGATTTTCTATACGTGAGTTTAGAAATTATTCTTTTATAATAATTTTTTTTACGAATCATCATTATTATCACTCTATTATATCGGATTAATTTTATTCCCCGAGTCACAGAAACACCCTGTATAAACTCATTACTGTCAAAATTTTTAGTTCACGACAACTATTTAGAGCCACGAAAACTTTATAGATATTTGTTGCAGTTGTACAACCCCAAAATACTATGCCGTATGCCAATTATTATTGGCAATAAGCTATATTTGCCATTCGAGCATTCTCTTCGTGTATATCTTGTCTTGTTGAGTAGATTAGAAACGAATATTTCAAGATTGTTATATGGTAATCCAATTTGAGATCATTTTGGATTTCTACTCCAAGAAATTTATTATGTGTCGTTTTTGATACCATTGGTGCCCTGAAGTTTATGACATGTGCTTTTGAACCATTAGCTAATAAGTTGTTCATTTAGTTCGCTCAACATACTATATGCTGCTGCGTTCAGTTCATTTAAACTCTGCCCATTTAAATTAATGGTCGTATCAGCAGCAAACATTATTATATGCTCATTTATAGGTAGTGGCATGTCAAAATAACAGAGGGCCCAAAATACTGCCTTGAGGTACACCAACAATTGTATTTTTGAAGTTCCACATGCAGCACTTGTCTTTCATAAATGTCGCTGTGATATGTTTTCTGTCACATAAATAAGATAAGTCTATGACAATTTCCTTGAATCCCATAGTTACTTAATTTATCAAGAAGCAATTGGCGAGGGACTTAATCGAATGGGTGGTTTACATTAAATTAATTTAATACTATATCTAGTTCATTTATTTTATTTTTGATTGATTGTATATTTTGGTGAAATACTGTAAGGGTTTGCTTGTCCTGCACATTTGAAATTGATGCTATATGTCCTCTTGGTGCTATATGGCGTCTGTGGAAAAAACGAGTTACATAAGTTCCGTACGGCCATACGTTTATGTCCATTGCCTTATCGAAGTTGGTTCTGTCTTTGTTTAAAACAACTACAATATTGAGGATATTTTCTCTCCAATTGAGCAAACGTTACCTCTGGAAATTGAAAATTGAATTTAGACTCAGATTTTATTAAATTAAGTTTATAATCATCTGCAGACACGTGTTTCGTTTCGTTTCTTTCGAAAGCTGTACTGAAGAGATCGAATGCTCGAAACACGTGTCTGCAGACGATTATAAACTTGAATGCTATATTTTTTAATTGCTTTTGCTAATTTAATTTAATGAAATCAGTTTAAAATTCATTTTTTATAATTTTTCATGTTATACTTACATTTAAACAATCTAAAGTACATTTTATCATTTATTAGTTTATTCAACAGAAATAATTTCATTCAAATTAGTGTTGCTTTGATAGTTGTACTATTTGTAACACGCAAATTAATTTGTATTATTCAATGTCTGTCGAAGTATTAGCTAGAGAAGTAGTTGTTTCAAATTAATTTGTTTTGTAGTCTTAGTAAGACTCATTGTTGTAGATTCACGAAATGTTTTCGTATTTTTAAATTTATTATTTAATTTTCTACAACGAACTAAAGGATTTTAATACATTTTATTATTAATTAATTCATCTACGCACTGTTGCTGCGATAATCCACATTGAAAGTTACTTACTTACTGACGTATTTATATGTAAAGTCTGTGAAATATTTTATCCTAAAGTTTATTTTAATTTTAATTTCAGCAGTGTGTTTAAGCTAAAATAAGAGGAATTATGGTTTGGAAAATTAAGACTTTATGAGAAGAATTATAAATGCTATGATAAGTAATTAGGAGTTATTGGGGGTTGATTTTAATCCGTCAGATTGTAAACCAACGTTGAAGAGGATTAATACGCTCTTGTCGGGTTTGAAAGGTTTTTGGTAGTGTAGGAGCATGTATAAAAAGTCGGAAACGTGATTCATAATACTAATTATCAGCAATTAAATTCGAAAATAACAAGAGTAAATGATAAAAATAAGATTATCAGCTTATTTTACATTAATATACAATCACTAAATAATAAAATTGGCGAAATCGAATCATTTTTAGTTGCAGAAAAAGATTATTTATATCATTTTCTCTGTTTTACCGAATACTGGTTGAACTCTGATAACATAAAATATGTTCAGATTGTAAATTATAAATGTGTTTCCTTTTATTGTAGATCCAAAATGTTACATAGCGGTACAGCGATCTATGTTCATAATTCTGTTCCTTGCATAAATAGGGAAGACATAGTAAACATTTCTGTGGAGCATGATTGCGAAATATCTGCAGTTCAAATTCTAGACCCTAATCTTGTTGTTATTACAGTTTATAGAGCACCCACTTCCAACTTTGACATTTTTTTGTGTACAATGGAAAAACTCCTTGCTTTTAACAATTCCCAGGTAATTATAACTGGTGATTTTAATATTAATTTTAATAATAGGAATTTACTTCACTTTAATTTTGAATACGTCTGTTTGTGTAATGGTTTTAAAGCACTAGTCTCATAAAATACTCGAGGTCCTAGATGCATTGATAATATATTAACCAATATGGAGTTTAACGATATCAACTGTGCAGTTTTTGACCCCAGTCTTTCTGATCATTATGGAATTGCAGTTGAAATTAAAGCACTAAACCGCTACATTACATTAAGTTTGCCCAATATCGGTCGATAACATCCTATGGTTTATTTCAATTTCATAATATCTTGTCTGAACAATCTTGGGAGTTTACAACCCATAACATTAACATAAATCTTAAATTTCAAAAATTAATTGATGCTATAACAAGTGCAATTGAATTAGCTTTCCCAATAAAATATAAGATATTTAAAAATAACAGTTCATTTACTCCCAATTGGTTTGATACTGATTTGAGAACTATGAGGGAACACTTAATATTTCTTAATAGTTGGTGTAAAATATTTCCAACTACTGATATTAAAAAAATTCTAAATGAATTTAGAAAAACATATAAATCTACCATTAACTTAAAAAAGAAATCCATCAACGATTCTTATATTTTTAATGCAAATAATCGCCTCAAGGCAATGTGAATTATAATAAATCAGAATAGAAATAAATCTTCTTTGCCTATTTCATTGTTAACTTCTAATGATCTAAATAATTACTTTTCTTCTGTTCCTTTCATTTTAATGAATTCTTTGAAACATACTGACAAACAAAATATTTAGATTATTTACAACAGAAAGATATTATCACCTTTCAATTTACAGAAGTAAGTTACATTTATGTCCGCGATATTATTACTAAACTTAAGAACAAAAACAGTAAAGACATTTATGATATTAATAAGAAAATAATTATCTCAGTTATAAATATTATATTAATTCCGCTGACTGATTTGATTAATAAATGTATCAGAGAAAGTGCATTTCCAACTCCATTGAAAATTTCCAAAGTTATACCTTTATTTAAGAAAGGTGATATTAATTGCCCAGGGAACTTTAGACCTATAAGTATTATACCTTTCATTGGAAAGATTTTTGAAATTATTCTTAAAAATCAATTACAGCATTTTTTCAATCAAACAATCTTTTTAATAATTTCCAATTTGGTTTTAGATCAAATTCTTCTACCGTTGAAGCCATTAATAACTTAACACAATTTATTATTAATGCCTTTGAGGTCAACAATTATACTTCCAGTATTTTCTTCGATTTGTCAAAAGCATTTGACTGCGTATCACACAATATACTGTTAAATACATTACAATATTACGGACTTACAATTGAATTTACAAAACTTCTCAACTTCTATTTAACTAATAGATCACAAATAACTTATTTTAATGGATCTTTTTCTCAACCAGAATTAATAACAACAGGTGTTCCGCAGGGATCTGTCCTCGGACCCTTGTTATTCCTAATTTTTATTAATGACATTGTTACTTGTGATAAGTCAGTACACTTCACACTATATGCAGATGATACTACTTGTAGTCTGAGTAATAATAATCTACAAGTATTAACGCAGTCATTAGAAGAATCTAAAACTTATATTAAGGATTGGTTTTCAGCAAATTTCCTTACACTTAATGAAGACAAAAATGCTTTAATGTATTTTTCCTTAAGAAACCTACATTCAATTAATAAATCAGAGGCAATAAAATTCCTTGGTGTTACGCTAGATCATGGTTTAACTTGGTCTGAACACATCAATAGGCTGTGTCTAAATATTCCCAAGAATATATTTTTAATAAAAAACCTTGTCAAACTTTGTTCTATTAACACTGTAATAACCTCTTATTATGCATTAATTGCGACACATATTAACTATGCCATCGTGTGTTTAAACTCCAACGCAGATGTGTGAGAATCATGTTCAAACTAGAATATCAATCAGATGTCAAGGAATATTTCAAAAAGTACAACATATTGACTGTTCCTGCCATGTACATATTGAACTGTATTCTTTATGTTAAAAATAATATTTCAAATTATTTAACATTTGACCGCCATTATAATACCAGGTCAGTAGATAATGTATCTGTACAGTATACAAGGATATATAGATCTAGGAGTGGAATAAATTATTACGGTCCACTATTTTACAACAAATTATCTACAGAGCTAAAATCGCTTGATTATCCAGCGCTTAAAATAAATTTAAAAATGATTTTGTTTAAAAAAGCTTATTATAGCTTTGACGAATTTCTTAATGATTTATTTTAGTTTTGTAAATACCTTTTTTGATTGGTTTATGCTATGTATTTTTTGTTTTGGACTTGTGTACATTTCTTTATTACCACCAATAAAGTTATTATTATTATTATAATTAGGACAGTATTATCTGCAAATTGCAGGTGATGTTAAGAATGATTAAAGTAAAATGGATTGGGAAATAGATAATAGCGTGAACATATTCTTTCATATAGGAGAGGTGCAAGAGGAAAGCCTTGGGAAGTAGTGGTTTGGAAGCAAGAGAAGAAGAGAAATAGTTTTTGATGGTAAATCTGGGAAATCCTTTTAGAAAAGAATTGCTTGATTATGAATATAAAATGTGGTGTGATTTACAAAGTTGAAAATTGTATTTCATCCCTTTCTGGCTTCTTATATAATTTAAATTCTCCTGTTCCTATAGAAATGTATTTTCTTTCACTCGCAGATCATCGTCTTAATATTCTACTCCATTCAATTCGGGCGACATGTGGCACTACACCAGTAGGGGGGAGAAAAAAAAAGAAATAGAGAAGGAGAAAGTAACTCTTTTAGAATTTTTTCCTTTAGTTCTTGCTTGTTTTTAAAGAATTGATAATAGAGGCACAACAGGAGAAACAGGAGAAATAGTGGTAATATTAAGGGATAACAAAGTATTTGTAAAATGGTTCGGCTTAAGGTGGTTAATTAACAACTTCTCATTTCTGGCATTAACACTTATTTTTTTATCATCTGCCTGATGTAGCCACTGAGTGACGAAACAATTGTCGCAGTGCATCGACATTAAATTGTGTACATTCTCAAAACCCAAGTGTTATATTTATCATCTATTAACACTTACGATGTAAAATTTTGAATTTCGACCAATGACGACCAATAACTGGGTCGCCATAAGAAACCTGTAGCAGCAGCTTCGCGCAATCCCTTCTTACAAAAATTGTGATGTGGCCATCATAGTACTTTCCCTATATTTTCTTCGAAAACTATGAAGTTTGCATAAAAAAGTTATTCTTAATAATTAGTTCAATTTTGCATTGTTCACAATTACTTGTTATACAAATTTCCTGTTTATCGTATAGTTTATTAGCAATATGCCAAAAATGTCAATTGCTTTTATACTTCATTTCACGTCTTCAAAATTTTGAAATTTTTTCAAGTACGACTGCAACCAGAAACGATAATCCCAAAAACTGTAACTGGAAAGATTCTAATGTTACCAAAAATTGAAATTTTAAATGTGTTTTTGGTTGATTTAGAAAGTTTCAAGTCGATGACAATTGTTTTTAAAGGCCATTCACATCTTCAAAGATTTTAGATTTTTTTTTCTTAATCTCAAAACTGTAACTGAAGCGATTTTAATTTCACTAAAATTTAAATTTTAAGTACGTTTTTGGTCGATTAAGAAAATTTCAAGTTAATGACACATGTTTTTATAATCATTTTACACCGTTAAATTATTTAGAACATTTTTCTAAAACTAAGACTATTATCACAAGGGATTATCCCAAAAAGACTGTAACTAAAGGGATTCAAAATTAGTAAAATTAGATTTTTTAAAAGTTTTTTTAATAGATCTATAAAACTGAAAGTCGACAGCAATTGTTTTTATATTGTTTTCACATTGTCAAAATATTTAGAAAGTCTTCCAGAAGTAAGGCTATGATAATGTGAGATTATCATACAAACTGTAATTCGTGAGATTTTAAAATTACCAAAATTGAATTTTTCAGTATAAAATTGGTAAATTTAAAAAGGTCGATGGAAAATGTTTTTGTATTTTTTTACCGCGTCGTCAAAAAGTTTAGAAAATTTTCGAAAACTAGGGGTGTAATTACATGGAAAAAACCCAAAATCTGTAACTAAAAAGATTATAAAATTACTGTAATTAGAGTCTTAAACAGTTTTTTTGTTAAATTTTTAAATCGATAGCAATTGTTTTCATATTTTTTTTCTCGTTTTCAAATCAATTATAATTAATTCTTAAATAAGGGTGTAAACACATTGGATTGTCTGTAGGGGTTGATTTGTAAATGAAAGTCTTGTTTTGTTCCATAATTACTTTATCAGTTTCCTGACATATGTTTCGACAATCACTTGTCATTTTCAAAGGTGTACAAATCCACCCCTGTAATTATGCTACAGCAAGAATGTAGCAGCGAAAGTATTAATTTTAACGTAGGGATTTGTAAATCACTAGAATTGATATTTTGATGGGTCTAGAAAGTGTAAAGTCGATGGCAATTGTTTCAATTTTTTTTTCGCATCGTTTAATATTTAAAATAAATAGTTAGGTTATAATCAGATGGGATTATCCCAAAACCTGTAACCAGACGGATTCTGAAATTATTAAAATTAGAATTTTGAGTATGTGCTTGATAGATTCAGGAAGTTATAAGGCGATGGCAATTGTTTTTATATTTTTTCACGTCATCAAATTTTTTAAAAGAAATTATATTACAGGTTTGTTATAACATAGAATTATCCTTATATTATAACCTCAAATAAAGGGATTGTAAAATTAGAATTTCAAATAAATTTTTGGTGGATTTTGAAAGTTTAAGGTTGTCGGCATTTGTTTTTGTATTTATTTCCTAGCGTCAAAAGATTTTCAAAGTTTTTCAAAATCACGTGGGATTATCCCAAAAACTGTAATACAGAGGATTCTAAAATTATAAAAATTAAAATTTTGTGTATGTTTTTGGTGGATTTAGAAATTTTTTCGTTGATAGCAATTGTTTTTACGTCGTCAAAATATTCAAAATTTTTCCAAAATAAAGGCTGTATTAACGTGGGATTTTGTTTTATTTTATATTACATACGAGGTTTTATTGTATATTAAGCACCAAAATCATCAACGATTAGTATTTGAAGTTATCATGTTTATGTAGGGTGGGTGGGTGCTCTCTTTTTTAGTTCAACATCTTCGGATTGTAATGTAGCAAGAAGTCGCTGTAATGTATCAGCAATGCTGTTTTCTCTACTTGGTACGAATCTTAAATCAGTGATGAATTGCGCGATGCAGGTGATGTGACTTTGCTCGCGTCCTGAGCAACGATTTTTAGCAGAAATCAAAGGTTGTAATCGTGATCTTTAAAAATTATCAATTCACCACTATTTAATAACCCAAAAATTGGCCAGTAATTCACGAAAAAAAGTTCTATATTTACGTTCAGTTGACGGAATCATTTTTGAAAAGAAAGTGAGGATCAAAAAACTCCAGTAATATTCTTCTGCTGCAAGATCGCGCAGCAGCTAAGTCAAATTCGTTAACCATAAAGATTTTCTATTTTTTGTATTCCAAAAATGTAAATCAGTGTTTTAACTTAAATTTCATTATATATGTAGGGTGGGTGGATGGCCACTATCAAATCCTCCAATTTCAAAAACACGACCAACAATTTATCAAAAAAAAATGCATATAAATCATATTTTCACAATAAATTAAATACATAACTCTTTAAAATCAAACCAACATTCATTGAAATACTCGCGTACGTTTTAAAAATTGCAGGGTGGGATCGTATCGTATCAGAATTGTATCAAACCATTGATAATGGACACTTTGTGTTCGAAATGTGCATCTGGATCAAAATAAAATATTGAAGAAAGGTTCTAAGTATTTTAATAGTTATTATTATCTTCAAGTAACTAAACCAACCAAAGAAATATTGCATTCTTATAATAGAAGTTATTTAAAAAATAATAAAAACCACAAAATATATCAACAAAACAAAACTCTTGTCAATATGCTGCGATTTAATAATTACGATAGAGGCTAGCCACCCACCCTAGATATAAATTTTGATTTCAGTCACTGTTTTGCCTTTTGTTTGCCAAAAACCACAGCAGATTTTTTTCTTTTTTGTGTTCCAAAAATTATAATCAGTGTTTGAACTTCAATTTCAATGTATATGTAGGGTGGGTGGGTGGCCACTATCCTACCATGCAATTTCAAAAACACGACCAACGATTTATCAAAAATAAAATACAAACAGATCAAATGTTCACAATAAATAAAGTACATTACTGTTTAGAACAAAATAAACATTTATTGAAATACTCGCTTAGGTTTCATAAGTTGGAGGATGGGATAGAGGCCACCCACCCACCCTACATATGCTCAAAACCATTCATCAATATCAGTATTTTAGATACTAGAAAACTATTGCATTCCTATCATAGAAGTTAAAAGAAAATTAAAAACCACAAAATATACCAACAAAACAAAACTGTTGTTAATATGCTGCGATTTGAATGTTGGAACAGAGGCTAGCCACCCATTCTAGATATAAATTTTGGTTTCAGTCACTGTTTTGCCCTTTGTTTGCCAAAAACCACAACAGATTTTTTCTTTTTTGTATTCCAAAAATTATAATCAGTGTTTTAACTTCAATTTCAATGTATATGTAGGGTGGGTGGGTGGCCACTATCCTACCTTGCAATTTCAAAAACACGACCAACGATTTATCAAAAATAAAATACAAACAGATCAAATGTTCACAATAAATAAAGTACATAACTGTTTAGAACAAAATAAACATTTATTGAAATACTCGCTTAGGTTTAATTGTTGGAGGGTGGGATAGAGGCCACTCACCCACCCTACATATGCACAAAACCTTTCATCAATCTCAGTATTTTAGATACTAGAAAACTATTGCATTCCTATCATAGAAGTTAAAAGAAAATTAAAAACCACAAAATATACCAACAAAACAAAACTCTTGTCAATATGCTGCGATTTAATAATTACGATAGAGGCTAGCCACCCACCCTAGATATAAATTTTGGTTTCAGTCACTGTTTTGCCCTTTATTTGCCAAAAACCACAACAGCTTTTTTCTTTTTTGTATTCCAAAAATTATAATCAGTGTTTTAACTTCAATTTCAATGTATATGTATATGTGGGTGGGTGGCCACTATCCTACCCTGCAATTTCGAAAATACAACCAATGATTTATTCAAAATAAAATGCAAACAAAGCAAATGTTCACAATAAATAAAGTACATAACTGTTTAGAACAAAATAAACATTTATTGATATACTCCCTTAGGTTTCATAAGTTGGAGGATGGGATAGAGGCCACCCACCCACACTACATATGCACAAAACCTTTCATCAATCTCAGTATTTTAGATACTAGAAAACAATTGCATTCCTATCATAGAAGTTAAAAGAAAATTAAAAACCACAAAATATACCAACAAAACAAAACTGTTGTTAATATGCCTTGATTTGAATGTTGGAACAGAGGCTAGCCACCCATTCTAGATATAAATTTTGGTTTCAGTCACTGTTTTGCCCTTTGTTTGCCAAAAACCACAACAGATTTTTTCTTTTTTGTATTCCAAAAATTATAATCAGTGTTTTAACTTCAATTTCAATGTATATGTAGGGTGGGTGGGTGGCCACTATCCTACCCTGCAATTTGAAAAACACGACCAACGATTTATCAAAAATAAAATGCAAACAGATCAAATGTTCACAATAAATTAAGTACATAACTGTTTAGAACAAAATAAACATTTATTGAAACACTCGCTTAAGTTTTATTGTTGGAGGGTGGGATAGAGGACACCCACCCACCCTACATATGCACAAAACCTTTCATCAATCTCAGTATTTCAGTTTCTAGAAAACTATTGCATTCCTATTAGTATAATAGGAACTCCGCAAAAAAGTCTGGTAAAGCAAACATGGCTCAGTTTATTAATATAACTTTGATTGTTGTAAATGTTTGAAGATCAGGTTGATACAAGACTAATGGTTTATTGCGTAGAATTTTTGTTGCAAGCTAGTCGAGTGGAGCTAAAATAGTATAATTAAATAAATTCATGATGCCAAGAAAAGGTTTCAATGCTTTTTGAACATTGGATTGCGAAAAAGATAAAATTACGTAAACTTTGGATTAAAGAGGTTTAATTTCCTAACCTAACATATAATTTAGTTTCACCGAAAACACATTTGTTATACTTAATTTTGATCCTCACTGAAAACCCAAATGTTCTTGTTGTATGCGCAGCAAAATGGTAGTCCGAGTAATACCGACGATATAAATCTTTGAAACGTTCTATATTCAAAAACACCAAAACGAATGGTTATTGTAGTCTTTGAACTGCTATTTGGATAAATTGGAAATGTGTGATATGCTTTTACCAACTCGATTTTTAAAAATAACTTAAAACCTCAACAATTGTAAGTGAAATCATGAATAATAGGTAAAGAATAAGCCTGCAACGGTGACCTTGTTCAAACCATGATAATCACAGTATAGACGCTAAGGCCTCATAAAACCGATTGGCAACAATTTATTAAACTTTTTTTGTGGTTTGAAATTTATGAGTTGGTAAACACCGTAGTTTGAAATATAGAGGTCGCTCATAAGTAGTAATGCTGAGTTGCACATTATGTTTGACTTATTTGGTGAGATCAATTGGGATTATGAAGTCTAGAAAATGTTGCAGTAATTTTGAATATGGTGAAATTTTGGAAAAGAAATTTATAGTAAGCTTTAATAATAGCCTGGGTGCCCCATAAGGCGTTAATTAACTATATAAACAAAAATATTGAAATGTCGAAGGAAATCAGCGTCTAAATTTTAATGATTTACATTAGCAAGTGCAAAATTCTACTTGAATATTATGTTTAGATCGATTTGTACCGTTCATTTGAATAAACCATATGCTGGTACAAAAATTACCCCAGTAGTATACACGGTGTCCCAGTTTCGATGCTCACCATTGGTATCTCTATTATTCGAAGACATAGAGCAATGGTTAAATGGGGAATGTTTGGCAGAAATTAGCAAATTCCATTTCAAATTCACCTTAACTTTTTTCAATTTTAGGATATTTTCAAAAAAACAAAATTTGCCAATTTTAATTTTCCTCAATAACTTGATAACGCCTAACGCGACCGCTATTAAACCTTTACATTATTCAGACAAATTTTTTAGTGTAAACAGAAACCCTCGATTCGCATTGGTTTCCAGGTTATTAGCGCTAATTTTCGTTTTTCTTATGGTGGCCATATTGGATTTATTAAAAGGTAAATAATATACATATTTATTGGAAAATGTCTACTAGATTTACACTTAAATAAAATATAATGGCTGAGGTGTTAATGTCTGAATTAATCAAAAAAATTGTCGACCAGAGGTTTTTCTGCCTAGTTTTATCAGTTATATTGCGTCAATTGTTATTGATGGATAAAAATATATTGTAGAAGTTATTATTAACATAATGTTTCGCCAAGTGATTAATGAGAAACAAATACAAGATATACACACATATTCGAGTTTTTTATTTTTTATTTAAGGATATATTGAGATTTAAAAAAAAACAGTTTATGAAATGATTTTTGACGAATTTTTCCAAGATGGGAACAACTACAGTAGTATCATAGAGGAGCTTGTTAGAAGGATTATGTAAAATATTAAGGATGATAGAGTTTTGTTAATTCGCTCATTAACTTGAATGTTGCAGGTAGTTTGATTACCAAAATGTGTAATTAGGGCAGTATTATCTGTTAATTGTAGATGATGTTTGGAAGGATTAAAGTAAAAGGCATTTTGGATAAAGATAAGAGCGCAAAAATAGCTCTCTAGTAGCTCTTTTAGAATGTTTTCCTCTTCTGCTTGCTGATTGTTTTTTTTAAAGAAATGATAGTAGACACAGAACAGGAGAAACAGGAGAAATAGTGGTAATATTGGAACCCAGCTTTTTTTTTGTTTACGGTGGTCAATTAAAAAGGTTTCGTTTTTGCCATTAACAATTATAGTGTATTTGGAGTTCAAGAAAATACTTTTAATGGGCCATCTTAAGAAACCTCTAGCGACGGTTTTTACAAAAAAACGTATGTGCAATTATTTAGATCTAGGAGCTCATATGATTTACGAGTGACAAAGCGTCCTCATCTTGGATTTCAGGTCATCGATACAATTTTAGCCTGAAGGAGTAATTTTATGTAGAGAAGTTAAAACTATAAAATCGCTAGGTAAGTGTAGTGTCTTATCATAGACATATTTAGCTGTCGAAGCTGAAAGCTATACTTTAAATCAAAGAAATTTGCGATGCCCAGTCCTTTGCATCGTTGGTCATTCTGATCATATCATTGGACTTCTGGCCAACGTGTATACCAGTTTATACAAAATAAAATGTACCTGAAATAGTTACAAATGGGCAAAGGGTTGAAGTGGTCGTCAAGATCCGAAAATTAAACCATTGGTTTATAAAACTAATTAAATTGAGTAATCGACGGCCATACCTAACAAGATCTTACGAGACGTTTCATTGCTTGAACGCCAGGATGCATTAGTACGTGAAGAGATTGTAATATGTTGAATCTTAAGACTGTAGGAATATAAAAGTGAATTTTTTACTTTTCCTATATAGAATATATAGGGGAAGTATTGTTTTCTTGCATGAAAATGTCTGTGGGCGATGTATCTCAAAAACGAATGATCCTATTGCGATAAAACTTTAAACTTAACATTTAATTGTTAAAAACTAAAACTGAAAAGCTTTTGGTAAACATTCAAAAACCGGAAGTGTATGTTTACTCGAATTTTTTACGATTCTTTTTTTTGAATATGAAAAATATTACAAAATTTTTCAGACAAGAGTTAAAGGGAATAAAGTTAAATATATTTTTCATAAAATTCTTAACTTACGAGAAAATAAAAATGAAAATTGAAAATTTTGACATTTTTTGCCAGTTGCTAATAAACTATTAGAGTTACATGAAATTTATATTATAAATAATAAAAGAGGATTCAAAAGTGAACAAATTATTAAGAATAGCCTCATAGTTTTCGAGTCAAATGTAAGGAAATTACTATGTTAGCCACGTCACCATTCTTTTATGTTTGTTTACATTTTACAACTTCTAACTAAAACCTTCGATTATGTTTTACTGATTGGAGGGTGGGATAGAGGCCACCCACCCACCCTACATATATATGATAACTTTAATTGCTAATCGTTGATGATTTTGCTGCTAAAAACAGTCAAACCCTTCATGCAATAAAAAAATAAACGAAATCAAAATTTAAGATGTTTTAAATTGTTTCTTGTTCATCCAATTTTTAGAAAGTTTTTGATTGTTTTTCCTTTTCATTTTTTCTAATTTTAGAAAGTTTTCGATTATTTTCCTGACAATTTCAGCTGTTTTTCTGAAAGAAATATTTTTCCTATTCTTAATCTTAAAAAGTTTAATTGTTCTTCTGAAAATTTTTCTTTCTTTCTATTTTTGGGAAGTTTTTAATTGTTTTTCTAAAAATTTCTTTTTTTTCTATTTTTATAAAGTTTTTGACTGTTTTTCTGTAAAAAAATCAATTTATTTTAAGGGGTTCTAAAAAAATTTCTTTTTTCTTTCTATTCTTAGAAAGTTTAAAATTTTTTTTGGGTTTCCAAATTTTTGGCAAGTTTCAGATTGTGTTTCCTCAAACTTTTTCATTTTTTTCTATTTTCAGAAAATTTTCGTTTGTTTCCTGAAAAAAAAAATAGAAAGAATGGATATTTTTAGAAAGTTTTTAATTGTTTTTCTGAAAAGTTTTCTTTTTTTAATTAAAGGAATAGAAAGAGTGGAAAGAAATTCTTTCTATTTTTAGAAAGTTTTTGATTGTTTTTCTGTAAAACAATTCATTCTATTTTAAGAAAGTTTCCAATTATTTTTCTGAGAAAATGTTTCCTTTTTCTTTCTATTCTTAGAAAGTTTTAAATTGTTTTTTGTTTATCCAATTTTTAGCAAGTTTTTGATTGTTTTTCCTCAAACTTTTTAATTTTTTCTATTTTTAGAAAGTTTTCGATTATTTTCCTGAAAATATTATTTCCTTCTGTTTTAGCAAGTATTTAATTGTTTTTCTGAAAAAAGAACTCTTTTCTATTCTTAGAAATTTTTAATTGTTTTTTATTCTTTCTATCTCTAGATAGTTTTTAATTGTTTTTCTGAAACTTTTTCGTTTTTTACTATTTTTAGAAAGTTTTTAATTGTTTTTCTGATTTTTTTTTCCTTCTTTATTTTATTGTTAGAAAGTCTTCGATTGTTTTTCGGAAACTTTTTTGTCATTCTATTTTTAGAAAGTGTTGAATTGTTATTCTGAATATATTTCTTTATTTTTTATTAAAAATTTTTCATTTTTTAGAAAGTTTTCGATTGTTTTTCTGAAAAAATGTTCTCTCTTTCTATTCTTAATCTTTAAAAGTTTAATTGTTTTTCTGAAAATTTTTCTTTCTTTCTATTTTTGGCAAGTTTTTAATTGTTTTTCTAAAAATTTTTGATTGTTTTTTTGAAAAAAAAAATCAATTTATTTTAAGGGTTTCTAAAAAAATGTCTTTCTATTCTTAGAATGTTTAATTTTTTGTTTCTGAAAATTTTTTTGTTTTCCCAATTTTTGGAAAGTTTCTGATTGTTTTTCTTCAAACTTTTTCATAAATATAAATCGCTTTTAATAGCTATTCTTATCTAATTTGGATTTAAAGTCTGCCCACCCATCATACATAAAAATTTTATTAATTTACTCACTCGAAAATTTTACCTTTTCAATTTATTTTTGATTTAAAAAAAAAATGTAATTAATTTTACTCCAAACCGCGAGACGATCAGTAATTCAAATTTATATGTATATGTAGGGTGGGTGGGTGGCCTCTATCCCACCCTGCAATCAGTAAAACATCATCAAATATTAGTGAAAAATTTGTATGAATAATTCTCTAAAAATTGCAATTATTTTATATTTATTTATATTTTACATGTTTTCATTAAAACCTTCACTTATGTTTTACTCATTGGAGAGTGGGATAGAGGCCACCCACCCACCCTACATATACACGATAACTTTAAATACAATTATTAAGGATTTTATTGTTTACAAAACAAAAAAACCTTGTATATAATAAAAAATTAAGCAAAATCCAAATTTAAGCTTAAATAAAATAATTATAAAATAAAGCACTAAAAACCTTTCTTCACACAGTTTATTTAAAATACCATTAAATAAACTGTGCGAAGAAAGGTTTTTAGTGCTTTATTTTATAATCAAGTTTATCTTCACGTAACTCATCCAATTAATTTACCAAATAAAATAAAACACTTCTCACTTTGTTTTACCGCAATAGTAAACCATTGTGGTAAATATTTAATTTTAATCAAAATGTACCACCAAGTAAACGCCAACATTCAAGAATTAATTTAGTTTAAATATAAATTACTAATCTCATTTAAGCTTGATTTAAATCCTTTCCACGCATCATATATATAATTTTAATTAATTTACACACTCAAAAAATTTACTTTGTCAACTTTCTTTCAGTTTTTCAAAAAAATTATAACAATTCTTGCTTTGAATATAGTTTTCAGCAATGTCTTTTATGAATTGTGATACCTTTTTTAGAAAAAATTACTTCGATTTTTCGAAATTTTTTTGCAATTTCTTAAGATATATTTTGCAACAATTTTTATGTCAGATTTCAAGTATTTTAACACATTTTGCTTTATATTATCCAAATCTCAGAACTGTATTTTTTAAATTGCAAGATTTTCGTTCCAGAGTTTTTCAACTCAAATACTTTAGAATTTACTCCAAAATTAGTTAGGTTTTCTAAAATTTTCAAGAAATTTATCTTTTTGATTTTTGGAACTTTCTTCTATTTTTTATTTCTTCAAGATTCAGGATTTTTTCAGTAATTTATTAAGAACTTTATACATTTTTTGCTTTATATCATCAAAATTTTTCAACAATGCAAAATTTTGCAACAATTTTTCTTTAATTTAATGAGAATTCATCACAAGTTTGTTACTATTTTTTTTAAAGATTTCTAGAACTGTTTTTAAGTGTTCTAAAATGTTTCTGTTATTTTTCTTTCTCAAGAATTTTATATATTTCTTGCTTTGTCATCTGCATTTTCAAGAATGCATCTTTTTTAGGTAATTTTAGAATTTTGCATATAAATACTTCTTTAATTTTATAAGAATTTTTTATGTTATTAATATTTTAAATAATTTTTGCTTTTATATTATTTGAAATTTTGAAATATTTCTTTTATAAATTTTACTTTTATTTTTGGAATTTTTTTTAGACTTTCCATAGATTCAACAATCCTACACTAATTTTGCTTCTAGATCTTCTCAGCAAGTTTTGTATCATTTTTAAATAATTTTTTAATATTTTTTTATTAGCTTCTAAGAATTTTATAATAATTTTTCTTTTAAATTGCAAAAATCTTGTTAAATTGTTCTAATTTGTTTTATCTGTTTTTCTGTAATATAAGAAATAAAGAATTTCCTAATTGATTTATAATTTTTTAGCTTTACATTTGTGTAATTTTCTAAATTGTCAAAAATGTCTCTTCTAAATCTTTTTAATTCCTAGAATATATTCTTAACTTTTCTTTGGGATTTATAGAATTTTCCACAAAATTTTCTTTCAGTTCTAACAAAAGTTATCATTATTTTTAAAATTATCTTTTCAAAATTTTTCTGAATCGTTTTTTTAATACTTTTTTATCAGAGATTTTTAATTTTTTCCTCTAATTTTTGATTGCTTTTTCTGCATTTATCTAACGATTTTTTATTTTTATTTTGTAAGAACTGTTCTCTCATTTTTCTAGAATTAAAAAAAATGACAAATCATTCTCGTCAGTGTTGCTTTTATTCTCTTTACATCTTACCCCTCATATCTGAAGCCCATGGCACATTTTCCCGTGTATAATTATTTTAATGGTTTTGATTTCAGTCGATTATTTTTATTTGTAAAATTCGAGTATTTATTTCAAATTTCTAGATTTCGTACAATTTTCTTTTTTGAAAAAATCTAATTTTTCTATTGAATTCTACATAATTTTTAAGGAATATCTCTTCTAAATTTTTTAGAGGTTCAACAATCTTTCATTATTCTTTTGAGAATTTCTAGAATTTTTAAGCAATTTTTCTTTCCTTGTTAGATAATTAATCACCATTTTCTGAATTATCTTATGGGAATTTTGTAAAAATTTCTAAAATACAATAAATTTCTAAAAATGTTTATTAGTAATACTTTAATTCTAGAAAATAAATTGAATTTTCATTTTCTGAAAATTCTCAAAGGCTTTTTTTAAATTGTAAGATATTTCTTTCAGTAATACTCATTATACAACTTTTTCTTCTGGACTCCAAAATCTTTCAAAAACTATTTTTTTTATTATACGAAAAATGATTACCATTTCCGAATGATCTTATCAAAATTTTTTAGGAACATTTTTGGGAATTTCAATTCTTATTTGCATAACTTTTTGATACTTTTCTTCAATAGAATTCTAACATCTCTATTGAATTCTAAATGAATTTTAAATTTTAAATTCTCAGAGTTTTCTTAGGGTTTCTCTTTGTTATTTGGTTTGTAAAATGAACAGATTATAAGTTTTTTTCGAAATTTCTAGAATTTTCCACATACTTTTCTGAGAAATTGTAGTTTTCTATTATCAGATTTTTTGTAATGTATTTTCTCAAATGTAATGTTTTTCTTCAACCGTTTCCTTTCCAGATTATTAGAATATTATAACCCTTTTTCCAGATTTCTTTTAATAATTGTTCATAAGTATTCTATTGTATTGTAATATTTTATCAATTAACTTTTTGGATTTATTTTTATTTTCGTAGTTTAAAAAATAATAATTAATCCTAGTATCTCTAGCAATTTTTTCTTAAAAATTTTAAAAATTTTGCACCTAATTTACAAATAAATTCTAAAAAATTTTATTTGTAATACTTTTGCACTAATAGTTTTTTAGAAATTTTAAGCTTTTAGCTTTACATTTTCTGAATATTCCAGAATACCTCGTCTAAATTATAAGGTTTTCTTTTCAGTTATAATACTTTTCAAATAACTTTTCTTCTGGACTTTTCAAATTTTGTAATTAAAGTTATTGCAAACCGCGAGGCGATCAGTAATTAGAGTTAATATGCATATGTAGGGTGGGTGGGTGTCCTCTAACCCATCCCCCAATCAGTAAAACATAAGCAAGGGTTTTAATTGAAAGTTGTAAAACGTAAATACACATAACATTCATTTAATAGATTTATTCAAACAAATTTTGAACAATAAGATATAAGTTAACAAAAGTTAAAAAAATGAAAAACTGAACAAATTTTATTAAAACATGTTTTTCATAAAGTTCATAAAAATAATTAAAATTTCATAATTTTGACATTTTTTTCCTATGACTAATAAACTATATGAGTTAAATGAAATTCATATAACAAGTAATTGTAAAATGTAGGGAAAGTATTATGATGGCCACATCACCATTTTTACGTCTATGTAAACTCATAGAGTGAATTGCTCAAGCTTGAGCGATGTGGTGCTATTTTCCAAAAGAAATTATAATTCATCATATTTAGAATGGAAATTTCGAAAGAGTTAAGTCGCGATAATTATCAGCAACGCTTTCTTGATACCTGGAACGAATCTAATGCCATGCCAGCAGTGTGGTCTTGTAGCAGAATGTTAATCCTGTTAAGTCTTTCGAACACTTCTTTTTCAAATATTTTTTGTAAACAATTTCGGTTGTGAATGCTGGCCGTTAAAGTAACCATTTAAAGATTCAAAAATTTCCTTAATGGTCGCGAAATTATAATCTTTACAGAACCTAAAACTATGATAATTGCTAGAAATTGTTGCTCGGGACGAGAAACACGTAACCTTCATCACGCAATTTACTATTGATATCAGATTTGTACCAGGTATCAAAAAAGCATACTTAACTCTTTCTAAGTTTCCAATCCGAAGTTTATAAATTATATCATTCACAAGAGTATCTGGTGAAGCAAGCATAATACAGTTAGTCAATGCCTCTTTGACTGTTGTATATGTTTGAAGAGTGGGTAGAGATAGTCTAATATCTGACTTATAAGAGCTTGCCGATGTATTCAATTTGATTGTTGAAGGAACTGAAGAAATTGTAATAGGTGAAGAAATTTCTAATGTGGATTTTAATGAGATTAAGATTTTTGCAAATCAGCAGGCTGAGAAAAATATATCAGAGACAGTTGTCATCAATGAGTGTGGTGCCAAGCAACTGTTGAAGTCTCGGAAAAAATTATAAAGGTGTTTAATCTCCTAATACTTCTCGAAACAACCACTGATGCAATTATTTCTTTTCGAATAACTTAGTCCGTTAAATGATATCTGCATTTAACGTTTGATTAGGCTGTGATTTTAGTAGCTTGATGCTTTATGCTACTTCTGAGAGGAAAGCAGTGGTTACACAATAAAATTTTCGAACTGGATTTTCTATACGTGAGTTTAGAAATTATTCTTTTAGAATAATTTTTTTTACGAATCATCATTATTATCACTCTATTATATGTGATTAATTTTATTCCCTGAGTCACAGAAACACCCTGTATAAACTCATTACTGTCAAAATTTTTAGTTTTTTTAAATAGTTCACGGCAACTAGTATTAGGTCGTTTATTGCATTATTATAAGTCTATTTAGAGCCACGAAAACTTTATAGATATTTGTTGCAGTTGTACAACCCCAAAATATTATGCCGTATGCCAATTGTTATTGGCAATAAGCCATATTTGCCATTCGAGGCAATCTCCTCAACAAGACATATTGTCTTGTTGAGGAGATAAGAAACGAATATTTCGATATTTTTGAGTACAAAGTTGTTATATGGTTATCCAATTTGAGATCATTTTGGATTTCTAATCCAAGAAATTTATTATGTGTCGTTTTTGATACCATTAGTGCCCTGAAGTTTATGACATGTGCTTTTGAACCATTAGCTAATAAGTTGTTCATTTAGTTCGCTCAATATACTATATGCTGCTGCGTTCAGTTAATTTAAAATATGCCCCTTCTAATTAATGGTCATATCATCGACAAACATTATTATATGCTCATTTATGGGTAGTGGCGTGTCATTGATAAATAGTAAAAATAACAGAGGGCCCAAAATACTGCCTTGAGGTACACCAACAATTTTATTTTTGAAGTTCGACATGCAGCACTTGTCTTTTATAAATGTCGCTGTGATATGTTTTTTGTCACATAAATAAGATCAATCTATGACAATTTCCTCGAATCCCATAGTTACTTAATTTATAAAGAAGCAATTGGTGAGGTAATCAATCAAATGGATGGTCCAGAGTTCAGTGCCTAAAACAAAATTTACATTAAATTCATTTAATACTATATCTAGGTCATTTATTTTATTTTTGATTGATTTTATATTTTGTTGAAGTACTGTAAGAGTTTGCTTGTCCTGCACATTTGAAATGGGTGCTATATGTTCTCTTGGGGTACGTTGCGTCTGTGGAAAAAAACGAGTTACATAAGCTCCGTACGGCCATACGTTTATGTCCATTGCCTTATCGAAGTTGGTTCTGTCTTTGTTTAAAACAACTACAATATTGAGGATATTTTCTCTCCAATTGAGGAAACGTTGCCTCTGGAAATTGAAAATTGAATTTAGACTCAGATTTCATTAAATTAAGTTTATAATCATCTGCAGACACGTGTTTCGTTTCGTTTCTTTCGAAAGCTGTACTGAAGAGATCGAATGATCGAAACACGTGTCTGCAGATGATTATAAACTTGAATATATAACTGATATAACCTGTCATATTAACTCTGATGAAATTAAGTCTCACTTTGGTAAAATTGTAAAAAACACTTTTAGTTAATTTACCACAATCACATGCTGACCCAATAAAACTTTTGTTACAAAATACTATATTTGCAGGTATACCATATTTTTCTTTTTTTCGGGAAGTTAGTACTTGCGAAATTAGAAATAGTATGAAAAGTCTAACGAATACGAAAGTTAATGATACTTATAAGATTAAATTGGATCCTATGAAGACTGTCGCAGATCTAATTATTTCTCCACTCACAAAATTAATTAATGTTTGCATTAAATCCTCCATCTTTGCTAACATCCTGAAAAGTGCCTTCATCATCCACAATGACAATGCTTGTGACTTAAATAACCATCGCCATATATCACTCTTTCTTATTATCTCCAAAATATTGGAAACATTTTGGCCAACGAGATTAGTGAGTTTTTTTTATTGAAGGCCATAAACTATTTTCGAACTTACAGTATGGTTTTTTTTGATTTTAAAGGGTTTTGAAGATGGAATGTATTCTTTTGCCTCCTTTTTAGATTTCAGCAAAGCATTTAACTGCATTTCGCATGATGATCTTGTCTGCGAAAACGTTATGCCTACCGGTTGCAGACTTATCTACTGATATCCTATTGATCGGTGTCAAATGGGTTGGAGATCAGAACTCATCGTATATACTAATAAACAATGGTGCTCCCCAAGGTTAAATTCTTGGCCCATTGCTGTTTTTAATTTATATTGATGACCTTCCAAACATCTACAGTGAGGATGTATCACTATACGCTGATAATATTACAATTAAATCACCCCAGGTAACTTACAGACAGCAATATTCCACGATATACAGGCAAACAAAATTACGATTGAATGGCTGATTTCATAGGCTCACGTTAAATAAAAGTAAAACGGTGATATCTTTCCCATTCCAAGGAACTCTTTCTAAGTTTCTTGGTATATACGTTGATTCAAGGTTGTCATGGAATGAACATGGTAACATTCTTACCACTAAGATATGTAATGATGTGTACTTATTAAGAAGACCCAACAGTTTACTTCCTCAAACAGCTCTTCGTTCAGCTTATTTTGCTTAATACCAGACCCATATTCCATACAGTATCTTAAACCATCATTAAACGTCATTTAATCTCTAAGACATTTACAGTGTCGTGAAACTTTTATCAAGTAGCTTTCAAGATATTGATCTGCGTAGATGTTGAAGTGGTGTAAGAGGATGACCTAAAAATGGATGATATGAACGCAGATCATAAAACCTTATCCGTCGATAAATAGATGACATTGGCATTCTGAGTCCTACGCCTTACGTCTCTGATTCAATCATTTGCAAATGATCGATTTGTTGAAAATCTGACACTTGTGACCAAAAATATTAAGGGACGTTTTTCGCGATCTGTAGTCCTCCGGGGACATTCAGATCCAAGACGACGTTGTTGAACCTCTACCTCGGACCATTTGGACCCACATCTCAATTGTAAAATTTTGGTTTACAACATGAGCAATTTCTCTTAGCGAAAGTCCGGCCTCTCTCATGACAATAATCCGGCCATGTTTAAAATCAGTTATTTGGAAAAGATATTGATGTTGACATACTCTTTAAATTGTTTTCAAGTTCAGAAGGAAATCGTGAACATACAATATGCAAACCACTTTTACGTTGAATATGTTGTATGTTTTTGACATGTGTTTTGATGCTTTGAAATCACATTGCTTAGTTACTAGTGATAATAATTGTCAAAGTAGGTTCTAAAATGCTGCATTTAACCGAAAATCTTCGTATCGAAATTCTGATGATGATCGATTATGGTAACAGAAGATTAAGTCATCTTGAGATTGCTCAGTTATTTCGAAAACAATAATTAGACAAAAATTAAGACACAATACAATTTGGTTCATGCCAGGGTTGTGCCTAGAGAGTGAAATCCCCACTGTTGGAGCAGATAGCAGGCTAAACGTATTATTAACTCTTCAAGAAAATCCGGTCACTCCAGCCAGGTAACTGGCCCGTGACAACGAGATTAGTCAAGTTAAGCTGTATCCTTATAAGATGCAGGCACTCCAAGAATTAACGGAGGATGACCCGGACCGCCGAATCGAATTTTGCGAGCAAATGATGAACCTGATCGTAAATAACCAGATTTCATTAGCATCAATTCTTTTTTCCAACGAAAGTACTTTTACCTTACACGGTGACGATAATCGTCTAAATTATCGTTATTGGGCTGACCATAACCCTCATTGGATTCGAGAATCTCATACACAGTTCCTGCAAAAATTTAATGTATGTACTGGAATAATAGGTGATCAGATTGTAGGGCCAGTTTTCCTCGATGGTAATCTTGATGGAGTACGTTTCTTCAAGATGACCTCGTGCCAGCGTCCGCCACTCTATTTCCAAATCCGCTAGATCTGGACTTACCTGATGAACGAATATGATATCAATCACCCCATTATGCTGTGATCGTTCATAGATATTTAGACGAAGTTTTCCCCAATAGATGGATTAGTCCTCCTTGACTTTTTTGTGGGGATATCTTAAAAGTAATATTTATGTACCAAACCGACTGACATTACAGACCTTAAGAAACATATTAGGTACAAAATACGGCAAGTCACACCAGAAATGTAAAAAAAAAACATTAAAGATGTATGTTATCATCGAAATTTTGAATATTTGTTGCATTAAATAATATTCAAGTTATAAATTTGGTTTTCATTTTTATCACGTGTGCTTCAAGCAATATTCAAGAACTAAATAACGGATTGTATTCCTTCCGAAGAGATCTTTCAAATGAGGTGTTAATGGACATACCTTTCGGTTTGAAAAAAAAGTCGGTGGCTGGGAACTTCCGGGATTAGAACAGCATATACATAAAAATGAGAGCAAGAGAAAACAATACTTAGCGTGTTTCGGTATTTTTTGCAAAAATATCCTATATCGAAGTTATGAATTTTATTGCAGTTGAAGTTTTCACTCTGTATATCATACTAATTCCCTAACATCATCAATGTTGTCTATCGTAACGATGAGAAATAATAATTATCGATACTTAATGTATCTATTTTAATATATTAAATATCCCTATCACGTCCATCATTACAATAATTCTAATAATAATTTGTTTTAATAATTTCTTTGAATGTATTATTTAAGAAAGAAATAAGAAGTAAATAAATAAATAAATAAATAAATAAATACTAGACACCGAGGAGCCTAAGTTAAAGAAAAAATCCGTGGACCAATCTCTTAACACGATCTTTTTTCCTATCGAAGTCATTCATTTACGGGGAGTTTCTATTAACTCCCCTGTTGATTTATTTCTTTAAAAAAAACCGTCTGCCGAAAGACTTTTTCCTTCCCATCGAGTAACCCTAGACGACTTTCACTCTCTCTCTCTCCCTCTCTGTCCTCTTACCTTAATTATATTTTATATAAAAGAATTCCCAACTAGTTTCCATTATTACATTTACGAGCCGTAAAAGTGAAAAGTTGTGCGGGGAAGAAAATGAGCGGAGAAAGTAAAAGTAATTGCCGTGATGAACGAGTGCAGATAAGAGTTTATTTCAAGTTTTAATTTAAGGAATAAAAAAAAATGATGGCAAGTACCAGGACTGTCTTTTATATTTCGGGAATAGATGAATGATCTAATTGCTGTAATCTGACAACTTATAGTTCAAATTTTTAGGTTTTGATGTGCATACGCTATTATTATTACGTCGAACAAGAAATGAAATAAAAAAAGTTTGATTACTTTCTACAACTAAGTTTTGGTGTGGATTACCTCAACAACAATGCGTCGATGATGTAATATTTCTTTTTTGTAGATGAAGAAGCACAATACAAAAAATTATTACATATTGATGGGATGATGCTTTGTGTTGAATTTCGTGAAGGTTGTTCAAAATCTGTTGGTTTTCCAGTAAAAAATTGATGCTGTGCGTGAACTGGTGTTGCAAAATCGTCATGTGACTTATTGTGAAGTTGAGAAAACTTTGGGTATTAATGAGACCAGAATACATTTAATTTTGCATTAAAATTTGCTCGCATTTAATAGGCGCACAATCAAACGCTTCTATCGATGGGTCGAAAAAAATGCTACTTTTAGTCTCCACACTTCTGTCTTCACGATTCAGTATTTACTCTATAGTCTCCGTCTTCTACTCTCTGATTTTTTGCTTTCAGTCTTTAATTCTATTGTCTTTTGCATTACGTTCTGGTTCTGTCTACAGCATTCAGTCTTCTGTCTTCATCTATTCTCTTCTCGTCTTTTACGTTATACTCTTTCTTTTGATTTGAGTTTCTGCTGTTTTCTGCACCTATACTCTGCTTGGTTTCTTTATTTTCAACTCTATAATCTTTAATAAATTTAAAAATACGAAAACATTTCGTGAATCTACAACAATGAGTCTTACTAAGACTACAAAACAAATTAATTTGAAACAACTACTTCTCTAGCTAATACTTCGACAGACATTGAATAATACAAATTAATTTGCGTGTTACAAATAGTACAACTATTAAAGCAACACTAATTTGAATGAAATTATTTCTGTTGAATAAACTAATAAATGATAAAATGTACTTTAGATTGTTTAAATGTAACTGTAACATGAAAAATTATGAAAAATGAATTTTAAACTGATTTCATTAAATTAAATTAGCAAAAGCAATTAAAAAATCTAGCATTCAAGTTTATAATCATCTGCAGACACGTGTTTCGAACTTTCGCTCTCTTCAGTACAGCTTTATTATAAAATTGATTTTAAATACAAATAAAAACACTTACTAAAATAAATATAATGAAATATGATAATAAATATAATGAAATATAAATAACTTACTCAGATATGTACGGCAACTGACACAAGAATGAAATATAATCGACTGAAGGTCTGAATTTATACCTGAGGTGGATTAGTGAATTCTACAGAAATCATTACGTTCGGGATTAAGGAAAAATACCCACTTGGAGCATAATTGAATAATAAAATGTATTAAAATCCTTCAAAACACGTGTCTGCAGATGATTATAAACTTGAATGCTAGATTTTTTAATTGCTTTTGCTAATTTAATTTAATGAAATCAGTTTAAAATTCATTTTTCATAATTTTTCATGTTATAGTTACATTTAAACAATCTAAAGTACATTTTATCATTTATTAGTTTATTCAACAGAAATAATTTCATTCAAATTAGTGTTGCTTTGATAGTTGTACTATTTGTAACACGCAAATTAATTTGTATTATTCAATGTCTGTCGAAGTATTAGCTAGAGAAGTAGTTGTTTCAAATTAATTTGTTTTGTAGTCTTAGTAAGACTCAATTTATTAATGATTTAAAATATAACAAGTTTACTAAATAAAAGGATTAGTTAAGCACATAGTTATGTTTCACTATTTTTATATTTCTCTGACTAGTTTCGACCGTTGGTCATTCTCAAGGAGATATGTGTAAACATAGTGAAACATAACCAAGTGCTTAATTAATCCTTTTATCAATATAAAAATGTTTCACCACAGGTTATGTGAGAAGTTAAATTTACTAAATAAAGAAAAACAAATTTTGTTTTTTTATTATTTTCTGCACTAGAAATAACTAAAAAATCCGTAGCTTGATTCTTCATAACCTAATCTATTCTCTCCTTGCTTATATGGTTCCTATCAACATGAACCAAATAGTATTCTCTCCAGAATCCAATGTATCTATAAGTAATTATTTTATGTTTTAATATGTAAATTTTTTGAAAATATGGGGTAAAAGAAAGCAATTGTACTTTTGTCTCATGTTAGCTGTCAGTTTTATAAGTAAGTTTTATGATGTTTTATAACAGAAAATAAAGGCCCCATGTTGGGTCCCAATTTCATAGCAACTTCAAATGGTTATCTAATGTTAAAATCAAACGTTTATTCTTGTCATTAATATAGGTCTTGCGTTGGAAGCCAATTTCACACTATTAATAATAATAATAATGATTACTCGCCTTGATTTCATTTAGAGTTAATTTGTGACCTGATATAAGTTCCCTTTTTCGTAATATTCTTCATCAACTCGCAACGATCAACTTTCTCGTTTTAGTTCCAGTTCAGCGTCAATTTTATCATACAAATTCATAATATAAAAATTGTGATGTGGCCACCATAGCACTTTCCCTATATTTTTTCTAGAAAACTATAAAGTTTACGCTAAAAGGCTATTCTCAACAATGTGTTCAATATTGCACACTTTAGAATTACTGGTTATATAAATTTTATGTTTATGAGTGTTCACCAAAAGCTTTTTAGTTACAATGTCTGGAAATATTCTAGAACCCTTGAATAATCTAGTAGAAGATCCAGATAAGATAAGGAGAAGAATGCTAAAAATTCTAAAATTCTTCTAATTGCCAGGAAAATTGATAATTATTCTAGGACATTAGAAATTTTGATGAATCTAGAATTAAAATTATTAGAAAATTCTATAACCCTTGAAAAAAAAACCTAATAAATTTCACATACAATAAGATAAAAAAACTCGTAGAAAAATGTCTAAAGGAAAAAAAATTACAGGCAAAAAAAAAATTTTTTTTTGTAAATTCTAAAACTATCGACAAAATATCTAGGAATATAGATTAAATCTTACTAGAAAATATTACGATAAGAAAAAGCAAGTAAAGCAATAAACTCTGGAAAGTCTAAGAGCCTAACAAAAATATTTCTGGAAAGAAAATTATGCAATTTGTAAGAATTAAAAAAAACAACACCTTCAAATAATCTGAACATATTTTAGTTGTAAATTGTGAAACTTAAACTTCTAAGAAAAAAACCTTCGAAACCCTGTTGAAAATTTCAAAATGAAAAATTACTGATAATTTCTATCAATTTATTTAAAAAAAACTGCTTCACAATTTCACAACCTACGAAAATTTTTTTTGGAATCTGGATATAAAATTACTGGATATTTCTAGAACCTTTGAAGGAAAACCTGAAAATTTAAAGTAATGAATGGTTGATAAGAAAAATTTCTGTAAAATTCATGAATTCTTAAAAAAAAATCTGAAATAAAAATTGTAAACGGTCTAGGAGTCTAGAAATAAAACTGCAAATAAATTCTAGAAATTTTGACAAATTTTCTAGGAATCTGGACTTTAAATTACTATAAATTTAAGAAAATTGTGGCTAATCCTGATAAGATTTTTTTGTAGGATCTAGCAATTTTTCCTAAAAGGAAAGCGCACGACCAAATTTCTATAACTTTGGAAATTAGAAATTTCTACTACTGAAATCCTAAAGATCCTTATATAAATCCTAGAGAATTTCGATAGGATAAAGCAAGTAAAGCAGAAAAAACTGTTGAAGCATGATTACAATTTACAGCGAAAATTCTTATATGAAAAATTTCTAAAAAATTCTAGAAACCTAGCAAAAAATGTTTGAAATTACTTAATTAGATGAAAAATGACCAGAAATATTTAAAAAATTGAAAGTAAAACCATAAACAAAAAATTGTTAACAGATTCTAAAAATGCTTGAAAATTTTAGAATTTTGAACCAAATTTGGTGTCAAAATTTATCGATTCTTTTACTTTTGAAAAATTACAATGAGATAGGAAATGCTGAAAATTTTAAACGTCGAAAAGAAGTATTTTTGGAAAGTTGCAAAACTTGTAATCCGAAAAAAAATTTGTAAATAAAGAAAGAGAAAATGCAAAAAATTCTAAAACTCTTGGCAAAATTTCTAGGAGTTAAAACATAAATTCTGGAATCCATTTAGAATTTTCCCAATTTCCAGAATTTTTACTTACAGACCCTTAAAATTTTTCGGTATTTCTTGCTTTATTTTATCAAAATTTTCCAGAATTAATAATAAAAGACATGCTGGAACATTTTAAGGGTCTGTAAGTAGAAATCTGGGAATTTGTAACATTTTTTCAACAAATTAAAATCTAAAAAAAGGCTTGATATTTCGAAAAGTTTTGACAAAAAAAAGTTTTGTAAAAATTGGGACGCAAAATTACTTGGAACTTTCTAGAAGTTTTAACCAAATTTGATTAAGATAATATTAGATATGATGGAAGTTTATAAAAATTAAATAAAATACAGTGAATTCCTGAACTCTTGAAGAAAATTCTTCAATTAGGGTGAGAAGAAAAATTTCTGAAAAACTTTAAAGAATAAGTAACTTGAAAATGGTTGAAAATTAGATAATTTCTAAACTTTTGTAATATTTTTCAAATTTAGAAATATATCGACGAAAACCAAAAATCGCCTCGAGTAAACACTCACTTCCGGTTTATTAATGTTCACCAAAAGCTTTTCAGTTACAGTTTTTAATGATAAAACCTTAAGTTTACAGTTTCATCTCAATCGGATCATTCGTTTTTGAGATACAGCGCCCACAGACATTTTCACGCATGAAAACAATACTTCCCCTATATATACTATATGTGACAAATTTACTAAATAACGTTAATGAGATTTTAGTTTTTTTTAATTTTTTGTGTTAGAATTAATTTAAAAAAATCCGGATACTCACACATACCTTGGTTCTTCTCAAGGGTGTGATTCATTTTATCAACTCCTTACTCGAAATAAAACGTCATAACATATATAGTATAATGTCTAGAATTTGCTTTAAAAATGGATCCAGAAGGAACCAAGGGCTGATACTTGTCTGTTGAAGGAAATAGGTCGAGTGAAAGTTCATTGAGAAGCAGTGAACTCCGCCTGTGATTCCTGTGGCCAAAATTTTTGTAATGTTCTATGTATATATTTACGTAAATATTTTAGCAGGAATAAAAAAGTCAATAAAGTATAAAGAATATTCTCCATCAACTAGAACCCACAAACATTTTTCTCTAAATTATTATTATCATTAATGTATGAGTAGTTAGTTTATATTTTAATATGAAAAATTAAAATATATCTTGGGAACTGAAAAATAACGAAGCAATTGTAATTTTGTCCAACCCTGGACGCCACTTTTATAAATTGATTTTCTCATGGTTAAAATGAAGCGGAAATTCATAACAGTAAATAAAGGCCCCAAATTGGGCGCCAATTTCACAGCTTGGTTATGTGATGTTTAAATCAAACGTTCATTTTTGACATAATTTAAGGTCTTACGTTGAGAGCCAGTTTTATACTAACACTACTAGTAAATATAATTATGATAATAATAATTCTCAATAGTTGTTGGTGTTTACTTGGTGGTATAATTTTAAATCCAATTTTTATCATTTCATACTTCTTGACCTAATCTAGAATATATCTATCTAATTGATGAAATTACTTCCCTCTATTTACAAGACATCCACTTATCGTATAGATAATTGTACTTTTCTACTAGATACCTGAAGTAATTTGTCATTCACACACAATACATATTTCATCTTACTGTTTCTGAACCTACACCAAGCTTTTTTTCTGCCTTCTTAGTTTCCTAGCACTCAGATACCTTTGGCAACAACTTCTGTGTAGCTGTGTAGCTGAGATGGTTGTTTCTAAACTACATTAAAATAAAAAATGGCCGCAGTTTCATTTCGTAACTATACTTACAGGTTTAGATTAGGTTTTTACCACTGACATCGAAGTAATCCTAAAGTACTGATAAGAAAAGCTGGATGTAATTTAAAAATTGGCTGGAACAAAGTCTTCGATAAACAGGAAAAACTAATATTTCCGCATGTGCATAAAACCCCACGACTCCACGGCAAATTGTCCGTCCCAGTGGTAATATTTGCAATTCGGTTTGGTTATTGCGCGTCCCAGATACCGCCCGTCTAGACAAATACTCCGCAGCCGTAAACACCGACTTTTATCGCCGCCATTCGGAAATATCAAATTTTTACTGTATAAGATATGAATATTAAAAGAAAAACCCGAAGAAGATGAAAAGATTGATGTAGGTCGCGTCGGATGATGAGGATAAGACAGCGGCACTGGGGATGCCTCTGGTCGTAAATCATCACACAACTTGAGGCACACTTGAAGGAGGATGACGGCCGGATATCGAGGCGAGGAATTAATAAAAATGTATCCGACGTGTCGTGGCGCGGAATTAGATTAGATCGGAAATTGCGATGTAAATACAATAAAACTTTTAAATTGGGTTTCAGCAACTTTCACGAGTAAACAAGATTGTGGATGTTCGCGTGATGTATGATTTCGATTGAGGCGCTTCGATTTTTATTATGTTTAGGTTAAGGAAAATTAAAGTTAAATATGTTTATATGAATATATCCGTTCTTTAAAAGCAAATGTTTGGCAGTTAATGGATATATTATAAGTTAAAAACCTCTTTTTTCAGTGTAATTATATATTGTTTTAATTCTAAATACCTTATAATTTATATTAAGTAATAAAATATATAAGTCCTTTACGTTGTAGAAAATATTAGCTAGAGAAGTAGTTGTTTCAAAAGTGTTCTTGTAGTCTTAATAAGACTCATTTATTGTAGATTATACGAAAATATTTTCCTGTTTTTTCTATTTATTAATTTATATTAAGTCTCTTCACGTAACTCAAAAATACTAACAGAAATAGTTAATGGATAGTTTATTCTAGGCCGTCTTTTCTTATTGAGCAGTATTTTCTTAATGCTTAGAAGATATTCAGAGAGAAACGTGAGTGGTACATAGAAGAATTTGATGTTTTGTCAACTGTCCACGATGATTTTGTTGTTGATACTGGAAAATTAAGTACGTCATTTGATGGATTATTTTACGAAATATTGCCTAAACTAGCTAACTATTATCTGTCGGAGGTTTTAAAATTAAATCCATTAAAATCAGATTCACCTCAAGGAGTTAGAGGGTTAGTTGATATCCTTCAGGCCAATGTAACTTCCCTCAGAGCTTTGATGATTGATGATCTGGCAGATTATATTTTATTCGATATATTGATAATAAGAATTTTCCTCTTTTTCAAAATTTGATTGATTTTCTTCGTGAAGAATGTAAGGTTTCGGATCTTGTTGTAAACAATCCTACTGTCACAAATAGGTATAAACCTACCATTTCTGCGGAAACTTCTGAATGCCGACGAGTATACATGACTGTACAAGAAGCTCAAAATACACAATTCGCTAGGGTTTGTCCACTTTGTAAAGGTGATCACAAATTAATGAAATGTTCGTCTTTTCTCGCTTGTTCGCCACGTTCTCGTCATAAAATTGTAAAGAAAAACAGACGATGTTTCGCCTGCCTAGGAACACATTACCTTTCATAATGTAATTCGTAGCTGTCAGACGTGTGGAGATAAACATCATAATACTATCCTGCATTTCAGTACTTCTTCTCTGCGGAGTGAATATTTCAGTTGCAGTAGAACCCAGTACATCGAATATACCTGACATGACTACTGCTTCCGTTTCTTTTGCAAATTCATCATTACTTTGTCGAAATTCTTTTGCTATTTTAGGTACAATCAAGTTCATCAGGAGAATAGATTCATTGACGTTTAGTTATAGATTCCGGTAGCCAAGTTAACTTTATTACTTCTCGTTTAACGGATTGTTTACATTTGTCTCGGTCCAAGTGCCCTTATTTTCTGAAAGGCATTGGACAATCCTCGTTATCTACCCCTCAAGGACTTGTAACTTGTAAACTTGCTCCTTTGTATTCGACTGAAAAAATTCTACAGTTGTTTTACCCCGTATTACCAACGATCTACCCCTAGTACCTCTCTCTTTGGATCTTAGGACTCGTTTTTCAATTTTAAGATTAGCTGATCCACACTTCGATCAAACCGCACCAATTGACATCCTATTAAGCGCGGAGGCTGTTCTTGATATCACACCTTCGAACCCTGCACATATCGAGGGCATGCCCAGCGCAATTCTCATCACTCTTGGATGGATCATCAGTGGCTCTATAGATTTACCGAGTAATCATTCGTTATCTTCTACGTTAATGAACGCTCAAATCGACTATCATAAATCCGATAATTTACGCTCCTTTTGGAAATTTGAAGAAATCCCTTCGCTTGCTCATACTTCTCCGGAAAATGAAATGTGTGAACAATATTTTCGTAAAACTATCACAAGGATTGAGTGTGGTCGTTATGAAACTCGTCTTCCCTTCAAGGATAGAATTCGCCCTGTTTTTTGTTCTAATAGAGATCACGCACTAAATAGATTTCTCAAATTGGAGAATCGATTAAAAAGAGATCCGGAATTTCAAAAATTGTATGCTGATAATCATCGCGATTACATCGATCAAGGTCAACTAGTACTTGCCGCTAGCCCTTCTTCGTACATCCTGATACATCACGGTGTCAAGAAAGAAACTTCGTCAGGCACTTTAGTTAGAGTCGTCTTTAACCCTACCGAAAGGGATCCTCATGGGATTACCCTTTTAAGTGGACCGAAACTTCAAGCTGATATTGGGCAAATCATCATTTGTGACATTCGTCAGATGTTTCGAGCAATTTCCTTGCATCCAGATGACTGCAAATATCAACACATATTTTGGAGATTTTCACCAGAAGAATCGGTACGCGAATGGGAACAAACGCGAGTCATTTTTGGATCTACAAGCAGTCCATATTTGACTCAACGTACTATCATACAATTACTTGAGGATGAAGGATCAAATTTTCCCTTAGCCGCTGAGGCCCTTCGGCATGGAACTTACATTGATGATATTTTATGGGGGGCCAACGATGAATGTAGTGTACTTGAACTTCGTAATCAGCTAATTGTTCTTTTACATTTAAGCGGATTTCAGTTAGGTAAATGGGCCTAGATGAGAGCATCTATCGATCGTTAATGTTGGTGTTAATTTTTCACAGAAATTACCCGACTCGTCTTCCTCTTTGAAAATCCTAGGAATTTCTTGTAATCCTAGAAAAGACGTTTTCCTCTACGTCATAAAGGCATTTTATCTCGCATCGCTCAAACTTATGATGTAAATTGTTACCTCAGCCCTTTTGTTTTTTCTCTAAAGATTATTTTGCAGCAATTGTGGTTACTTAAAGTTGATTGGGACGCCTCTTTGCCGCCGGGAATTGTATTTTACAGGAACTTTCGTTTTTGGAAAATATATATCCATCCCTAGGTGTATTTCCCCCCCCCCTCCTTTTTGAATGCTCATCTTATCGGTTTCTCAGATGCCAGTACGCATGGAATGGCTGCTGTCATCTATCTTCGTGTTGAACTTTCTAATTCAATTCTCATTAATTTGTTGGTTGCCAAAACTCAAGACTTGGACAATTCCACGGCTGGAACTTGGTGCAGCATTGTTACTGCCAAAACTTCTTCGTCAAAACAAGCCTTCGTTTGATGCTCTTCGAATGAACACAACAATTTGTTTTACAGATTCTACGACAACGCTCGCATGGATTCATACACTACCTTATTTGTTAAAAACTTTCGTCGCAAACAGAGTGGCCCAAATTCATGAAAATTCCCCCGAGGCTCAATGGAGACATGTGCCAGGTGAAGAAAACCCTGCCGACCCTGCGATTTGAGGTTTGTCGCCGTGAGAATTAGTGGATTGTAAATTATGGTGGAGAGGTCCAGATTTTTTGTATAAATCGTTGGCAGATTGGCCAACACCGGAAGTTGACCGTCAATCAAATCTCCCAGAAATGAAGGAATTTTTCGTCGATGGATATCACGCCTCTCTTATTGATCGAATTTTATCTCTGACAAAATTGCAACGCATCTTGGCGTATACTCTTCGTTTCACTCACAATACCAAGGCAAGAAAACTCGATAAAAAACCTCTTTTAGGGCCTTTAACAGGATTGGAATATCGTGACGCCTTATTGCCTGCAGCTCGGCTCACACAGGCGCATGATTTACGCAGCGATATTACACAATTATATAAGGGATACTTGTGTTCCAAAAGATACAGAAACCTGCCGTCATTTCCTAATCCCCGCGGTCTCGTAATGGTGGGGGGTCGATTGAAAAACGGATGGATAGATGTCTTGCAGCTCTGGATCGCTTTATAGCTCGACGTGGTTTACCTAATCATATTTATTCGGACCAGGGACGAAACTTCAGAGGAGCAGCTCGAGAAATCACGGAGATTTCACAGATGGTGGACGATTCTAACGAAGAAATATTTAATTATCTCGCTTCCGGAAATATCGAATGGACTTTTAACCCCCCTTATTCTCCAAATTTTGGTGGCATTTCGAAGCTGGGTTGAAGTCTTTCAAGCATTATTTTGGATAGATCCAAAAATATTCCACATGCTAGGTTATTATTTTTGAAATTATTTAAAATCCAATTAATGTATTCAAATAAAGCAGTGTCGACGCTTCTACCTTTAAGAAAACCATGTTGAGATTTTGAAATTAAATTATATTTGTTGAAGAAGTCAACTAGTCTCAAATAAATTACCTTTTCAAAAAAGAAAATGAATTGAGAATGCTGATTGGTCTATAATTTCCTAGTTGATTGCTATCTCTCTTTTTGTATATTGGTACTATGAGTGACAGTTTTAATTGGTGTGGATAAATGCCTGTACAAATAGATTCATTTATAATCTTACTTAATGGTATAGCTATATTTTCTATGCATTTCTTAATTATATGCATTGGCACTTCGTCGTGACCAGCACTGGAATCATTTTTTAAACTATAAACTATAAAAAGATACACACATTCACATTACTAAAATTAATATAAACACAACAGCAACGCAGATAGTAGACTATATTCACAACAAATTACCGGATGTTAAGGTAACGTGCATGGAACTTGTTGTTAAGTCAGGTAAATATAAGGCATTTAAAGTCACACTGCCTGTGTTACATAAGAAAAAGGTTCTAAGCGCCGATTTTTGGCCTCTTGGTGTACTGTACAAGCCATTTTATGAACAAAATTTTCCAATAGATCACAATCGAGAAGTTGCAAAGTAGAAATAAATAAGTTTTATAACACGTTTAATGTTAAAAAAGATAGTCAAATAATTTTAAATATCCTCTGCTTAAATGTGCAGTCCATTAGATAAAAAATATCCGAAATTGAAGCACTTTGTGTGGATAAACAAAAAAAACATTGGCTTAAGCCCGACGAAACTCCATTATTAAATATTGACGGCTTTACTCTAGCATCCTATTTTGCTAGATCATCACATATTCATGGTGGAGTTGTTACATTAGTGAAATCAGATTGGGAATGTAATTCGCTGGATATGAATGATTTATCACTTGAAATCGAATGTGAAATGTGTTGTTGTTTGTTGCCATCTCTTAATATTATTATAATTGTTATTTATAGGAGCCCCAATGGAAATTTAAATTCTTTTTTAACCCATCTTAGTAAAGTACTTAGTAAGATGGACACACTAGGGAGTAATATAGTGCTTTGTGGTGATTTTAATGTAAATTTTCTGAAAAACTGCAGTGAAACAATATTACTTAGCGATTTTTTGAACAGTTTCGGTTTTTACAAAACAGTTAATTTTCCTACTAGAGAGAATGCGTGTCTTGATAATTTCTTTATTAATTTTGATTTACATCTGGTAGAAGTGAACCCAATCGTGATTCATTTTTCTGATCATGACGGCATTAAGTTGAAAACAATAATTAATACCAGTTTTTCTAGGCAAATTCGGCTGATTAGACCAATAACAGTTAGGGGCATTAATTTGTTTTATAATTTGTTAGCAACAGAGACTTGGTGTGTCAAGTACTGTGATGTTAATGTTATGTGTAATTGCTTCATATGGACTGTAATAAAACATTTTAATACTTTTCCTCAAAAAAAACGCACGCGTTAATTTTAAATCTGCAAATATAAAATGGTTTAATTCGGAGATTAAAGAGATGAGAGATTTACTTCATTTATTAGAAGAAATGTGTAACAGAAATGCTACACCTGAATTAATTAATCTTAAAAAGCGGTTAAGAACACCTTACAAATGTGCAATAAAATCAGCTAAAATTGAGGCTAATGATAGGAATATAATAAAGAGAATGGTTGCGACCGTTACTACGTGGTAATCCATACTTACACTGAATTGAAAAATTCACTATGTTTTAACCACAAATAATTATTGTAAAAATATTATATAACGTGTAGGCACAATTATATAAATCTAAACAACACAGCACGACTCGAGTTTCGACGTTTTATTATATTGTGCCTACACGTTATATAATATTTTTACAATAATTATTTGTGGTTAAAACATAGTGAATTTTTCAATTCAGTGTATAGGAATATAAGTTTATCACCAAATCCTACAAAAGCAATGTGGAACATAATTAATAAGAGGCGGATATCCAATTCTAGCTCTAATTTAACATGTGATATTTCAGCTGAAAATTTTAATTTATATTTTACTTCGATTGGAAGTCAAATTGCTAATAGTAAAAGCAACTGCGTTACTGATCCCCTAGATATAGCATCATCTGTGATAAATTGTCAGTCTAATTTTTGTTTCAGTAATGTTACATGTGAACATGTGCTAAATGTTATTAATAGTCTTAAGACAAGTGATAGCTGTGATGTTTATGGTCTAAGCAGTAAACAAATTAAATATGTTGCTGATGTCATTCTGCAGCCCCTGACAAATTTAGTTAATTATATATTAACAACTAGTGAATTTCCTCAAAATTTAAAAATTGCTAAAGTAATTCCTATTCACAAAAAAGGTGATATAAATGATAAAAATAATTACAGGCCCATATCACTGCTTCCTATTATAGCAAAGATTGTGGAAAAGGTAATGTCCCTACAAATAATTGATTATTTTCTGAAGAATAACCTTTTCAATAATAACCAATACGGATTTCGGCAAGGGTTATCAACTGTGAGTGCCGTGCTAGATCTCACCCAGCAAATTATTGAAACTTTTGAAACGGGTCAAACAACAATAGCTTCTTTTCTGGATCTAACCAAAGCATTTGACTGTGTTCCGCATGAGATTCTTATTCAAAAATTGCAAATTTATAACTTTCACGGAACCAGTCAAAATTTGCTGAGAAGCTACCTAATAAATAGGACACAGGTTGTTTCTTGTAATGGACCGTTACTTTTCCTTGTGTATATTAACGATTTTCCTTTTTATGTTGACAGTTGTAACGTTATTCAATTTGCAGACGACACGACTCTAGTTGCAAGTGGAACAGATATGAATACTGCAAGAACAATTAATATGTCTGCCCTATTTCAAGCACAAACATGGTTTTCTAGTAATAGATTAAATTTAAATGACGAAAAGACGGTCACAGGAATATTTTCCCTGAGTAAATCGGTTCAGAGTAACGATTCGGTAAAATTCCTGTGAATGCATCTGGACCAAGGCTTAATGTGGACAGAACAAGGAGAAGAAATCGCTATGAAAGTAAATAAATCAATTTTTCTACTTCGTAATCTGCATTGCAACCTATCTCCACCTATGGTGCGCTCGGCTTACTTCTCCTTAGTTCATACACACTTAGCATATGGTATAATTGTATGGGGTCATTCCTCATGCCGTCATAGGTTGTTTGCCTTACAGAGGAGTCATTGCAGGTGTTGGTTATCAGGATGACTGTAAGCAGCATTTTATTAGACTTGAAATATTGACGTTACCCTCAATGTATATTCTTGAATGCCTGTTATATGTTAAGAGGAATTTTCAGAATTTTTCCATGCACGATAATATTCACACATACAACACAAGGTATAAGGAAAATATGTACCAGAACACTATTAGATTAACGCGGAGTCAAATTGGAACTAATTATTTTTGTATTAAGTTTTTTAACAAGTTACCCCAAAGTTTACGCCAATTAGAATTTAAAAGATTCAAACAGGTAATAAAGGGCATCTTGACATCTAATGCCTTTTATAGTTTTGATGATTTTTTTTAAATTTGATTTTAATATGTAATAGGTACTTGCACTATATTACTCCTTAGGAATTATTGTATTTTAATCTATATGTTTTGTTTAGGCTTTTATGTATGTAGTATAATTACTGATTTTTATTAAATATGGATATTTTTATTTTATATTTATAGTTTTTATTATTAGACCATTTTATTATTGATTTTTTATCCTAGTGTATGTTTTATTTCCGCCTGATTTTAGTTTAATTTTATATTTTATTTTTAATTATTACTTTTAACTTTATGTAAATACTGATTTTAATACGTTATAATATTATTTTTAATAACTTTTATACTTTTTTAACATAATTTTATTCATTTATCTATTTATTTAACTTTTATTTATTTCAAATAACTCTCTCTATATTTATACACTCTAATTGTTTTATATTTTACTTATCGTGTTTATTATATATGTTTTTATTAGCTTTTATCTATACATTTTGTTTTAGCATGTTGTATCGTTATTTAAATTTTTCTTTTTTATACAATTTATTTATGATTTATAAATTGATTATTTTATAATTTATTTATACATTTAATTGTTATAGCTTAGTTAGTTAGACTAGTCTATCTTTATATAAAATGTGTTACTAATTTAGCAATATGCTTTCTATGTTTTTGTATAACAACTTATTTGACGTGTGTAAACTCTATGTAATAGCACAAATAAATATATTATTATTATTATTATTATTATTATATTTATTATCTCTGATTTTGTAGTAGATTTCATGAATAATGAATTATTGTTAAATTGACTATTTGTTAAATCAGCTGAAGAATTATTAAATTATACAAAATTTGATATGTTATTAAAAAAATTGTTAAAGTCATTTACTCATTTATAAATATTTTCACAATCTGGGATTTTTCTTAATTCAGATTTACCCAAGACGTCTCTTATAATGTTCCAAACCCTTAGATTTATTCTTAGTTATTTGTAGTTTTTGATTTATTTGGTTTTGTTATTCGTTTAAAAGTGATTTATTATATATGCTTTGTTCGTTTTTATAAAGTTTTATATACTCTGGAATATAGTTCGATATGGTTTTGTAAATTGAATAAAGTAGATTCTGTTTTATGTTTAATAATGTCTCAGTTTGGTATATGTTGGCTTTCTTTTTGTTTTTTTATTAGCGTTTTTGTTGAAAATGTTTTAGAAAAAGTTGTATGAACGAATTATACATGTTGTTAACATTATGCTGATCAAATGTGTTGTAAAATGACTCATTTTCAATAACTTGACAAAACTGTGAGATATTGGATTGAGAAGAAATCGGCGTTAAGATTTTTTCATGTATTATATTCAGTTTCATGTCATAATCAAATATCTGAGCTGTATGATCTGATATAGCCGTATGTAATATTTTAGCTGATAGCTCAGAAGAAATACTTGTTATTACATTATCTATACACGTTTGCGCTGTTTTACTAATTCTAGTAGGTACGTCAATTAAATATCGTAAATTAAATGTTTTTAATACGTTTTTAAATTCAAATGCTTGCACATGATTTAAAAAATCGATATTAAAGTCACCAACTATAAAGAAAATTTTATTCTTATTTAGTAGTTCGATGACCAAACAATTAAATAAATTATAAAACTCATTTTTATCTCCTAAAGGAGACCTGTAGATACAAACAATTGCAAATGTAAAACAAATTCCTTCAGATCCAGTGGTGTACAGCGGATGAACACCTCAATGAAAATGGCCACTCCTCACTGTTCTTTTTCGTTGCGGCAGTAGGACGAGATAACTTGAAATTTTTTATTTGTACTAGTTCCAACTGTTTTGCAGTAAGCCAGTGTCCTGATATGCATAGCACATTACAGTTAACCTCTTCTGTTAAAGCTACTAATCGTTTTATAGATGTTGTTAAACACTGTACATTATGATGTAATACACGAATTGTGTTTAAAGTTGGATTTACGGTGTCTGTTTTTGTCTTGTACGTTCGTGAAAATTTTGTTGGGATCTCGGTTTAAAGAAAAATCTGTTTATATTTTATTTTCCGGCCAGAAATTTTCATTAATTATAGTTTCTTCTACTGCGGTGGGAACTCCTATTTTAAATGATGAATATGACGCATCTTCATATCTTGGTTTTAATTTCTCCACGATATAAGATATACTGCCTGCTTTTTATAGGTGATGTTTTATTTGTTCGCATGTAACGTCCTTGTGTAATCTTGAAACAAAAATCCATTTTCGAGTTAGTATATCCGCTGTCGGAAGATCTCCAGATGTAGATTTTCCATTAAATATAAACGACTTTTTTTTCCTTCTAACTACATCAGTCCACTCGGTGTTGACGTTTGTTTTGTTGTTTTGGTCTGGGTTATTGCTCTCCGTTGTTATGAGAGATTTTGTGATTTTTGCGATTCCACTAGATTTATCTGATTTTCGGCTCGACGCAGTATTGGCAGCCCCATTTTTGGGCGAATCATTATTTATTTCCACATTGGCTATTGTCGACATCTTCTTCATAACTGGTGCCTTTTTAAAATGGTTTGCATCCACACTTGTTTTTATTTCATTTAGTTCGTTGTTTAGGGCACTAATTTTTTTATCTTGATTAATGATTACCTTTTTCTGATCACTTTCTTGATTTGTCAAAGATATTAGTTGAATTTTTAAAGAGACACTAATACTTGTAACGAGCACTTCTGAATACCATTTTTTTCGCACTTGCTGCATGCTGATAGTTCAAACTTGTCTTCTGATTTTGCACACATTAGATGAAATTCCGTATCACATTCAATTGTCTTATTGCACATTGCACATTGTTTATTTTCGTGTACTATACTTGTATTTAATTCACTATCGGACAACGAGCGACCTAACCGACTCGCCATCTTAGGAATTTTGAATTCACGCCCTTTGTGTCCTCTTTCAGCTTCGCCTGACGACGGAATTGATTACTTTACGCCCAGTCATTGTCTTATAAGTGGTCCTATCTTATCCCGTCCTGAATAAGAAGTTTTGGATTTTAGCAAAAATCGTTGAAATCGTTGGCAAATGACAAGACATTTTGAAAGAGGTGGAGCCGATAATATCTCCATACTCAATTGTTTCGCCCTAAATGGGTGTCGAATCCTCCACATACGCTCTCAGAAGGCGATCTTGTTTTTTGGTTTTCTCCTGGAATTCCACCTACATAGTGGCCGAAGGGACGAATTTCGCGTTTACGCCGGCGTGATTGCGAGAGTAGCGAAGTTAAGACACCTACGGGTGAAGTTTTGCGGCCTATCAATATGGTAAGATAGTGCCTTTACCGCCTAATTAGTTGATCGATTATTAATATTATGTAGTATCGATACCGCACATGTGTTCGTTTATTTATGTTAAACTTGTACTTTGCTCCGGAGAGCAAATCTCTCTTTTGTTTAGTTTCTTTACTCCGACTTCAAAATAGTCATGTTCGGTGCTAAATTCAAATTGCAAATGAATGCGTGAAACAAATGATACCACGCCTGTCCGCTTTTTTACCCCTATCCCGAAAACTCACAAGACGGAGGAGGATTAGATTTATCATTGTTGTCGTCAAAACCGCATAGTGAACACAGTGGTCGATGTACAGTAATTATCTCGCACTGAAGTGCATCTTTGAACTAACAGTGAGTTTCACTTGTCTCATTTCCCTTCTACCTCGTCATATTTACCACTCAGCGCCGTAGATTAAATTAAACCAAAAAAATATACAGTCCACAAATTTTGCTGTCTACGGGTTATTTGCTCACACAAGCGTTTTAGCAGCGGTACGTCCAACTTATATTCTACCAACGTTCACAGGAAGAATGAAAGTGATAATTGCATGCTCAATGTTACTTTACGAAAAAACACGTTTGTCAATAAAAATCGCTTTGAAGAAAATCACCCTTTCATTACAGTTAAAACACGCGATGAAAATAGTTTACAAGAATGACTTTATTAGTGGGATAAGGTGAATTAAAAATTTATAGGATGTACGCTCTATTATTTTTATTTCAGCTTTGCGAAAGTAATCAAGTTTTATTAGACAAGGAAAAGTTTCGCACGGAGGGCATAATTCCCGCCGTGTATATTATTAGTTACGACTCCTGTAATGGCTGTAAATTTTATTGGGAAAACTCGCGGGAAGTCAAACTTTATATATTTGTACTTTAAAGTTGGCGTACGTGCACCGAAAGCGTACACTGCTGACGCAAGATCAATTGAATTTTAACGACAAAGTTTTAATCTATCAATTCCAATAAGACGATTTAAAAAATATTATTAAAACAAATATTATCCACAAATTTAATTTGATTATTTATTATATTCAAATTTTTATTCAACATACAATAACAAAACATAAAGATAAAGAGAATAGTTGCGACCGTTACTACGTGGTAATCCATACTTACACTGAATTGAAAAATTCACTATGTTTTAACCACAAATAATTATTGTAAAAATATTAGGCACAATTATTTAAATCTAAACAACACTCAATATATACTTTGCCTACACATTATATAATAAATTGATTAATGGTTGAGGCGTTAACTTCGTGATACATCTTGGAAAATTAAACAAAAACGTTTACTAGTGATATCAACAAAGTAAACGTTTTTGTTTAACATTATATAATATTTTATTTTTACAATAATTATTTGTGGTTAAAACATAGTGATTTTTTCAATTTAGTATAAAAATGTGTGAATTTCATTACATAGCATAAATGATGATTGAAACAATGACTGGCGAAATCCCAGCAATATTTCACCTCTACTCTACTCTATTTTTTTTTGTCTTCTTTCCAACATGCTCACGATGAGACGCCACTTTCTCTTCAGTGTGATTCATCTAAAACACCTGATTTGCAAGATGAATGCGACCCCAGCGGTGTGTGTAGCGCGTGTGGAGGGTGCGTCCCTCCCCTTCCCAACTCCTTTACGCCATCCACCTGATTACCATCTCTTTAGCCGCCTAAAAAATGCGTTACGTGCCTAACATTTTAAGGGCACTCGTGACTATGGGGAGAAGAGTAAGATGTAAAGACAGTGGAATTTTAATTAAGTCAGGTGCATGCCTATTCAGATAAAAATGTGTGTGTAGAGGTGACGTGACATATATACGTAATGATTTAATAATGGTGATAATAAAAATTACATGAAAAATATTAATTTTATTGATTACTTACAATTTCTGGCTTTTATTAATGCGAATTTCCTGACAAATTTTGTTCGAGTGTTCTAAATTTTCCCATAATTTCTTTATTGCTAAGATTCTATAATTTTCCATCAAGTTTTTTCTATGTTCCCCTAATTAACATCATTTATTATTTCATTTAATGGGAATTTCAAACAATGCCTCATCAAAATGCGAAATTCGGTTCTTTAGATATAATAGCATTTTTAGTTTTATTTTATCCAGGTTTTTACAATTTCCTAACAATTTCATTGCCGTTTTTTTTCTAGAATTATTTATCAAGTCTTGTTTTTCCAGGATTCTTAAATTATTTATCGATAATTTATCTAGATTATTTTATTTAATGAACATTTCCAACAATTTATCATCCAAAATGCGAGAGTTTCGTTGGATGGTTCAAAAATTTTCATTTCAGTTTTTTAGCATAAATAATAAATAACAGAATAAATATAACAAAAAAATACAGGCTAAAATACTAAAGATTAGAGTTTAAATTAAATTTGTGATACTCCCCTAACTGTAAAATTCTTTAATTGCTGTTTGAAACTTTACCAGAGATAGGTATTTTTTGTTGTCTGAAAGTAGATTGTAAAATTTAATGGCATAAAATCGAACACCAGTTTGTGATTTTGTTAATCTGATCGATGGTATGTAGATTTTCGACTCTTGCCTTGTGTGAAGGTCATGTACATTAAAACAGCTTTGATAAAGTGTAATATGTTTTTTTAATATAGATGAGGCAGTCAAAGATGCATAGTCAGGGAAACGTGAGTATCTGCTTGTCAATAAATGCTTAACGACAGTCTTCTGTAAACCCGTAGCCAGAAATAATGCGATTCGCTTTTCCTTGTAGTCCAAAAATACGATGTCTTGTCGCCGATTGACCCCACACGATCAATCCATAAGATATGTGGCTCTGACATAAAGTGAAATAAGCCACTCGTAGTATGTCTGTTGATACGGTTGTTGATAGATTGCGTAACAGGAAAATGTTAGAGCATAGTTTGCTAGAAAGAGCATCGCCTTAAGTTGCCTTTGTTAGTCGAGTATCTATATGCACACCTGAGAACTTAGATGATTCCTTTTCATACACATTCTTTGCTAGTATGGTTGATTTTCTGTTGTTGAGTTTAAGCCTATTATTAAGGAACCAATCTGAGACCATTGAAAATGTTTGATTGTGTAACAATATTCATTTGTTGCAATTTATTTATTAGCGTGGTATCATCCGAATATAAAATTGTTTCCGCACTACCAGCCGATTCTGGCAAGTCATTGATATATATATTTATATATATAAACTAGCAGAGGTCCTAGAATGACACCCTGCGGTACACCATGTTTCATTGCAAGGGCATAATAATAATACACTTTGCGTTCTTCTTCAGGTGAAGAGATAAATACAAAGAGTTTTACAAACTTATTTACAGTATATACAGATTTCAGATTTGTGGGTGGATGGGGTATTTTTCTTAAGCTTATGTAGGGGGGAGTATTCCAGTTAGCCGTTCAGCAAATTTCCTGACTGAACATTTTTATTTATTTCTAAATTATCCAGTAAATTGTTGTCAAATCGGTGGTTTTCTTCAATCAGGTGTTTTGCATAGGTTGGTGTGTCTTTTTGGCGAATGAACGCTTTTGATGTTCATTTATTCTTTCATCGAATACTCTCCCAGTTTTGGGCAATCAGCACAATATTTTAAATCAATTTGACAAACTGAAAATGTACAACAATAATAGGCAGCTGTTACAGAATAATATTGAGAAGATACAAAAAAACTAAATTTATTACATCTAAAAATATAAAAATTTGTACATAAATTATTTTGTTTTAATTGTAGTCTTAATTCTGTATCGCTAATATGGAATAAATCTATATTATTACAATATTTATTAACAGTATTATACATTGATGATACTGGTGAATTTAAGTGATAGTAGCTATTCGTAGATGGAACATAAAAACTTGATTATGTTTACTATTTAAACGAGGAATGTAGAAGTTCATCACAGAAATTAGGTAGGGATCATTTATTTTATGTATTAATTTGTACACAAATATTATTTGTGATGTAATTCTTCTATGTTGAAGTGAGGCAATTCCAAATTCAGTTTGGAGTAAGTTTGATGGATAACCCTGCACAGGATAAACATGGTGTTTCCTAAGTACAAATATTTAAGAAAATTTCTTTAAACCTTATCAATTTCAAGTGCATATGCTTTGTACATAGGGCTCCAAATTATTCAACAATACTCTAGCCTACTGCCTATATATGCGTAAAAAAATTAATAATTGGTTCTACACTGTTAAATATTTTGGTATTTCTAATTATAAACCCAAAAGCTTGTAGGAATGACATTTTTATGTGGTCGTTAAATTTAAGTTTATTATCAAATAATACTCCTAAATCATTAAAATGCTCAACACGTCTATGGGAATATTATTAATAAGATATGGAAATTCTTTGTAAGTACGTTTTCTGCTAAAAGTCATTATTTTGCATTTACTTATGTTTAGTTGTAAACCATTTTGTTTACATTAATTAAGGAAGTTAGTTAAATCATTTTGTAATACAGAGCAGTCATTTGGTATATTTATAGGTCTAAAGATCTTTAAGTCATCAGCGTACATTAAGCACTGAGATTTGATACTATTAACAACATCATTAAAAAAATAACAGAAACAACAGAGGGCCAAAATTTGATCCCTGAGGAACGCCCCTATTAAATATATATGTATCGAAAGCCTTTGATATCCACATAGTTTAATCACTTTGGTAAATTTCCGTAAATGAAACACATAGTTTGTTCATTCTGTTAGATAGCACTCTAACACCTTAATTAGAGAGCCACTTAAACCAAACATGTGCAATTTCTGTATTAGTGAATTATGTTGTACCGTATCAAAGGCTTTCGATATATCAGTATAGATGACATCCAGTTGGCAACGCCTATCTAAGGTTTCAGATACAATATTGGTGAAAGTACATAGATTTGTGGTAGTTGATTTTCCACTGGTGGCAGATATTGAGCAACATAAGCATATAGTACCTTATACTACATGATCTCAAATATTTTAGCAAAATTGCTAATTAGCGATATCGGCCTTTAATTATTAATAAATCAACATTATTACCTTTGTGGATTGGTATTACCTTTAACGTTTTCCAACAAGTTGGAAATGTATTATATTTGAGCATCATGTTTTAAATCTGCAATCTCTGACAACCATGGCGGGTATTTTATCGGTGCCCATTGTTAGTTTCTGTTTTAGTGACTTAGCAGCAAAAAGAAACTCATCTAGATTAAACTGTTTAATATTTATAGAGACTGTTTGTAGCAAAATCTCATTATTTATTGAATTCGCGTCATTGGGATTAGAATTACTGGATGTACGTATATACAGAAGAAAAAATTTCTTTAACAGAAATAAACTATGGAAGTTAATTGAAATTTATATAACAAGTAATTGTAAGGAAATGTAGGGAAAGTATTATGATGGCTACGTCACCATTTTTATACATGTTTTATTCATCGTCGCTGTCAATTACAACTTGAATTTATTATTTCAAGCCACATTATACGTCACATAAATGTCGAGGAATCATTACCAAGTGTACAATCCGTACGTAATAATAAACTACACGCCAATAACCTGAACGTTTCAAGACGTCACGGAATAGTGTTACAATATTAAATTCCTGCAATTCGGTGCATACGAGCATTACCTCTATCTGTCTATTACCCAAATATGCGCGGTTAAATCATCCATTAACACGTACATCACATGCACAACTTGTTATTTGTCACATTAAGCATTACTGGCGCCTATATGCACACCGACCACCAATATGCTAAATCATTTAAATACGCGTATATAGGGGGGGGGGGCAGTACGCAGTTGCGCCCGGCGCATCCACCATAATCGTTTAGCTTACGTTACCCTTATTTTCCCATCACGTTCAACTAACCCAAAAGCCATTTTACGTGCTATTAGCAGTCATAAATAATAAAAGCACACAAACGGGAGGGATATTAAACTTGCATCCAATGAATCTTCCCCGTGTACCACGCTGTGAAACAATGAGTTACTGATATGAAAGGGCATTCATCGCGTTTCACCTTGTTCTTCATCCAGTTGTTTTTTATAATCATTTATTATTATTATTATTATTAAAAACACAACCAGACATCCATCACGTACAAATAACACGTTATTAATAAAGCATCGCAACGTCCGGAATTTGCATTATAGCGGTATAAAGGGAAGGGCCTTTGTTGTGCCCCCCTCTGTAGGGGGTAATAAATACGGCCGCTTTCTGATGCACACGCACGCGAGAGTTACCGCGGAAAATTCCTATTCGTTGGTGCTCGTCTACCTGTAAAAGGTATATAAGACACTTTCTTGGGTAAACAATAGGGGGTGCGTGACGGATCGATTCCGAGGGTTGCGGCCTTGTAGGTGAACTAAATGAGCTATTCATAGGAATTTCATTGCGAGGATTGATAATAGTGATTTAATTCGAAATGTAATACTATTTAGATTAGAATTGCTAATATTTCGTTTTAAGATTTAAAATTGTCACATGGAATAGAGAAAGAATTATATTGATTAGCAAATTATTGACACGTCCTTTTCTAAACTTTCCTTCTCGCCGACGTCTTTTCCTACATTTTTCTCTTTTAGAGCGAATTTTTGCATCCTACCCTAGGACCAGCAGTGCATAAATATTTATTCGCCGTGCGATCCGGAGGATCTCATCTCTCTGGCAGATCGAACGTCTCGGTGCGCCAGGTTGGGTGTAATTGGCGTGGGCCAACCGCCCCCCAATCCCCCCCCAATCTCCTCACCACCCCCGAGAGCGTTGCGCTACATTTAACTGGCTGATGCTTCCCTAAGTGAAGCGAAATTGTGTATTATACAGAAGGCTGCCTCCAGATACCGATACAGATACGTACTCGGATGCACGGAAAAGACGGCGGTGCAGACGGTCGAAAAAGTGAAAGTCGATAATCTGAGAAGGATGGGCGGGGGGAATTTAAGGGCCCGTCGGTGTATCCAAACAAACACCTCGGAAACGAAAATTTAAAAATATATAATTGTTAGGTCACAACCGATCGATTTATTTCTAAATAAATTATTTCTTCAATCGACCTTACTGAACAAACGATGTTATCCATGTAAGTATTATGAAGCACGACATCGGCGGCCTTAAGAAACTTAGCACATTCATCCAGAGTGAGTTGATGAAGTGTTCTAATTTCCAGAAACGGTGATGAAGATACGTATGTTACGGTTCGCAGATCATATTCCTTTATGGATCTTCTCTCCAAAATATGCGTTAGTACTTCCAGTGCTTCTTCAAAAAATTGATGTTTCGGTATATTTGGCGAATATCCGTGATTAGGACGACTGAATTCAACTTAGAAGTGAAATAATTGAAACGATATCCAACTGCAATTTTGGCCCGATATGTAAAACATCATTCAACGAAGATCCCAAGGGCTTATTCATGCTGGCATCGAAAACCACACAAAGTTTACGGATTACGACTAAATTTCCTTTCTAAAGCCAGAAATCGATTGAGGGTCAAAGATTTGCTTAGCACTAGAGTTTAAGAGAGAGCAGGGGGTTCTCCAATTTTCCAGAAACGATGCAATATCTCTTCCAATGAAGGTGTTTGGATACATAAGGTTTCGGATTCCGATGTTGGTAATCCCGATTAGATCAATCCACCCATCAAAACTCCTGAATCAGGTGTGCGCGGAGGACCACATTTAATTCCTCTCTTTAGAATCTTTGAGTACCCCTGACCTATCAACCTATCAACTCCCTGGGGAATAAAGCAATCAGGGTCTGCTAGTTCTAAACTTTGAAGATGTCGCCAGTTATTCGAATTAAATTTAATTGGTTTCGATGGGCATGTGATAAGGGAATCAAGAACGAAACAGTCAATATTGAAACGTGGCGGTCCACCATTACCAACAGCTAGGCGACATATTATTCTTCCACTATGACCCATGTTGGTATTCCTAAAACCACGAATGGAAATGTTGGCCTTCTCGACATCCCAAACGATCAACACAAGCTTGCGAAACAAAGTTGTATTCACTTCCTCCATCAAGTACTACTTTGACCTGTTGGTATCGACTCCGATCATCAAGCACCAATGCTTGAACAGTACAAAGAAGTACTACTGTGCGATAAGGACTGGTTCCTTTATTCAATGAAAACATGCAGGAAGTTGTGTTTTCAATGGTTCCTTCTTCTTTGGTAAATTAGGATCTCTATGTAGTAATTCCTGATGGTTATCCTTACAAGTACCACACGAAAATTTTGACAAACAATCCTTGACGAAGTAAACATTTTAAACACAAATATTTAAAATTTGGCCAACTCCCATCTCTTTATTGCAGTCATCCTCTTGAAATCAGAGCATCGAAAGACTGAATGTCTACCCTGGCATTTCACGCAGACTAGAGAAGGGTTTCAAATGAGAAGGGTCATTTTCTGGATTTGCATGTACGAATAAATTGGTGGTGTGACTAGCTATCCCCCGGCAATTTCCCATTGACAATGAAGATCTTGTTCCACGACCCTCGAGCACTGATGTTTCATTGTTAAAGAAAGTGATGAATTCAGATATTGTAGGTGAAGGATTATCTAATGTTTCTTTCTCCTAGGATTCCCTTAAACCCACATCCATCTTCTGTTGCATGAAATGAATGATAACGAACCCACATTCATCAAATAGATGATCTAAACCCCGCTTCGATGTTTTCTGTTATCATTGCGGCCAAATTACGAATTGGAGCTGAATGCTTCGACGTTGCAAGAGTGCAATTAAGCATCATATCCAAGTGAGCACGAGTTAATAGTTTTATGTTCTCATATCGAGATTTTAATATTTGCCATGCTATCGGTCAGTGTAAGTGCGCTCACTAATGACAAAGGCTCGCCTTTTAATTCTGAAACTAAATAAGTGAAACGCTGGACATCAGATTGTTGGTTATTATGAACAGCCATGTTAAATAAGTCCAAGAACTTTCTCCACTCCTCAATTCTCCCTGAAAATTCTAGAATATGTAATTTGGGTAACGATGCACCCCCAACAGGAGCCCCTGTGATCAACGGTTTCTTGGAGAGTATTGTTCATAACTTTTCATGTTATATTCACTTTCAAACAGTTTTTTATCATTTATTAGTTTATTCAGTAGAAAAAAAAATTATTCAAATTAGTGTTGCTTTGATAGTTGTACTATTTGTAACACGCACGTCCTTCGAGGTATTAGCCAGAAAAGTAGTTGTCTCAACGAGTAATTTGTTCTGCTTTGTTTTGAAATGTTTTAGTATTTTTAAATTATTAGTTAATTTTCTACAACGAAGTGAAGGATTTTAATATTTTATTATTTTAATCCATTTTTAGCACTGACTACAGTTTCAAGTCTTCACAAGTACTAATTGTGGTCAAGATAACCGACGTTATATCCAATTCACATTGATCGTGGAATATTTTACTCTGTGATTTTCCAAAATAGTTTTGTTTGTTGTTGAAATATACGCCTCAATATTTTAATATAACCCGAAAAACTCTACATGACTAGCAGCTCAATGTTCTGCCCACAACAAGTTGTTCCAGTAGCTGATTGAACAAAAAATTCAGTTGGAAGTGCAAAAAAGCAGGAAACTTTCTATTTCTAATACTTTATTTCAAATCAACCTTACACTCAAGAATAATATGTGTAGGTCTGTTACATTTACGTTTTTTCCGTTTGTTGTTGTGACCTGGAAAATTTAAATTTAGAATTTTTAAATAAAATTCTCCTCAGGCTAAGAATCCTCACACATTAAACTATTGAAATGATTGAAATCGGTTCCTAGTTTAAATGCTTTATTTTTCCCTTAGTGTTTAACTGTTGAATTTTTATATCCAGCTGGAATCCATTCAAACAGTTAGTAATTCTATCTTCATCGACAGTTGTATCGCATTTTCCAATATATAATGCCAATTATGTCGCCGCTCGAAAGAAAACATTGGCACCACTGACTCAACCTTTTTGCCAGTGATCGTGAAAGCTTGTTTTTGTTTATATGTATTGGTAATCCGCGGTCCTGTATCTGAACATTTCGGTGTCTCATCCATATTCAAGTTGGTATCATGTTTTTCATCATTCTTTTGTATATTAAAGTTGTAAATAACTAAGATTTTTAAAAATGTGTGTTTATTTTCACTACAACTGTTTCGCAAATTTATTGCTTCCTCAGGTGAACGAAAGTTTACAATTCACCTGAAGAAGCAATAAATTTGCGAAGCAAATGTAGTGAAAATAAACACACATTTTTGAAAATCTTAGTTATTTACAACTTTAATATACAAATGAATATTGATTTTCAACACCTCAACGCCGTATCTATCAACCAACTTTCATCATTCTTATTTTTGGCATGTGTTGTACAAATTGCTGCATTTGTGATTTTATTATTAAGTAATGGATTGAAAATCAAAACTCCATTATGAATTTATAATGAAAAAACACGATTGTTTTGAGTTTAGATTTATTTTGTAAATACTGCTACAATTGTTTCACCACACAGTGGCTTCATTATGCAGATGAATAATTCATCAAGTTTATTATTAAGTGCCTTATGAACCTTGTTGCTAGATGTCACTAAATTTTATTTATTTGAATACGCTGATTTCTCCACTAAATTAATATGTTCTTTTAGTAAATTTACTTTATCTTGAAGTTTGTTTTTGATAATGTGATACAAAAATCTTTGAGTAATTTAATTTCTAACGTACCTATATTCTTCGTTATCCTTTGGATAGGTGTTTAGGTTAGATTCACTTATACATCACAACAAATTATTGTGCCCTCGTCTACAGTTCGCATGTGCTTCCTTTTTTTATTATTGAAACAGCTCTTAGGTGCTACTTTTTTGTAGTTCAGGCAGAAGGTTTTGGTGGACTCGTTAACCACTATAACACTGCAGAATAAACAGGCGTCTACTTGATCCGCCATTGCAATTCATTTCTTCATAATATTTTCCTTTTTGATTTTCTCAACTTCTTGTTATATTCCGGAAGGAATCTCAGTTGTCTCTTTTCTTTACACTGTTAAAACTTTTCCTGGCAATCGAAATGCTTGTTTCGCATCTCCTTTTTAGCGGACAGTTAGATTCAAACACCTTTTGGATACTGTTTCTGAGAAGAACCGTTGCTGTTTCTAGTTCTTCTGTAGTTTATATATTGACATTGGGTTCGTCTATTCCTATACTTAAGCACTCTCTATCCAGTCTTTGATTCTTGGACTTTTACACTCCATTGCGTCTTCCTTTGTGGCTTTTCAGTCGACCTGAATCTGCAGATTATCCGACAAAGTGGGATCTTCCACAACATGCCAATTTTTAATTGTGCTTGCTGTGAAGGCATCAGCTAGAGTGATGTCCAACAACTCCTGTCTAATTGTGTTTACAAAGCTAGGCTCGCTATCTCTATTAATAATATCTAAATTGTTAGAGATAATGAATTCAAGAAGTTCCTTATTGGTATCCGTGCTCCCATATCATATAGTGGGCGTTGACATATAACCTAGGAGGAGGTGCTTATTGCCTCTACTGCGCCACTCTACGAGTCTGCTTATTTACTCTGGTGATAGTTTGCTTTGTCCTCCTAAGAAAGTAGATGGATGCTATAATAACTTGCCTCTTAGCCCTCTTGGTGTGAACTTCTATGAAGATTACTGCTAGGTACCACGTGGCGAAAATGGCCTCTACAGGTTTACACTCTTTTGTCGCAATTTGAACCTCTTGTACTATCACCTGGACTGTGACCTTGAAATGCAATGATCCTTGAAGATCTATCGAAATATCTGGAATGTTTCGGCTTGTATTCTTTTCGAGCCGCACAAAAAACTTGATTGTGTATCGCTATTCAAGCGAACGTTCCATCGTGCCGTGTTACAAAATACAAAAATCACACTTTACGCAGAAGCACGTCTTTTCATTTAGACTATCGACCATCTGTATTGGAAGGGCAGACCCTTTACCACATTTCTCGACTCGTTTTACCGCGTTCGGATAAATAGAGGCGTTACAATAAAACCATGCGAATTACTTTTAGAATAGAACCTGTACAATTTAACGTTTGTTAGATGACATGTATTACATATTGATGATCCGAAACCTATTATTATATCTATCATATGCCATCTATCATCAGCCTAACATTTGTTATCTCTGTTATAAATAATAATAATTTTCATAATTTATTATTTCTATTTTTGGAGTGACCATAGCAAATTTTTGCCTGTTTTGTATTTTTGTATTTCGCCTTCTATATCAGTTTTATAACATTTAATCTCTAATCTACTCTGTCATCTTATATTTCACATCTGATATCTGTCATCCAACTGTCAATTGTTATTTGTTATCTCATCATGAAATCATATAGTGCCTATCTGTCAGCTCTTATATTTTAACTGTTAATTACCATGTATTACCTATTGTCTATCATCAGTCATCTAACAGCTGAGAACTGTAATTTGTTTTCTTTTTCTTTCTTCGTCTGCTATTTATCATCTGCCATCTATTATCCGGCACTGGATGTCGTATACTATAATGTGTCATTTGTAATTTACTATATTGTCATCTGTCAGTATTCTCAGCGATTTGTTACAAGTATCTGAAATATGATTGGCAAATTGTGAAAATTTGATAATATTCCATGAAGTGAACGTTTCTAAAATTCAAGAATGTGAAGGTTAGTCGCAAGTCTTTAATTTCAGATACTTGCACCAATTAGTGGTTATTAATAAAGTATTAAAAGCTACTACTAGATTAACAACAGAAACAAATGTAAAAGCATTTACTTAAATTAAGTTCCAGATGATTTCGTTCACATCAAAAGGCTAAATCATTTAAATCATCTTGGAGTCATATTTGATTAGATCTAAAACTAATGCTTTTATATATCTTTAGATCATCAACATGCAGGAGAAAATTACGGTTTTTAAGATATGATCCAACGTCATTTATGAAAATAATAAATCAAATTGGTCCATAATGAGAGCCCTGTGGCACACCAGAAGACACTTGTATGTATTTTGAAGTGCATATTTGCTGAGAATAGATTATTATATTTAATAGTAATGACAATTTAACTCTGTTTATTTCCGTTTATCCATTTCGATTTTTAGCGGTGCCCAGTAATCACGTTGCATTTGTGTTAAATCGTTATTAAAGCGAATATTTCCAGTATCAGTTGCACCAGTCACTTTTAATGTATTGAGTGATTCTTTGTTAGTGTAGAAAGGCACTTTGGCTGGACGTGGTCTACTCTATTCTTCATCTTTTCTTTCCTGAAGATCATAAAACTCGGGCAAATTAATAACAATGCCATTGCCAATTCTCAACTGCCTTTCCTCTACTTCATGAACAATGTCTGCTCAAAATCAATAAATGTGTTCATTTTTTGGCATATACAGTATAAATATTACAACTTTACTAAAAACAAAATGGCTTCGAAACAAAATTGAAGTTTCCGTTATTGAAATTTGTGTTGGTGATTTGATATATTCTAAAGAAATAAGGTGAGCGTGGAAATTTAGTTAAAATCAGCAAATGTGTTAAGAATGAATGTATTTTTGGCATACTGTAAGATGAACAACGCAACTTTACTAAAAACAAAATGGCTACGATACAAAATTGAAGTTTCAGTTATTGAAATTTGCGTTGGTGATTTGTAATATTAAAAAAAAAATAGTCTGAGCGTGGAAAATTGCCTAAATTTAATTAATGTGTTTAGAATGAATGTATTTTTGGCATACTGCAAAATGATCAATGCAACTTTACTAAAAACAAAATGGCCACGATACAAATTTAAAGTTTCAGTTATTGAAATTTTCTTTCGTAATTTGAAATATCAAAAAAATAATAATAATCTGAGCGTGGAAATTTCCTCAATATCAATAAATATGTTTAAAGTAAATGAATTTTTGGCATACTGTAAGATGAACAATGCAACTATACTAAAAACAAAATGGCTACGATACAAATTTAAAGTTTCAGTTATTGAAATTTGCTTTTGCAATTTGAAATATTCTAAAAACAATATTCTGAGCGTGGAAATTTGCTAAAAATCAGTAAATATGTTTAGAATGAATAGGTTTTTGGCATACTGTAATTTAAACAATGCAACTTTACTAAAAACAAAATGGCTCCGATATAAAATTAAGGTTTCAGTTATTGAAATTTGCGTTGGTGATTTGAAATATTCTTAAAACAATAATCTGATCCTGAAAATTTACCTAAAATCCGTAAATGTGTTAAAAATAAATGTATGTTTAGCATACTAATACTTAAAACAAAATTTCTTGTACTATTTCTTTCTAATATTTTAAAAGAAGAGAAGCAATTCAGGAATTGCTTAGTCTTCTGCAAAATAGACAAGTCGTCTTAATAGAAATGCAATGAGATATTGGCAGGAAAGCATTCGTTTTTGTACTTTGCCTTTTGAGCGAATAAAGAATCCTCCGCCGTTTGATTTAAGTTATCAATATTTTGAGTTACCATGTAATTTTCATCTTTTTGAAAATAGATATTATTAGAATTGATCGAAGAACCAACTCTTTGTTATCTCATCCCTATTAATTGATGTAAAATCAATGATTAACTTTAGATTTGCTTGTCTATAGGCATCGCAGTTTCCTCTTTGCTTTACACTGTTAAAACTTTTCCTGGCATGCATTTTTAGGCGATCTAAAATCCTTGTTACGCCAGGACAGATTACTGAAAGGACAGGACAACTGGATTAATACGCCTTTAGCATATTATTTCTGAGCAGAACCACTGCAGTTCCTATCTCTTCTATAATTTATTTATTGAGGGTAGATTCGTCGAAAAATACAGGCCCTAGTTTTTGTTTCTCGGATTTCAACACTCCATTGCGTCTTTCTTTCTTTCTCTAAGTCGAACTCAATTTGTGGATTGTCCGACAAAGGGGGTTCGTCCACAACATGCCAATTATTAATTGTAAAAGCTACAGCTAGATTTATGTCCAATACCTTCTGTCTGATAGCAAGTACCTCTCTATTAATAATATCTAAATTGTTATAGATAATAAACTCAAGAAGTTCCTTACCTCTTAGTGTCTCTTACCTCATATTGTGGACGGTGGTATCACAGTCTAGGAGATGGTGTTCATTATCTCTACTTTGTCACTCTATTGCCTCTGGTGATAGTTTGCTTTTGTTCTCTAAGAAAGTAGGCCGAGGCTATGGTAACTTATCTCTATGAGGACTACTGCTGGGTTCCATGTGGTGAAAAATGGCCTCTACAGGTTTACACTCTTTTGTCGGAATTTTCAAGGTCATTCTACATAAATGTAGCTGAATTGATATTGTGTGCTATTCGCTGCTCAGAATTTTTAATTTTGTGTTGTAATCGAGCATCCAGAATTCATCTTCAGTTACGACGAGTTAAGAATCAAACCCAGCAATTCTTGACCGCGCGAAACTCGAAATTCTTTCTTGGCTTCTGTCAATACTATCACCACAAGTTTCGTGCAGACCTAGTGTATTTACATATCCTCCGTTATGTGGGCAGCGATTTCGTAGATGCTGGCACACACAATTCACGTTTCCCTCGGTTCTAGTCATTTGTTTTGCCTTTAGAGCAGGGTTCGTTGATGATCTCCTCTCGGTCTTTCATGAAAGGCTTTTCCCATCACCTTGAGATGCAGTAATCGTTGAAGGCCTCTTGAAATATCTGGAATGTTTAGGTTGCATTCTTTCCAAGCCGCACATTAAACTCGATTACGTATCGCCGTTCAAGCGAACGCACCAAAAATTCAAACTTTATGCATAGGCACATTTTTTCACTCAGTTTGGCGACCAGTTGCATTTTCCGTAATTTTCGACCCTTTTTACCCTCGTACAATGAATCACAATAAAATCCTAAACATTACTTTTATAATAGACTCTGTATAATTTAAAATTTACTAGTTGTCATTTGCCATAAAGTTTTGAGTGAACGTAACAAATTTTCGTAATCGCCTTCTATATTATGTTTGCAACATTTCTTCTCTAATCTATCAACTGACATCTTACATCTGACACCTGTAATTTGTCATCCAACTGTCAATCGCTATTTGTTGTCCCATCTTCCAATCGGCAACACATAAGCAAAATTTTGATTGTTAATATTTGACACATAAAAATCTAGAATATTATTGAAACTCTAAAAATTCAACTGGATTGTAGAGGCTGTTTATTTTGGGAAATAAATGCGTTATAGTGACTGTTTAAAAAAATTATTTAGTAGGGTGGATGGGTGATTTCTATCCCACTCTCTAATTTGTAGAGAGTACACGAGAATAAATTATAATAGCTGTCAATTAGGAACACTAAACTAGTGACAAGATGATTGTAAATATGTATATATATGATGAGTGGGTTGTCCATATCTTTCCCTCCAATTTATATAATATTAATACTTTGTTAATATTTAATTAATTGCATAAAATTGAAATTTCGAAACTTCATCTTCACTATAGTAGCTGTTTATTTCAGGATACTAAACGAGTGATTGTGACTGTTGTTTAAATATATATGTGGGGTGGGTGGGTGGCCACTATCCCACTCTCCAATCAGCAGCACATAAACATGACCTGTATTAATAATTGATGCATAAAAATCTAAAACATTATTGGAATTACAAGATAATAGATGTCAATTTCCAGAAATTAAACGAGAGATGATGAAGGTTGTAATAATGAATGTATGTAAGGTGAGTGGGTGGCCTCTGTTTCATTCTCCAAACAGTAACACAAGACTTTAACTGTTAATATTTGACCCATAGAAATCTAAAATACTGTTGAAATCCTAAGATGTCTACTATAATATAGTGGAAATCTATTTTAAAAAACCAAACTAGTGATTATAGTAAATTTTGAATATGCAGGATGGGTGGGTGTACCCTACGCATCCTACAATTTATAGAATCCATAAGATTTAATATTTGAACAAGTACATAAGCATCATGAAACATGACTTTTAGTAAACTATAGCGGCTGCCAATTTCTGTAAATCAAACGAGTCACACTGATTGTTACTTATTTGTTGTTTTGGAAGCAGCAAGTTAGATTGTTGAAATGTATGTTTAAATGCATACGATGCAGACTGATTTAACCCGAATGTATTTACTAAATTTTCAAATTTACAATGGTGGGTTTATGCGTAGTCGATATACGGTTCGTTTGCATCTGTCTCTTCTCTCTCCTTCGGACTTCCCCAAGGAGTTGAAGGGGATGCGGTGGTGGTGACAGTTGTCCCATTGATTGGATTTTTGTTTTTTATGCGAACAGTTGTCCAATCTCTTCGCTAACACCCGCTAAACACTTCATGACGGGCCTGGGTGGTTTTCTTGAAACGGGTATAATAAACTATTTCCAGGTTCTTAATGCACCATGAGTAAACACCCCAATAAAATGTAAATGAGACTTCGGAACCCGCGACGTACTACCAGTGTTGCAACATCAAAGGATTCCCCTTGGATCGTTTCCATTGCGTCGACCTTGAAACTTCTTGCTCTACTTCTTCCAAAATTGCTGTTGGATCGGTTGGAAGAGTTGCCATCGTGAAAAACTACCAATGTTGATCTCCTCCAAGTTTGCCTCCGGTAGTGTCCTCAAGTTGCCTTCAATAAGGAAGTAGCCGGGTATCCCAACGTTCAATTTTCATCACATAATCAATAAATTATTAACTGTGTTGAAATTTAATTAATCTTTAACAAAAATATTTAAAGCATAATTTTTGTTGAACAGACAGAATGCTTATCTTCAGCAAGACTATGTCATGATGGAGATCATCATTGGCCATCATTTGAAGATTTAAAGTTTCACTTTAGATTTCTACCCTAAAATTTTGTTGAACCCTACGATTTGTTGATACAACTGGTTATTGTTTAAGCCAATTGAATCAAGAGAACAATTTTAACCACTTGATAATACTTATCAATTGTTAAACTCTAGTAGTTTAGAATTCACCAACACTGTTCCACAGTAAATACAATTGATTAATAGATGGTGTATCATTCTGGGATGTGCGGGGAATCCAAAAGAATACTACATAAAAGATTTATTATATATTTCAAACCATGCCTGCACAACTCAAGTGGCTTTAATACACGCACGAAAGAATTAAAACTCCCCAAGCATTTATATAGTTTCTACCATAACTCATTACAGGTTAACGTGTAGAGTAAAGATCTTTACGCGTTGACCTGTAAAGAGTTGGATAGTGGATAGCGTACTTAATTTTTAATTATCTCTACATACACCTGACCTACTTTAATATAATATCTGTTGATCCAGCGACCTCTTTACTTACTCCAAGAAATAAAATTGCCTTAGCGTACTCCCGACCTAATCTAATTAATTGTACATTACGTCAGCGTACTCCTGACTTACATTAATACATTATTTGTTAATCCATCCTCCTTTTGATCAAAATCAATCCTAATAAATTATACATTAGCCTAGCAAACTTTTAATCTATTCTAACCAATTATCGATTATCCCAGCGTACTCTTGACCTATCGCAATATTTTTTTTATTGTTTTAGCATTACACAGAGTTATAAAATAATTTAGATTGCTAAAATAATATTTGAAAAATGTTTCAAAAGCAATACAAATTATCTTCAATATAATTTTATACTACAAAATATAATTAAAAATATAATAATTATTGTGTGCATCTCAAAATCGTTTAATATTTTAAACAAAAATTTATATTTACGGATATTAAATTACAATTTAAAACTTCGTTTTGTTGTATTTAACCTCGCTACGCTGATAAGAACCAAAATAAATAGAAACCAATATAGCCCAAACAATGACAAGAAAATTTTATGTAAGTTGCTGTAATAAAAATATTGTAGATATAGAAAAACACGAATACATTTTATTTTATTAAATAGAAACTGTTTCTGGCTATTGTTGTTAAATTAACGAAATACGGTATTTTTTCCTGATGTTAATTGAGGCCGAAATTGAAGTTTAAAATGCAATTTCCATCGGATCAAGTGTTGCCGGAGAAAACGCATTACTGCCACCCTAAGTGGCACCTAAGGCCCCCGGTTTGCCTAACGAAACGTAAAATGTCGCTTATGGTGAATTAAGCCTCTAGGCCTTCTCCGAATTACGAAGCGACAAATAAACAGGGCGCCACGGGCGAGGAAAGTAAGTCGGGCAAAAATTTCGAGAAATTTTCCACCCTTCAAAATACGCTAAATGATGCAGAATGTAGAAATTAACTTACGGTAATTTAATTGTGATAATTATTCAGGATTAATTTCAAAATGATTTAAAATTATTAATTAATAAACTAATCTTTCTAAGAATAAAAATATATAAGTCCTTTACGTTGTAGAAAATTCACTAATAATTAGAAAAAAACACGAAAATATTTTCGTGTTTTTTCTAATTATTAATATTTGTAAGATTTATTTTTTAATTCATTTCCTTGATTTTCAGTTATTTTCTTTCAATGTGTTTGTGTATTTACATAAGAAATATTTCTTTCCTTACAAAAAATATTCGAGTTTGTAAACAGATGATAATTTTAAGGAGATGAGTCTGAATTATAGGGTGGTGAGTTGACAGTTCTTTCATTATGACTGACGGCTGATTTTAATGCTTGTCATTATAGGGGTTGCCTCTTCCTGAGTTGAATAATACTAGTAGACAACTCATCCATAAAATTTTCTCCAAATAGATACTTAAATTTGAAGTACGTTTTTTTTTCCATATGATTTGGTGTATATATATTTTTTTAAGAAAGAAGTACAAAGATATATAAATGAACAAATGAATGGACGATGAATATTGCAAAGTTGCACTCATTTTAATTGAGAAACTTCATCACAGCCCTAATTTTACAACTGGAGGCTTTCTTTATGTTCTTAAATATTATAAATACTCATATAAACAGTTACGTCTCACTGGTATTGATTGTAACTTTGCATACATATAGCTGAAATAAAACTGAACGTGTTAGCACACATCCAGCGACTACTCTATTCGCCAGCGCTCCGCACTACTTTCCAAAAATCCCTCGTATTTACAATATTTACCCCCACGTTAAAAATACGGCGTACATAGAGAAACTAAACGAATGATATAAAGGAACGATTGATTTTCTTCGATATACAAAACGTAAAACGTTTATTGGCAATTTCTGTTACCAATCCCTGATTTTATGCGTATCAATAAAATCGTAAAAACACGGTTTTCCATTTTCCGGACCGACCTGTATCGGATTTAAATGTTTACTGCATATTAAAAACCCTCGTGAGTCCGCGTTTCGTTTTAGATTCATTCGTACGATTTTTTAATAGGCCATAAAACTGTTATGACATAAAATATATATTCATACGTAAAAAATATTGTTTCTTTTATGAAAACCGTAGGGTCTCTAAATTGGATTAAAGATGTAAAACAATTTTTTAATTGAAATGAATCATCGTATTATTATTGACTTTAAAATGGACCAATAATGGACCCTTGAGGTATACCAAAAATGCTACTATTTATTTCTTATTAATTAATTTACCCTTAATGTGTAATGATTATGGGTGTAGGTAGAGAGGTTCCCTTGATGTATGAACTGGTGTTAAATGAAAGCCGTCTTGATTAAACAATCGCCATCATGGGTATTATCAATCTTACGGTAATGCAAAAAAAAATGTCAGTAATCCGTAACAGCACTTGGATGCCATAATAAACCATAAATCATCGTTACTGACAAATACATCTGCACTCACCCCTCATTACGCGTCAGATTTGGGTAAGTTGCACTGGTGCTCATAAACAGACCCTCTTACAGAAGCTAATTCTGCACGTGCAGCTGAGGAGGCTTAGTGAAATTTGAAGTAGGAATGTATAAGACATTATGAACTGCTCAAACAGTACGTCGTTTACATACAATTTTAAAAACAATTGAAATTAAAAAACACAAACAATCAGCAATTGATCAGATCAGTTAAAATTGTAGAAAACTTGTCAAATGCAAACAATTGAGAATTAATATAGTACATACACATAAATACAGCTAATAGACCAATTTATTAACGATTAAAGAATTACATTATTAAAAGTAATAATTAAGCGTTTCTGCACTGTTTTACATTAAATTAATTTATTGTCTACTTATTAATGACACTCATAGACCAGTTTCGATCTATTTAGTCTATTATCAGTATAACACAATTGAAGAAAAACATTCTGAGTTTTCTTACGGTGTAAAAATAATAATATTTTATAATCATTTCCTTATGATTATCTTTCAAATGTGCAGAAGTAATAAATACCGTGATTTAATCGATGAATGCACACGTGGCCACGCACGCATCGACTCCAAAACTTTTCAACTGCAATTAACAGTCTGCGAAGTTCAACGGGGGCAACTCGAACTTCCAATAATAAATTATCGATATTTTCACCTCTCGTCGCCGAGTGGTTCGCGCTAAAATTAAATTAGCTCGTTAGACTGAGAGGGAGCAGCAGTGTGTGCGCCCGGTAATGACCTTGAAATTGTTAATTGACCGAGCAAATATTTGCACATTAAGACAGGATGAGATAATTGATTTTACTAGGTAAAATAGTTGACGGAATATGTATTTAGTTAACTTATTACAATTTACCTAATTATCTATTGGAAAAATGTCGAATAACATCAGGAAAATCACTGATAAAAAATTATAATTTGTTCAATTAATATTTAGCTGTGACTCCTACAAACAAAATTTTTTCTTTGATTAATTTGTTAATTGTAAATCTTGAGTTATATTAAAAAACTTCTTCAAATTATTTTTATTGGTTTATTACCTCATATCAACACCAGACCTTCCCTCCCCCCACCCACGACTTATATAAAATACCTATTTTGCTTACACACACTCTAAACACTCTTCTATTACAACAAACTCTGTTAAGAACAAAACCGACCACTAAAACACAAGTGGAACAGAGTAAGATGAAAGCAGGCAAAAACTGACCAACCCTACGTGTTAAGGACCAATACGAGTTCATACTCCATTGGAACAGCTCTGATGCAGGGGGAAGGAAAAGAAGGAAAACCAGTTGATTACGCTTGCTATTTCCGTACCAAAGCCTAGATGAACTACAGCACCACAGAGAGAGAAGCACTCTCTGTGGCATGGACAGGCCAGAGGTTTAGAGGTTACAAAGAAGATAGCTTACGGATCACAGCTTTCTTCGATGATTGATAACATTAAAATCTCCCAGTAAACGTCTCGCAAAGCTCCAGTTACAATTGAAGAGAACGTTAGTGCCGATTTTTTATCCAGACCACCAGAAGAGAAGTTCCATCCTATCCTTACCAGCACCGCCCAAAAATATGGTTATCTTATGGTCTGGTAGATGAGGAAGTTCAGAAGATTTTGAAAATCTTAAAAGCAGACTGTCCAGAGGAAACGTACTAATGGACAGCCCGCAGATATATAGGATCCACATCTCATAATTCCCAAACAAAGAAGAGAAGAGTTGCTTCCACCATAATCCAGCTGTAGGTCATTATGGAGCAGAACGAATCTTAAAGGAGGTACGTCAAGAAATGTCAGGAATGCCAAAAATATAAAGCATCAAACCAGAAGCCCCAAGACTCATCCAGGCGCTACTGAAGAATAGACGATAGACGATTCGAAGTGATAGCCATAGATCTGTTTGGACCACTTCCAGAAGGACCCGGAAAAGTGGATCCTGGTAACAGAGGATGAGGTGGACAGGACTGTTCCCAGTGGATGCTGCAACGGCCGCTGCCAGGGGAAGAACCCTAGTGGAAGAAGTATTCCTTTGCGATAGAATTATCAGGAGAATCATCAGCAACAATGTTGCACAGTTTGTGAGTGCCAATATGCAACAAATCACTTTCTGGTTGGACATCGACCATCAGTAAAATTGTATTGATACACTCACTTTCTTCACAAATCTTTATTTACTAGATGTACATTTTAAGTACAATGAACTCATTATCAATAGTTATCCAGCCACTAATCCAGTAGAAAGAAAAAAACAGGGATCTTAATGCCCAATTACGGACTAAACAATCTCATCAAAACATTCTAAATGGCAAAAGAGAACCATGAAAATACACAAGATGATTAGTTTGGGTAAATTCGCACACTTTCAGTAAGGCGAACAAGAAGACAACACCGAAATTCACAACAAAAATGGATAGGCCTTACATCATATTAGCTGCCAAGGGACCATGCTCATAAGAAATTGCATCGAAGGAAGACCGAACAGTTCCACTGGCCACTAATCACGTACCATGTGTCTGCGCTCAGAAAATGCATGAAATAAGAAGGACTTCCCCTACAACCCATGCGGAAGAAACGAAGGCCAAAGAACAATTCAGGATAATTTGCCGGTACATTCTAAGGATCCTGATTTTGCTTGTACATACTGTATATACTCTCCTGTTACAATAAACATTGTTAAGAACCAAACCGCGTATTACACGATTTAATTATCAATTTTACCCACCTTATAATGACTTCTATCATTGCCCTATTTCTCTAACTGAAAGACTTCTAATTATCTTCCAATTTCTTACATAGAGACTCTTGATTGACTTCTCTTGTAATCTCTATCTAACCTTGTCAAGGAATGTAGAACTAAAATTACACAATTCTGTAATATGTTAACCTTATGATACAATCTGGATGCTAATAACATGCAGCATTGCATGATGTACTCGATGATTTCTACAAGAGTTCAATTTTTAAACCTGTGCTTTTGGAGGCTTTGATATATTTCGAATTATTCACATAAGATGATTAACTTTGTTGGTATCTAGTATCATACCAACGAAGTTAAATTGTTTTAATTGAATTAAATTTTCCTTCATGTTTCTCTTTCAATTATTGTATTTATTTGTAGTCTAGAAAATTGTTCCTAAAGAGCAAGACATCATAATAATAATAATTTTTCTTGTGAAGGCTCATGATAATTTCTGATTCTACCAAAAGAGCACTTAAGTATATTTGCTTCAGAGCAGTTCTTTTACAGCCTTGTATACGATATTATTGAATCCATGTCCATAACTGACAGATTTATAGATTTAAGATCAATCAAGAAGTTATCAAAAAATTGCGATAACACTAAGAAACTGGATGAAGCTGGTCACGTTAACGTATAATACTTCTCTTTTTTAGAAGTCATATATTTAAACATTTGACTTCCAAATAATTTAGATCTATAATGTAAAATTTCAAAATAATAATTATAGTTAATCAAAAAATTCAAGAGTACTCCTTAACCCTCTCTGTCTTTTTCTCAAGTTTTTTTTAAAGTACATCAGATGATCTTAAATATGTAAACGGAGTACCTGTTAAACATTTTAGAATCAGTTTTGCTGTTTTTTTTTTCTGTTACAAAGAGACATCTTTCTAAATTCTTCATTTTTGTGAAGGAAAGCTTTTACTTCAGCTAGTTAAACACTATGTCTGCTTCAGAGTATTGGAGTGACAAAACACTAAGGATTAAACTCAAAACGTTGTCATCCAGGCCTTCATAAACCTTGCTTGCCATTTTATTTAATGCCATTTTCATAGAATTGGATGCATTGGCAACGAAGCCCAAACACTGCTTTCTTTGTTATGACATCTCGTTAAGTTTAACAAGGTCGATTAGAGGCCTTTTGAGTATACGAAACCTATGAGTTGTAATCTCTTCTTGATCTTCCAATGAGTTGAATGTACTAATCACTGTCTAAGATGGTAATCAACTACCTACTATTAAGTAATGCTTCGTTCCCAAAATTTGATTAAAGGCCTCTTTAGTGTTGACTTTGCCGGTTTCTTAGAGAAGAACTTAAATAACCTGTGATATTGTTTTATACAGTAGTCTACATAGTCCTCTCTCTCTCGATAATAATTCGTAGCAGTCTCAGTCAGCATCTCCCTAAGTGACTCCTGGTGTGCCGAACTTTCTACAGAGATAGAGCGGTTTTTTCATCATTATGAAGTTATTATTGATCACATATTAGAGCTTTAGTTCCTTTTTCTTTTCACCTTTTAATTTAATTCTGACCGAGACTTCTTTTAGTTTTTCAAGAATTTGGAATATGTAGCTTTTTCAATGATATCATTTCTCTGATGCCTACAATATTTTCACTCCGTTATTGCGAATGGTTTCCACAAAACGTTGATATCACTAAAGTTTCGTGATATATTACTTTATATTTTTGATTGTTCCCATAAAGCCAGACATCATAATCAAGATTATCATTTTTGCTTTAGAACAGCCCCAGAGATTTTTAGTTTCAATCAATCAATCAAGAATATTACAGATAAGTGGCTTATTCAGTAGAAAACTCAGACTTACTCGCAATATCTTCCATTTTCGCAATTTCCCAAGTTTTTCCCATCATATCGAAACTAACCCTCTGTTGATACATTCTACTGGATTTCTTTATTTTTGAAGTCTCAAAATTTTATTATCATGTTTTTTTTTTTGGAAATTAGGACGATAAAAGAAATATACTTTGATTTTATCACACACGGTTTTTATTAATAGTGACCGGTTTCAACTATTACATTGTCATTTTCAAACTACAAAAAAATTACAAATTTTCACTTAGGCTGTATATCCACAAAACCATTTGTATACCGCCTAAGAATAAACAGTAATTATATGTAATCTATATTTTACAATCTTTTGTTTTATTGAGGTTTTGCCTCTAACAGTCGAGACTTTAACCATCTCCGCTTAAGAAAAGTGTTATTTTATTTATCAGTGACATTTTTAAATCCAGTCTTCAGTATAAATTATACCACCCCTTAGTTAGGATAAATTTTCTTTTTACATTATTAGGAAACCTTTTTGAACCCTTCTTATTATCATGGTTTTAGTATTTCATGTTAGCATTGCTTTCTGCCACTATCAGTCATTTTCTTGCATATTCCTGCTATAGAAATTTATTTCTTTGTTTGTTGTCATATATCAATTACGATTTTGTTTTATAAAGTAGCTGAAAGCGAAAGATTAAATTCAAGTAACAATCTGAACTTCCTTATATTCCCTCTTAAATATCTTTAAGGATTTTTTGGATTTCATTCATACAAGCACCCCTAATAAACGATAACTGACCTTTTAATATATCCAACTGGATATTGATTTATTTTTGTCATACTTGCGATTTTTTAAATTAAGCAATGAGCTCGGGAACTTATGCTTCTGTTATTTTGGTTTGATGCCTCTTCAGTGTCAGTTTTTTAGGTTTTTGAGCGGATTTTATAAAAAGTGGAATCTCTTTGTAGATGAACAGAAGTCTTGACAGCTTTGACTTTTGCTTCTACTAGTCCAGCGGTTACGTATTTCAATTTCACAGGTGTTTTCTACTTGCTTTCTCCAAATTTAAGACATATTTCAGGGAAGTTATAAATGTAATCTTGGAAAAATGTTACGTCTTTGGATACGATTTTCACGATCACAATACTTCCCCTATATATTCTTCGTATATAGGGAAAGTAAAAAACGTTCTTTCAGATTAACTATACTTATCTTATTGGATGCAATTCCAACGCACATTTTTTTTTTACTTTAAAGAAAAATTGTAATCCGCAGCTTTTTCAATAACCAACTAAAAATACCTTTACACATAATTGGTCTGATAAAGTACCTATCATTTTTTGCTCCGCTATTCCTGGTGATTTTCACTGATATCACTAAAATCTTGGGTTACATCACTTGCTACTTTATATGATTTTTCATCCACCGTTTTAAAGGTTGTTTTCATAAAGCTAGACATCATAATCAGTACGACCATAGGATGTCAACTGACCGCCTGTTAGATTCCTGCCATTCAAATTTTAATTAGGCCAGGTTTTTATTGATATTTGTTCTTGGTTCAGCTTTTTATTATTCTTCCTGATTTTTTCTTGTGAAGGCTCATGATGACGTCTACTTCTACTAAAGAAGTACTTGCTTATCTTTGCTACAGAGCAGTTATTCTTCAACTATGTATTATCTGTAATATTATCGAATCCATGTTCGTATCTGAGAAATTTAGAGTTTTAAGATGAATCAAGGACATCTCAGCAAAGTAACTTATTGAGTGAGAAAAGAGCAAAATATGTAAACAATATGATGCCTTAGGATATTGCTGAAAGATATATTTATCGGCAGGAATTTCTGCAATTATATTACTGCTGAAGCTGATTACGTTAATGTGTTACAGTATTCATTCAACATTTGATTTACAAAGAAAATAGACCTAAAATGTTTCAGAATGATAATTATACTTTATGAAAAAATTTAAGAGTTCAGTTATATATGTTTTCATCTAAGTTGACTGGCAGTTACATTTTAACCTTCCCCGCCTTTTTTCAGATTTTTTGCTAGAGTATATCAGATGATCCCAAAGATGTCAACTTACTGTTTATACAAGTTTAACTAAACACTTCAGTGTCATTTTTGCTTCATTTTTTTGTTACACAGGGATATCTCTTTAAATTCTTCGCCTTTTTTGAAGGAAAGCTTTTATTTCAGTTAGTCAAATACTCTCGTTTTCCTGCATTGGAGTGTTATCTTCTTTTTTTGTGTGTTCTCACCTGCAATATTGTTTAATACAGTGGCAGAACTATCCAGATTTTTAAGATCTTTCTCGCCATTTGATTTAAGGCTATATTATAACTTGTGCCTTCATGAGCAATAATCAACGTTTAAAGATAGAAGAGAGAAGAATAGAATTATGGCCCGAAGAGAGAAATTTGAATATATAAGAATATATATAAATATTATAAATTGGAGACAATACAAAAAGCAGTAAATATTAAAAATAAAAACTAAGAATTGAAGAAATGAGATTAAAACTTAAAGCCTAGGTATAGAAGACAGAAAGCAGAATTGTTTGTAGACTTAAGCTTGAAGATACATCGTAGTTATCGGGTAATAAATGAAAACTTTAAGGTATAATATAGAAAATAGAATACATAAAAAGTAACTTATTAGGCAGAAAAAGAAAGTTGAATGCAAGATCATAAGATTTCGTTTATAGAAACAAATGAATGAAACGGTGCCAGCAAATTAATAATTATTGTAGCTTCGTAGATTTTCAATCAAAATTTTTGCAACATTATTTAATAAAAAAATGGCGTTAATGGAAACTAAACTTTTGATGAATGAAATCCGACTTTTTCGCAGAAATACCTCCGTAGATTCCATCGTAACAGAAACAAATGAACGAAACTAATCCATCAAATTAAAAATTACTGTATCTTCATAAATTTTCAATTAAAATGTTTTCAACATTCCTTAATGAAAAATGGCGTCGATGCAAACTGAACTTTTGATGAATGAAATCCGACCTTTTCACAGAAACACCTCCATAGATTCCCCGCTAATAGATATAAATGAATGAAAGTGAGCCAACAAATTAACCATTAGTGTAGCTTTATAGATTATCAATCAAAATTTTTACAACGTTGTTTAATCAAAAATGGCGTCGATGGAAAGTAAATTTTTTATGAATAAAATTCGACGTTTTCGCAGAAATACCTCCGTAGATTCCATGTTAATAGAAACAAATGAATGAAAGTAAGCCATCAAATTAACAATCACTGTAGCTTCACAGATTTTCAATTAAAATGTTTACAACATTCTTTAATGAAAAATGGCGTCGATGGAAATTAAACTTTTGATGAATGAAATACGACTTTTTCGCATAAACACCTCCGTAGATTCCATGATAATGGAAACAAATGAATGAAAATGAGCCAGCAAATTAACAATTAGTGTAGTTTCGGAGATTTTCAATCAAAATTTTTCCAACGTTGTTTAATAAAAAATGGCGTCGATAAAAACTAAACTTTTCATGAATGAAATCCGACGTTTTCGCAGAAACACCTCCGTAGATTCCATGTTAATAGAAACAAGCCAATTAACAATTAGTGTAGCTTCGTAGATAACCAATCATAACTTTTCCATCATTATTTATGGCGTCGATGGAAACTAAATTTTCCGAATTTAATTTCTTTAATAAACAAAACTAAGACTTAATGAAATACTGACACAGTATTCGACAAGTAACAGCCGCATCAATCCAATATTTAAACAAAACTAAGTTTGCTAATTTAATCTAACCCTTGTGCTCAATATTTATGTTAGAAATATTGATTATATTTGAAGTACTGGTAAATATAAAGGTTTAAATTTAAACAAAGGAACGGCATCGTATAAAATACTTCCAATAATAAGACGGAAGTAATCCTGTGTGAACATCAATGCTATATTTCTCTCTCTGGCTAACTTCATCTAGGATCTACACTGGGACCGACTCTATTACACAACTCCAAACTGAAACGGATATGTAATTGCGGAGCTAAGCGGAAATACTGGAAACGGAAATCAGAGGGTAGAAGATAGAAAACCCTCTTCCTATTTACAGGAAACCTTTTGTTGCTGGCAGTGGTTTTTTCTTCAGATAGTGGAGATCTTGTACATTTATACTTTATTGCTTACTTGTTTATCAGCGACATTTTTAAATCCAGTGATCAACATTTAGAAATTCTATAAGTGGTCCATGCTTCATTACATTCCGTTCTTCACAGTGTCCACCATCTCATTGGATATTTATTTTGAAGGAAGAATATGGTATTATTATGTCCTATTTCTGTCAGCTTGGATTCTATTTTGCCCTTTCTAATCATATTTTCTAATTTTTGCGAAACTACTCAGCATGTAATGGCATTAGTTTCTGCTTCTGTCAATGGGATGCTCGCGTATTTCTTCGTTTATTTTTGTTATATATAATCACCGATGTTGTTGAATCCAGTAGCCGTAACTGAGAGATTCAACTCTATAAATGGTCATGTAGTCTTCACCATAGGTCTATTACTATCTATTCCAGAACTTTTTTAGAGAGTTAGAGGTATTGATCAGAACACAACTGACCTGCACCTCACACTTTAATGTGTTAATTTATCATTTTTCTTTTGTTATATAATAAATCTTTTGCGATGATAATTCCATTGGTCCAAACCTAGAAATTCTAGTCTCTTTTTGGCAACTGAAAGAGTTGAATATACTAATCACTAGCTAAGACGATTATTGACTACCTACTACTAAGTCGTGCTTGGTTTTCCAAAATTTTTAGTATTGGTCTTTTTAGAATGAGGTTTTTCTGATCTGGGTATTTTAGTAATCTTTCATTTTTTTGCAGAAATCAATATTTCCTACTGGTATTGATTTTTACTGCTGCCATTTGAGCGCTTGCGTATTTCTACTCTAAATAAATATTTTTCTGATAATTTCTGTCCTAAATCACCCGTAACATTGTTCTAAACAATGATGAAAACTGAGGATTTAACTCTGCTGGTAGTTATTAAGGCTTCTACACAGTTATTTTTGATATTCCCCACCACCACCACCAAAAAATTGGAGTCAGGAAATTAGAAATATAAAGACGAACAGTTTGTTGATACGTCCTATTGGATTTCTCAAGTTTTGAGATTTCAATATTGCTTAATCCTGTTTTTCGCAAATACGGTACGTGCTGTTAGCGATTTTATTTCTCTCAGAGTGATTCAAAGAGAATTTCTATTTCTGAGATATTTTTCAATCTAGTGGCTGAAACCTAGAAATTTAACTTTGACTAGTTGTAATGTGATCAATGCGTTTAGCACTTCCATGTAAATCCCCCATGTAATGTCAGAAAATATTAAGAAGATTCCTAGGTGTCTCTATGATAGCTACTGACCTCCTATTGGTACGTCCTACTATCTTTCTCAACTGGCGAGAGTAATTCTGACTCGATTGCAGATTTGCATGGGACGGCGACCACGAGCTCAGCTCGGCGGATATGATACAGAGAGATGAAACCGACACTATACAAAATAAAACAAACGAAAAATATTCAGAAAAGTTTTGGGATGATACTGAGATATGGGTAAATTCTCCGCAATTAAAACCAGTGGTAAAGTTCATTTGGAAGGGTTCGATCAACATGATTGACTTCTCCCAAATATCATCTCAGTGCATGAAGTGTTTAAAGATTGTCAATGTTTGGACGAAGAACTGCTACCGACATCGTCGGCAGAATATAAACGGAAACAGTTTGGGATTACAACGAAAAGACGAAGAGCTCGAATAGTAAGATACTCATTGGGTCAGAATGATTTCGACAAATAAAAGTAGACCCATCACTCACTTGTCACAAGAGAGTCAAGGAAGTCATAATCCCGCTGGCGTCTGTCATACGTTCCTATTATTATCCTCTTCGTTTTTTCCTTTAACAGACACGACTCGTACTAGAATTGGCTTCCGCGTATTTCTTGTTCAAATAAATAATTTTCTCGTTCATCACTTTAATATATAACTTGCGATATTATAGTATAAAATGATCAAAACCAAAGAATTTAACCTTATAAGTGATAATACGGACATTTTCCTCCTTGAACAATCTTAAAATCATTTTGGAGATTTTTTTGATAGAGTTGGAAATCTTTGGGGTTTTCTGTGATGAGTTGGAGATCCTCATTTATTATTTTAAAAGAGTTAGGCTTTTATCTATTTATCTTTACTGAAACTTTATCAAACAAATTAATGAATGATACTAATATGTTAACTGTCTTGAAGGATCGTTTCGGTATGTCCAAGAAATATTTCCCGGAATGTTTTAGTAGTGTTAATCTCGGTCCTCCTCCACTTGCGTTTTTTGTGAAAACATTATGCATTTTTTAGCATTGGTATTTGTTATTAGAATACTTGCATATTTTGGCTTCAGTGGCCCAAACCTAGAGATGAAGCTCTTAGAAGTCTGCTTCTTTTACTATTCCAAACATCTTTTCAAAGATTTTTTTTTGAAAGAGTACGACTTATTGATCAATGTGTCTCCGAAAGTAACAAATGATCGCCTGTTGATACGGCCAATTGTTGTATTTTAAGTCTTGAGGGCGTTTTGTTTTAGTGAGGTTCTTCTTTGACTACAGTGACAACCAGACAATAAAAAATTAATTGATACAGGTCAATAATAGTCTAGAGTAATGGATATTTCATTTCCTAATGTTTAAAGTAGACTAGATCAATAGATTGTTTATTGAGGTGGGCGAACAATACGCTAAGGTAACTAATTATTTATTGTGATTGATTAAGAGTAAATAAGTGTATTTTAAAAATATTGCAATATGTCAACAATGTGTCAAGGCAATGAAAAGATATTGGGGTAGGTCAAAAATACGAATTTTTCAATGACTGGTCACTAGTAGCTATAATGTTTTTCACCTCGTTATTGTGTGTTGTCGGAAAACACAAAAGTTTCAAGATATATTACTTATATTAGCAATTTTTGTCTTGAAGGTTGTTCCCATAAAGCTAGACATCATCATCAGGATGATGATGACTTAATGTTAGACTCCTGAACACTTAAATTTAAATAATGCCACCTTTTTCTGTGTCATTATTGTGTCAGTTTTCTAGTCCGTTTTTTTGCTTATTTTTTCTCCTTATTGGTTGCAAAGACGAAGTCTTTTCTTTAATCTTCGTCCTATTTTTAGTTTTTTTCTTAGCTTTGGATTTTCGATAATTATAGGACACTTTAATATCAGTTTTGCTAATTCATGTTTGTCCTCTTCCAGATATTGTTGTGCTTTAATTTGTTTCTTGTGGAGAAACAGTTCCCTTGATCACGTTGGTCGTTGCTTCATTTCTTTGTTTTCTATCATTGTTTCTGCCATATATGACCTGCGATATTGTTAAACCCGAAGGACTCATATCTGTAAATACAATAGTGGTATAAAAACTCAAAAATTATTTTCATTTACCTTTTTTAAAATGAACTATCACATAGTAACGGTCGTTACCATCATTTTCATCATATCTGTAAGTTATCAACGAGTTGTTTTACAATCCCTTTCTCACCTACATTGCCACTGTATTGAGAATTTGTTCAGAATGTTTGGCGAATTGATTGGGATGCCTGTAAGATAGAAAGTGACTGCCTTTTGAACCGTCTTACTTGGTTCTTTAATTTTATTCTGAGGCCTCTTTAATAAATGTACTCGTTTTCTGTTACAAAATAGAATCCATTTGATATCGGTTTTCTCGTATAGGTATCGGGCTTTTGAAAACATTGGCTTTTGATAGTAGAGAGCTTACATATTTGCACTTCAAGTACTTCAACTTCAACTACCTGCGATATTTTTGAATTCGATTACTGAATCCAAGCGATCTGACATGATGATGGTCCAGACTTCTTTTCCGTTGCTTTATCTTCCCTGTCATCTATTTTGGGAATTTTCCAGAAAATTTGAGGAATTGATTGGGCTATCTCCAACGTTCACCTGTTGGTATGTCCGAAAACTGAAAGTATCAATAAGTATGATTGCTTTTTTTCTAAGGATACAGCTTTCATGATATCTTCGGCATTCAGTATTTCAAATCTAGCATTTGTCAATTTCTACTTTATAATTATTTAATTTCTTTACGATTTCATTGAATTTTCCTGAAAGAAATATATATGCTTAGAAGAGAAATGGTTAGAAAATACTAGACATTTGGAAGGCAAATTATTGAAATTGTTAAAAAAATTATGACAAAATAAAAGAAGATTCACTGCGATTTCAAATTGGAAAGATAGATGGCTAAAAATCTTAAGTTTAGTAAAAATAGAACCTGTAAAATTCTTGAAATCTGGATGGATTATAATTGAAATTTTTAAAAAGTTTTGTAATATCTTGTCATAGTTTAAAACTGAGATTTTACAGGTATTAATATAAATATACTGGAAAGTTTTCGGAAACTTTTTTGAAAAATCAAAGAAAATTGTTGAACGATGTAGAAACCCTTAATAGAACTTGAAGGAACGTCCTGATAAAATAAAACAAGATTTACTGTACAATATCAATTCAATTATATAAAAAAATTGAAAAATCTATAAAATTCAAAAAAAAAACATATGACAGATGATAGATGGCAGATAGCAGATAATAGAAGACGTGACATATGAAAAATTACAAACGCCAGATGACAGATAACAGATGAACGATGATAGATAGGTGGTAGATGATAGAAGGTAGATTGTAGACGGTAAACGACTGGATAATAAATGGTAGATGACAGATGATAGATGAAAGATAATTAACAGATGAGAGATGACAAATAAAAATTGTCAAAGAACAATGGATAAATCGACAGAGGATAGAGGACAGATCGACAGATGACTAATCAAAGATGACAGATAACAGCTGGCAGATTACAGATGACAATTGACAAGGGGCAGACAGGAAAGATCTACAGAGAACAGATGACTGGTGACAGATGGAAGATGGCAGCTACCAGATAATAGAAGACAGATGACATGACAGATGCCAAATAATAGATAGTATATCACAGATAACAGATTATAATTGACAGATGAAGGAAGGCAGATGACAATTGATAAAGGACAGAGAATAAATAGACAGAAGACAAGAGACATATCGACGGAGAACAGAGGATAGATCAAAAGATGACTGAGGATAGATGATAGATATGTAGTAGATGGTAGAAGGTGAACTGTAGTCGGTAGACGACTAGATAGTAGATGATAAATAACAGATTACAGATTACAATTGACAGATGATAGATGACAGATTATAATTGACACAGGACAGAGAATAAATCAACAGAGGACAGAAGACAGATTGACAAATGATAGATTACCGATGATAAGATAATGCAAATAGCACATAATAGAAGGCAAATGACAGATGACAGAGTATAGATATGTGGTAGATGGTAGAAGGTAGACAGTAGACGGTAGACGACTAGATAATGACAGATGGCAATTGACAAAGGACAGAGGATATATCGACAGTGGACAAAGGATAGATCGACAGAGGACAGAGAATAAATTAACAGAGGACGGAGGGCAGATCGACAGCGAAAAAATTGACAATGGGCAGATCGACATAGAAGAGATAGCTGATGATAGATGACATATGATAAATGGCAGATAGTAGATAATATAAGACGTAGATGGTAGAAGACTAGATAATAGATGGTAGATGACAGGTAACAGATTGCAATTGGCAGATGAGGACAGAGGATAAATTGACAGGTCGACAAAGGACTGATCGACAGAGGATAAATTAACAAAGGACAGATCGATAGAGGACAGATAGCTGAGGATAGATGGCAGATGACAGATTACAAGTGGCAGATAACAGATGAGAGATGATAAATGACAATTGACAATTGTCAGAGGACAGTGGATAAATTGACAGAGGACAGATCGACAAAGGACAGATAGACAGAGGGCAGAGAGAAAGAGGATAGATCAACAAAGGACAGAGGACAAATTACTGATGACAGATGACAGATGATAAATGATAGATGGTAGATGGCAGATAGCAAATAATAGTAGACAGATGACAAATAACAGATGACAGATGACTAATATCAGATGACATATGATAGATAGGTAGTAGATGGTGGAAAGTAGACTGTAGACAATAGACGACTAGATAATAGATGGTAGATGACAGATGACAGATTACAATTGACAGATGACAATTGACAAAGGACAGAGGATAAATCAAGATGTCAGATTGACATAGAACAGATCGACAAAGGACAGATAACTGATGATAGATGACACATGACAGATGATAGATAATAGATTGCAGATAGTAGATAGTAGAAGACAGATGGCAGATAATAGATGACAGTTAATAGAAGATGGTAGATGGAAGAAGATAGACTGTAGGTGGTAGACGACTAGAGATGACAGATGACAGATAAGAGATGACAGATGACAATTGACAGAAGACATATTGGCAGAGAACCCATCTAGGTTCATTCAAAGTCTCTTCTTGGGTTTCTCTGCCCCTTCAACAGGGATTTACTCTTAATAGCAATAGGTGATCAGTGTATCTCAGTTGTGAACTGATTGACTATTGGTACGTCCTACTTAATTTTCTGAAGTTTAGTTGAAGGCCTCTTCAGCACAAGTTTTTTGACTACAAATTTCTGACACATGCATTACGTAGTGAAACAGTGAAACACAAATTGACGATATAACAAATTATCAATTAAACTCTCTTGATTTTACTTATATAAAAATGATTTTTGCAAGTTTATAAAAACTTATCTTATCGATAAGTTCTGACGATCTAATAGTCAAGTTTATCTTTGCTATCTACATATTTGCTGAAGGCCTTCCTGATCTTGGTTATTATATTTATTTGCTCGTGCTCCTGCTCGTGATGGCCTTGATTTCTTCTTCAAGCGCTTGTCTACATCTGCTTCAAAAAGGAATTTCTTCGTTTGTTAAATTTAGTAGTTGAAATCGATCAACTCTGTAATGACTCAACTCCCTAAGTAATCATCACAACCTTCGTCCTTCCAAATAATTGAATGAATCCGCCTTTTAAAACTATCCACTATTTTATTTCTATTAAACTGCAACCTTTTTTTTATATACAAACAGGTATTTTACGTTGTATTCAGACTAAACGTACACTGTTCACATTAAAATGCGTCGTTTTAAAATGCAGATACAGTTTATGATAAACGCCGGCGTCGCTTTATTTATTCCGACGTTTTTTTGCCTCCTAAATATATAAAATTGTCAAAAGCAGCAGACATAATAAAAAAAATAAATGTACGAGTTGTACTATATACGGGGGCGGCATTTTTCTCCGTGTGCCCGTAGTAGCCGAGTGACATAATTTAAAGCCGCCTCACTCCCACCACCACTTTCAAACGCACGCCGACATAAACACGGCGCGCACGAGAGAAGGAGAGCGAACGTTGTGGAACATTCGCACATGACTCACACGGTGTCATGTGTCGTCGTGGTCGTGTGCTCCTGTATTTTTACCGGATTTTCATATGTGCGAAACGTGTTTGTGAATACCGCCACTGTTAATTGTTTAATAAATGCTGTGGTGTTGGTAAATAGTTGTGTTGTGTTATGCGATTACCCTCTTTGATTGTGTTGTGATGAGTTAGTGGGTGAAGTGTTTGCATTTTTTGGATTTATTTTGTAAGTTTATTCCCTTATAAAAAGGTATTTATCAATGCACTGCATTAGTTTGACATTAATTCAACGATTCAAAGTTAATAGTTACAGATTCTATAAAAATGTATTCTATAAACATTTTTCTTAAGTATATTATTAAATACACTACCAGTAAACAATATTTCAATACCAATATAATATAATAATTGGCGGTATTTTTTACTGATGTTTCTAGAATTTTTTTTCTTTTTTCCTTCTAAACTTCTTAAATGTTTGATTACTGCGTTTTTGAATTATTTCATCAGGGTCTTCCTTATAAATTCTGATAAGAAAAACTTGGAATTAAAGGAATCAAGTTTTTTCTTATTATAATTTAATTATTTATTACATCTTTGCACTCCTTTCTAACAAAATATTACAAAAATTATATTGCAAATATGAAAATTTTAGCTGAAGGGATATAAATTACTTAGAGTATTTGAATCTACAACTATTTTCCTTTTTATATTTCTAGAATTTTTAAGCAATTTCTCTGTATTCAGATTTCTTAACATTTCCAGTCATTTCCTCTTCAGCTTACTTTATTTTTTTAGTAAATTACTCTTCTATTTTTTAAAATTTTCTTTAGAATGCTGTTTTTCAAAAAGTTTCTATCTTTCCTTTTTTACCTTATCAAAATTTTCCAGCAATTTCTGTTTAATTTTATCAGAATTTTTCAAGGATGCTAGAATTTTGCAGCAATTTTTTCCAATATTTCTTGAATTTTTTTGACTTTGCCTTCTAAATTTCTTGGTAAGTTTTCAATATTCTATTCCAGCTATTATTTCATTATTTTAACAAGATTTTTCTTATTTTCCTTTAACCGTGGCATATTTTTTCAGGTTTCTAAAATTATTTAGATTCTTAGAATTTTCCAGCATTTTCTCTTTCTTATTTCTAGATTATTTCAGCAATTCCTCTTCTAGATTTCTGAAAATGTTCAGACAATGTTCTTTAGATTTCATAAATGTTCACTTCTAGCTTTCTCGGATTGTTCAGAAATGTTTCCATTAATTTTTCAAGAATAATCCTTTTGTTTTTTTAAAAATTTTCTACCTTTTCTTGCTTTAGGTTTTATTTTGAAAACCCTAGAATTTTTCATCAATTCCTTTTTATCCATAGTTTTTCTGTTACTAGTATTTTATTTCAGTAATTTTTACATAATTTTGTCAGGATTTTCATTACTTTCCTTCAATCGCGGGATTTTATTTTCAAGCATTCTAAAATTATTTAGATTTTTTCAAATATTCCAAAATCCTCTTCAGATTTCCATGACTTTTCATCAATTTCTCTTCTAGATTTCTAGAAAGGTTCAGGAATTCTTCTTCTAGATTTATTTAAATTTTTACTAGTTTCTCTTCTAGCTGACATGAATTTTTCAGCAATTTCTCTTTTGAATTTGTAATTTCCAAGAATATTCCTTAATTTTTCGAATATTTTCTCTTATTTTTTTGTCTCGATTTCAACAAAAATATTTACAGGTGTCTTTAATTTGTCAGAAATTCTTCTACCCTGAATTTTCATAAGTTTGTTCATTCGCTTTACAAGAATTGTTTTCCTTAAACTTTATGGTATCAAAATTTCCCTGCAGTTTTGCTCTATTTTATAATTAGGATTTTTCAATTTTTCCTCCTTTAGTTCAAGGAATTTTTTTTTCGAGGTTTCTGAAATTATTATCTGAAGTTTGCAGTAATTTCACTCTCATTTGAAATATGTTTTTCGAGAATTTTCTTTTTTTACCGTATCAAAATTTTTCATAATTGTTTATTTATTTATAATAAATACAAACACACAACATATTAGAATTTACAAATTAAATATTGAAAAGTGAGTGCAGTATTAATCATGATAATTAATAATGAGAAAAATAATAATTATATTAGAATTTGTTTAAATCATTTTATCGCCGGAAATTATTTTCTTCATTGAAGGATTTTTTTCCAGCGCTCAAAAATTTTGAAGCATTTTCCCTTATTATTCATAAATTTTCTACCAATTTCTTTTCTAGAATTTTTGAATTTTCCGTTATTTACAAAAAGAGTTCCAAAAAAATTCTAAAAATTTTCAGCAACTTTTATGTTTATTCTAGTTTTGTTCGAGTATTTCTAGCTAGTTTAAAAATTAAATTACCTTATCAAAACTTTCCAGCAATTCTTGGTTTATTGTTTTCGAGGATCTTGAAATTTTTCAGCAATTTTGTTTTTGTTTCATATAACTTAAATATTTTTAATAAATTCTCTTCAAAATTTTCTAAAAATTCCAATATTTTATTTCAGCAATTTTTGCATTCTTTTCCAAAAAATTTTTTAGATATTTCAAATTTTCCAGCATTTTCCCTTTCAGATTATTAATATTTTAAAGCAATTCCTTCTAGATTCCCAAACACTTTCAGTAATCTTAGTTTTAGCTCTCTTGAATTTTTTTGGAAATTAAAATATTTCCACGAATATTTTTTTAAATTTTTCATTCTGTTTGACCAGATGAAAATTTTTGATAGTAAGGGTTGTTTATAGAAAGGCACGTGCCTTACTATTAAAAATGTTTCACCACGTGATAAACGAGAACCAAATTCAACAAATATGAAAATTTTTGAGTTATTAATTTTTTATTTTATTAGAATTTTTGACTTTCACTTTCCAATGGAATTTTAGAATTATTTTTCAAAATTTTTGTATCTTTTGCCCCCTTTGTCGTAAAATTTGAAAGTTTTAGAGCATTAAAAAAATTTTTTTTTTTGGAATTTCAAGGGTTTTAAAAATTTCCCAAAGAGGTTTCCTTTTTTTTTAAAATATCAGGGTTTTCTCGCTCTCCTTTACAAAAATCTCTTTTAGCTTTCTTGAATTTTACAGCAATTTCTCTTCGAAGTTTCTTGATTTTTTGGGAATAGCTCTAATTTCTTAAATATTTGTTCTTTTATTTTTGAATAAAAGTGATTTTCGTGATTTGTTCTTTCATTTTTACCCAATGTATTAAGTTTCCAGAATTTATTAATTCATTAGCTCTGTTGAAATTATTTAAATGAATTTTTAATATACCTTATTGACATTTGTCTTTGTTTTTGTTTTATTACATCAGAATTTTCTAGTAATTAGTCTTTTAATTTAATAAATTTAAAAATACGAAAACATTTCGTGAATCTACATTCGTTGTAGATTCACGAAATGTTTTCGTATTTTTAAATTTATTATTTAATTTTCTACAACGAACTAAAGGATTTTAATACATTTTATTATTCTTTTAATTTAATAAATTTTAATTCGTTTTACTCGAGTATTTTTATTATCTTGAGTTTTTTTGCAATTTTTGTTTTGGATTCCTAAATTATCCATCAATTTCATTTCTGGATTTCTAGAAATTTCCAGCGATGTCTTTTCTTGGTTTCTTGAAAATGTCATAATTTCTGAGAAATTCTAGAAGCTTGGGAAAAACTCTTAAACTGAAACAAAATTTGCTGAAAAATTTAGATAAAGCAAAAAAAATCTTAGGAATTTAAGAAAGAGAATTAGGATAGATATATAGATAAATTTAAGGTAAAAAAACTGTCTTTAAGTGTTTTAGAAACTAAAACAGTGTTTGTGCAAGAAGTATTAATTTGTATATGTAGGGTGGGCGGGTGGCCACTATTCCACCCTCCAATAATTTAAAACTACGCACAATGTTGACATTAAAATATTTCATAATAAGAATCTAAACTGCTTATTATGTGAATATTTTTGGATATACAATGTTATTCATATAAATTATGGAGTATGTTATTATAATTGGAGGGTGGGATAGTGGCCACCCACCAAGCCTACATATTTACATAAATTAAAAGTAGAACACTGTTTTTTGAAAAATCATCACTGACACTGCTGTTGTTTTCAGGAAAGTTCAAAATTGCTGGTGGAGAATGTAACATTGTATATGTAGGGTGGGTGGGTGACCACTAACAAATGAAATTATTTCTAGTGAATAAACTAATACATAAATGTATTTTAGACTGTTTAAAAGTGAATATAACGTGAAAAGTTATTAACAAAATTGAATTGAGACTGATTTCATTAAATTAATCTAGCAAAAGCAATTAATCTTGCATTCAAGTTTATAATCTTTTGCAGACACGTGTTTCGATCTTTCGATCTCTTCATTACAGCTTTATTATAAAATTGACTTTAAATACAAATAAAAACATTTACTAAAATAAATATAATGAAATATAAATAACACAAAAAAATGTTCACAGTTTGAATTTTTTTATAGAATATTCTGATACAGATAAAAACATAACAGGATATATAAATATATGTATAAACTTATTGAAACAAATTTGAATATTGTACAAATACCTATAAAACATTGTTGAAAATTAAAAGAAAGGATGCTGAAATAATAATAATAAATATCTTTATTCACATTTTTTTTCCTTTTTACAATCTAGTATTTATATTTGAGCTTTATTGGTGAACGGGCTATTGACCATTGATCTTTCGACCCAATGAATACTGATTTATTTTCAAAATATGAAAGAAAAAAGAAGATAATATAAAACAACAAGTACTAAAAATACTTGAAATGAGGAGATGTTGCTAGAAAATTTAGGAGGCTTCGAAATCAAAAGTTAAAGACACAAAAATACTGAACAATCTAAAAATATAAATAAAGGAAAAATTATAAATAATGTAAAAGAATTACCAGAACATTCTTTCAGTTTGGAAAAATATTGAATATTCTGAAATATGATCTAAAGGTTTTTCTGAAATTTCTTGAATACTCCATAAACCTAGATCAAAATTTTTTCGAAAATTCGAAAAAATAATGCTGAAAAAACTGTCAAAAAAGGTCTAAAAAATGGAGATAACATAAACAAAAGAAAAATTGCTGAAAAATTAAAATTAAAATTACAATTAATGTAAACTTCTTGAATAATATTTGCTGAAAACTCCAATAATGTAGAAGAGAAATTACTACAAATATCTTACTGGTACTCTAAGATAGATAACAAATTAAACAGGATATGGTCTAAAATTTTTGAATATGTTATAAATTTAAAAGCAAACATTTTCCAAAATTTCTATAAAATTAGTCACATTAAGGTGTGAAATATGCAAAATTTCTCAAATTGTAAGTCAAGAAGAAGAGACTAAAGCTGCCCGGCATGGTAAATCAGCCATACCCAATAATAGCGTTTTATTCCATCCTGACAGAACAAAACAAAACAAATTAATTATTACAATAATCTAAAGAATAAACTGAATGAATAAAAATTAAATGGTAAAACTAACTTGCGCATCGTGCATCGCAATGGTGTACTTTGCTTGGCTAGGATTAATAATCCACCTAATCGTTTACGAAAAATTCTATAATGATTACCAGAACTGTGGCGGTATCAGAACAAAAATAAATGATCGGAACATCTACGATATTATTACTACTACTAAACATCTTTATTCACAGAAGGAAATAATACATGTAATGTATACAATAAAATAAAATAAAATAAAATAAATTCTGTTGTTGTCTTCTTCCGTGTCATGGCTATCGACCGGTGGTCTCGATATTATTATTATATTTGAAACCTGATTAAATAAAAATATTTGTAATAGTCAACAATGTTATTTATAGATCAGACCACTCCATTGATGGAGATGTTAGAGTCGGTGAAATTTTGACTGCTGTAAAAACAATTAATATCGTCTTATATATCCAGTGATAATTCAATAGAACAATTATTTATTTTATTAGAAACAAAAGATATAACTTACATTATTGATGGAATTTATATAAAACCAAGTTCGTCTATTGAAAAATATGCGAAACACTTCAAAGTATTGAAGAGATCATTGAACATACTAAATGTAATAATTTCATAATTTTTGGAATTTATTTAAACTGCTTTAATTTTTTGAATGGTTCTCAAATAAATAATATACCTAACTCGCGTGATGTATGCTTAAATGTTTGCTTCTCTAGTACATCTAATGTTACTGTATCCCTACCTGATGAAAATCTCCTCTCAACAAGTTCACATCACTATGCTTACAACATGGAGGTTCTCATTGGTGATGAAATTAATATGGTTACTATAAAAGAAAATACCTTTTTAAGGCTAGCAAATTATGAATTAATTAACGCGTATTTCAACTGGCATTTCATTGACCTATCCTCAAATATAGAACCTGTTCTGGATAAATTTTACGATATCATCTATGGGGCGATTGATTCATTCGTTCGTTTCAAATATCTTTATCACAATAAATCTTCTTTTCCTCAATAGATGTCTATAGAATTTACTCATTTAATTTTAATTTTCCTAAAAAGAGCAGACCACGCAAAATACAAACCACGGGATCTATATAGTGATTATTGTTCATTTTCATATTTTCGCAATGGGTGCAAAAAACTAAGTAAAACATGTTATAATAATCATTTGTCTAAGGTCTCAAATCAAAACTCTAGCAATATGCTAAACCACTTAAGAAAGAAAATAATTTTCCAAGCCAGGTTAGCTATGATAATATGAATGCTAACATATTCTCCAATTTTTTTTCTCTTCTGTATATACCACATCAACGTGTATACCTAAGTTATTTTTCAGCTTAAATATTAGTCTAGATAGTCATCTAACAGTTTCGTTGGAAGAGGTATTTAATGCAATTATTAGTCTAAAGCCATCACATACCCATGGGCCTGATCAAGTCTCCATAGCTACCTTCTACAACATTGTATTTATTCACTATGTCGTCCAATTCACAAAGCACTCTAACATGTTTGACTTCATTTCTTATAGGTCGTATAGAGCATGTCGGTATAGATAACTTTTTAAATATATACATTACAGTATCTTCAGGTGTGTCACAAGGATTCAATTGTGGGCCTATTCTATTTATTATTTTTATAAATGACCTACAAGGTACCATTAAGCACTGTAAGTATTTATTATAAGCAGATTATCTTAAAAAATTTTAAATAGTTAAAACCTACAATGATTGCTTATCTATCCAGAAGGAAATGTCCAACTTAAACGAGTGATGCATTGACAACAGGTTATATTTTAATGTTGATAAATGTTGTTCTATGTCGATAACGAGATGTCAAAATAGTATTGATTTTACTTATTCCATCAATTCTTCAAAACTAGTTGAAACTATTTATTAAACTATTTGAGCAGATTTACCCAAAATTAAGTATACTGTTATTATTTTAGTAACGTTTATCCATAACTTCATTGTTTTTTTCTAAACACTGAGTAAAGATTTGTTTAAATTCCAAGATCACATTTTAAAAATTACCTAAAAAAATTTAATAAACAATTGCCACTGTATAAAAATTAGGTAGGATTACTCAAAATTAAGTCTACTTTAGTTTTCCTGTAAACATTCACCCAAAACTGCATTGTTTTTCTTGATATCTTGATATGGGACAAAATTGGAAAAGAATAGTTGGAATAGATTAGAATACGTTAAACATCTCTCACAAAAAATAAAAAAGTCACTACAGGGAAAGAATAACAACATCATTTTGACTAACTCGGTTAATTTAGGGAAATTGTTAATAAACAACAAAATAAAATCTAATAATAATAATAATAAAAAGAGCGGAGTGTACGAGTTGAAGTGTGATGGATGTGATGCAATTTATATAGGACAAACTGGTAGGTCCTTTGAAACCCGACTAAAAGAACACCGTAACGACATCTTAAATAAAAAACAAACGACGGGTTTTGCAAAACATTGCATCACATTTAATCATATCTTCAATTCAAATGATTGTAAAATATTGCATTCAGGTAATAAGGGATTATTACTTAACTACCGGGAGGGACTTGAAATTTGTAAAGCCGTAAAAGCGGGAAAAAACGTAGTTAATGACAATGACGAGATTTGGAACTCCCCGATATTAAACGCCCTAATTACCTGATGCACCGTCAATGCATTTAAATACCGGTAAAATTCTTTTGTACATCATTCTTGATAATGGCAATAAGCCGAAACTAGTCGAAAATAAAAAATATTTGTGAAACAAACCAAGTGATTTTAATTATAAAACCTATATAAAAAAATTATTTTCTCTGATTTTTTTTTAGCAATTTTTGTTTTAGTTTATCAGATATTTCTTCTAATTTTTCTTTCAATTGGAAAGCATTTTTCGAAGAATTCTAAAATCAATTTTGCTTCTAGATTTGTTGAATTTTCCACATGTTTTAATTTTTAACAGCAATTTTTCTTGAATTAAAAAAAAGTAAACAAATGTTTTCTCTTTATTTTTTGATATTTAAAATCGTTTCTTGATCTACCTTAACAAAATTTGGTTGTGGTTTTCCTTTATTTCATTAGAAATTTTTCTTATTAATTTTTGCCCAACCGTTTTAGGTTTTTTCGTCATTTTTCTTCCTATATTTAAAGGATTTTCTTTTTTTTTTAACAATTCTATTTCTAGATTTCTTGAATTTTTCAGCAATTTCTCTTCGCAATTTCTTAAACCAAAATTTGTTTTTTTAAGACAATTACCTAATTTTCTCTTCAACGGCTATCGACCTGCGGCCTATAATCCTTTGTGTTTTTTTTTGATGTTCATAAGATTTTTAGCTTTACCTCATCAAAATTTTTCAGTAATTTTGTTTTGTTGTTGTATTCTATATTATTAGAATTTCAAAACAACTTTTTGTTAACCATCTCAAAGTTTGTTGATATTTATTTAACTTTTTTGAAACTTGTTTATTACCACAAAATTCAAATTTAAGAGATTTACTCAAAATTAAGTCTATAGATGGTTTTCCTACAAAAGTCCAATTGTTTTTCAAAAAATCGTATCCAAACAACCATTTGGATAAACCCTAAGATCACACATTAAAAATCGCCTCAAAAATTGTGAAAAAGAAATTGCAATTTTTACATACTTTATCAAACTTAACTCTTGTTTTAGTTTTCCTATTAATATTTACTTAATACACGATTGGTTTTCAAAAAATCGCATTTAAAAAAGCATTTGATTAAATTTTAAAATTGGATATTAAAATTCACCTGAAAAATCCTGAAAAAAAATAATTCATAAAATTAAATTTCAGCAGATTTACTCGAAATTAAGTATACTATTAGCTGTCTTGTTACTATTTATCAAACTCTTGATTGTTTTTTTTTATAAAAATTGCATTCGATTAAATTCCAAGATTGCGCATTAAAAATCAACTAAAAAAAATTAAAAAAACAATTGCCATTGTCTAAAATTTAGGTAGTTAAGTCTACTTTTAGTTTTTCTGTAAACATTTGCCCAAAACTTCATTTTTTGTTGAGGTCGCATTCAAACAAATATTTGATCAAATTCCAAGATTGTACATTAAAAATGACCTGAAAAAACAATTGCTACAAAATTAAAATTTGACAGGTTTACTCAAAAGTAAGTATAGAGTTAGTTTGTCTATAAAGTAGCACTCAAAACTCAATTGTTTTTCTAAAAGTCGCATCCAAACAACTGTTTAAATAAATTCCAAGATTTGGTAAAAAAATTCGCCTAAAATAATTTAAAAAAAAACAATTGCCACAAAATAAAAATAGTAGGTTTACTCAAAAATTTGGTATACTTTTAGTTTTTCTATATGCATTTGTCCAACAATCGATTATTTTTGTAAAAATCGCTTTCAAACAAAGATTTGATTAAGCAGAAAAATTTCTAAAAAAAACAAATGCCATAGAATTAAAATTTAGAATTTTTACTCCAAACTCGTTCTAATTTTAGAGTTCTCTTAAATATTAACCCAGCACTTATTTGTTTTAAGAATCGGCATTTAAACAAATATTTGAATACATTTTAAGATTGCATGTGAAAATCATCTGAAGAAAAATAGAAAAAACAATTGCTATAAAATTAAAATGCTGCAGATTTACATAAAATTAAGATTATTTTTAATTTTTGCTAAAATATTCATCCAATACTCGACTGTTTCATTTTGTAAATCGCAATTAAACCAACATTTAATTAAATCCTAATATTACACATTAAAAGTAGCCTGAAAATTTTGAAAAACAATAAGAATTACCAAAAAAAAAATATAAAACGTTTTAAATTTGTTGGAAATAATTAGAATTTTATTAAAAACAATTAAAACTAAGCTAGAATATAGAGGTGATATGTTTACAAAATTTCCAAAAAATTAAATGAAACTATAGATTGACATAGCGAATTGGAGAATATTTAATTATGTCAAATATATTGCGTTTAAAGTTAATTCAAATTATTTTATCGTTGGTCAAGTGAATTCTAGATGGATATATTATGTATGAAAATAAATTATAAATACACATAAAAAAATAGCATCAAAATTTTCAAATTACGTAACTTTTTTGAGATAGGTCGAAAGTACGCTAGATAAATTAATAATCAATTGAGATAGGTCAAAAATACGCTAAGTAAATAGAGAAAAATACTTTACAAGCCTAGGTCACCACATTATAGCAATGAGAATTTGTTTCTGGTGTTTGTATAGGTAAAGAAAAAAACTCTAAAAATAGATAATGAATAATTTATGGATGTTGATCAAGAATAGAGCAACAAAATTTTAAATAGGATAGCTAAAGATGTTTCGAATGCATTACATTATGTCATTATGCATTACTTCATCTGAATAAATGTTTATTTACAGAGAAAATAATATCTCTTCAGTATTTTATTAAGTGATATGGAATTTTAACTAGTAATAGCCTCAATATATTTAATAATTTGATCACTTCTACAAAACCATAATTAAAACATGTATAAAGTGTGTTCATCATGATCGTAATTAAATTTGTTGATGGAGAACTTTACAAGTGGAGCCCAAGGTCGCTGCCTTTTGATCGTTTAATCAATTGCCACTTGATTGAGGGAATCGAAAGGAAGCTACTGGTTAAAAATAGATTCGTGTTTATGAATAATTATTGTTCGGGTCATGAACGCAATTTAAATAAAATAGTACACTGATAATCCAAGCAATGAAATTAGGTTTTGAAAGTGTTATCCCTATTATATTAGGTCACTATAAACAGTCAATGATAATTATTGTCGATTGTCGTTTGACAATTGCCATTTTTCTGTGACTATTTATGTTTTCTTTCATCTGTCATGTTTAATGTTTGTTCGTTTTTTTTCAGTTCATGTAAGTAAATATGAAACAAAAATTAGTCAGATAACAATTAGATAGAAAACATTAATTGACACAAAAATAACAACTGACGGCTAATTGTGACATTTTTAATGTTTTTCACCTGCATAGATTGATAGATGACAGATGAGAAATGTCAAAATTACAAATGTCAATTAACAGTCAAGTGTCAATTGACATTTATTACTTATTATATGCAGATGAGAAATGACAAAATCACAATATTTCATTTGACAGTTAAATGACAATTGACAAATTACAGAACTAACATACAGATGAGAAATATTACAATTATAAATGACAATTGACACATTACAGAATTAATTTGTAGATAAGAAACGTCAAAATTTCAAATGTCAGTTGACAGTCAAGTGTCAATTGATAAAAGATACATTTATTATTTATTATATGCAGATAAAAAATGACGAAATCACTATATTTCATTTGACAGTTAAATAACAGTTGACAAATGACAGAACTAATATTTAGATGAGAAATATCAAAATTATAAATGTCAAATGACAGAATTAATTTATAGATAAGAAAAGTCAAAATTTCAAATGTCGGTTGCCTGTCAAGTGTCAATTGACATTTATTATTTATTATATGCAGATGAGAAATGACGAAATCACAATATTTCATTTGACAGTTAAATGACAGAAATGACAGAACTAATATACAGATGAGAAATATTAAAATTATTAATGATAATTGACAGATGACAGAATTAATTTGTAGATAAGAAAAGTCAAAATTTAAAATGTCAGTTGACACTCAAGTGTCAATTGAGAGATAATACATTTATTATTTATTAAATGCAGATGAGAAATGACGAAGTCACAATATTTCATTTGACAGTTAAAAGACAATTGACAGATGTCAAGTGACAGTCAATAGATTTATTATTTATTCCATGCTGATGAGAAATGTCAAAATTGTAAATCTCAATTCACACGTCAGTCACGTATTAATATAAAGATTAGAAATATTTTAAAATTACCAATGTCATTTGACATTCAAATGACAATTGACAGATGACGGAAATCATTTGTAGATGAGTAATGTTAAAATTACAGTTAAATAACAATTGAACGATGACGGGATTAATTTATAGATAAGAAATTTCAAAATTACGAATGTCAGTTGACAGTCAACTGTCAATAAAGGTATTAATATAGGGATTGGAGGCATGTTAAAATTACGAAGGTCATTTGACATTTAAATGACAATTGGCAAATGACAGAATTGATTAAATAAATAAATTAATTAAATAAATAAATTGACAGATACCGGGATTTGTAGATAAGTAATGTCAAAATAACAAATTCCAATTTTAACAGTCAACTGTCAATGAAAGTATTGATATAGAGATTAGAAAAATGTCAAAATTACAAACGCCATTTGACATTTAAATGACAATTGACAGATGACAGAATTAATATGCAGATGAATGTTAAATTCTAAATGACAGTTGACAGTCAAGTGACAATTGATTCACGGCATATTTAATATTCAGATGAGAAAGGTCAAAATTATAAATATCAATTAACAGGCACTGAATAAATAATTGATAGAGTTGATGTGCAAATGAGAAATGTTAAAATTATAAGTCAGTTGACATTAAAATGACATTAATAATATGCAGATAATACATGTTAAAATTACAAATGACAGTTGACAGTGCAATAACAATTGACAGATGACTTAATTTGTAGTTACGAAATGTCAATTCTTGGATTTAATATGTTGATGAGAAATAATAGTTGATAGTCAAATGACGATTGACAGATGATAGATTTAATGTGTATATGAGAAATGTCAAATGACAAATTGATTTAATATGCAGGTGAGAACAATTAAATAGGTCATTTGACAGTTAAATGACAATTAGCTGTCAGTTGTTATTTTTGTGTCAATTAATATTTTCTATTTAATTGTTATCTGACGTATTTTATTTCATATTTACATGAACTGAAAAAAAAACGAAAAACGTTAAGCATGACAGATGACAGAAAACATCAATTGTCACAGAAAAGTGGCAATTGTCAAATGAAAATCGACAATAATTACAATTGACTGTTGATAGTGACGTAATATAATAGGGGTAATATGCAGATGACATAATATGTTAAAATATTTACACAAATTGACAATTGACAAGTGATAATAATAGTGACAGTTAATTTAATGTGCAAATGAGTAGAATATCAAAATTACAGGTGTCACTTGACAGTCAAGTGGCAATGGACTGATGGCAGGTTTAATATTTATATTATAAATGTTAAAATTACAAATGGCTGTTGTCAGTTAAATGGCAATTGACAAATGACGAATTTAATATGGAGATGAGAAATGTCAAACAGTTGACAGTCAAGTGACAGATTATAAAATTAATAATCAGATGATAAATATCAAATTTACAATTTCCGGTTGACAGTCAATTGACAATTCATAGATGACAAAATTACAAATGCCAGTCGTCAGTTAAATAACAATTAACAGGTTACAGAATTGATAATCGGATGAGAAATGTCAAAATTGCAAATGTCAGTTGACAGTCAAGTGACAATAGATGACAGATTTAATAATCAAATGAGAAATGTTAAAATTGCAAATACCAGTTGACAGTCAAATAACAATTGACTAGTGGTAATACTAGTGACAATTAATTTATATACAAATGAGTAAAATATCAAAAATATAAATGTCAGTTGACAGTTTACAGATTACAGATTTAATAATCAGAATAGAAATGCCAAATGTCAGTTGACAGTCAAGTGACAGTTGGCATATTACAGATTTAATAATCAGATTAGAAATATAAAAATTACAAATGAGAATTGAAGGTCAAGTGACAGTTGACAGACGAGTTTGCCGAGTTTGATCTTGCTTCAGTTGTAGCCAGTTGAAGTACTTACATATATCGCTGTTCCAATTTTTTAAAATAACCTTATGCATGTTATGGATGTTCTGCTAGATTTAATTCATTGCATTTTGCGTCATGTGCTAGTTAATTATTAGATTATTGTGTGAAAAAACATCGTAGGATGTCTATTGTTGAAATTACAGTCAACACAATTGAATTAAAATTACAAAACCGGATAAATCGTAATGCACGCGAAATAATTTCCCCAAATTCCACTTGAAACGAAGCACTCCTAGACCATCCATGAATTATGCATTTTCCCCCCTTCCCCCCACCCACCCATTCCAACGTACCTCCACATTATGTATTCGTCCCTGTGGCTTATTTACATGCGCTAAAATGGGCGGACATTTCAATTAAAACTTATGTATTAATCTGTATTTCGTCTGGAAGTTATGATTGAGGGACAAAGGGACGGACGGAGGCGAGGGGGCAATTGCAACAATGGGAATAATGGAAATTTATCGGCCGGGGCCCAATAAAAATCCCTTCGACGTTGCGAGAACGAAACCCCAAAAGGGCGATAATTTATCTCAGCGCGTACCATCGTTATGTGTTTTTTTTATATATAGGACCCTCTAAATTATGATCCGTTTATTTTTGTTTTGTTTCGTTTCATCAATCTTAAAGCCAATTTTGATAGAAAATTAAATAGGAGTGAGAAAGGATGTGAATAGCAATAAGAATATTTTAGAACATTAATTATTGACCAGTTTCGAGCTTTAATTCTCATCAGTAAAGTATAATATATGTGTATTTTATGTACTTCAAAAATTTAAAAAAAATTCACTTTCAATATAAAAGTAACTGCGATTATAAATAACACTGTTTTATCCTTTCTTCACACTTTATTTTATATAGCTATACGCTCATCATCAATAACAACTGTGTTTCATGGTGGAAATCATTACTTTGTAAAACATCTTGGAATCATTATCAACTTTGATAATATTTTTTTAGTAAAAGTAATCTTTTTAAAAACTTTTTAAAAACCTTCTAGTTGAAACGAATTAAAACTATAGCAAACTTTCAAGTTTTTAATGCACGCTTTATTTAATACAATCCACGTCATCAATTGGATCGCTGCAGCTTTCTTTTAGAGGGGCATAAAACGCCGGCGCGCCGAAATGTATACGTAATGGAATTACCCCATAACACAAACATAAACTTATAATTCTTAGTTTATAAGTCTGCAGTCTGGGACGCGACCAGATATCCCGACAGCGAAACTTTGCCCATAATTTCCCCCCTCGAACGTCCCGAGGAGGAGCTGGAGGATGAGGAGTCTGGCTTCCTATAACGTTGCAACCACCCCCCCCCCTAGTCGTATTCCGCAAATAGTTACGCAGCACTAATCATTATGGACATGTCTATTTATCTACCCTCCGGAATTGAAGGAGTGATCACTGGTCGGTTAATTGCGTGTTTTTCTCGGAGTTGGAGGAGGAGAAAAAAATGTAATCCCGAAGATGAGACGCCGGTTTCAACCCTTAAGACGTTTTGTCTGCAAGAACTTTTATAGAAGTGGTGCTTTAACTACTAATATTCCCCCAAAAAATTGAGTTATAACGGTAGTTAAGAGTTTAGAAGTCCACTACAAACTTGAATTACAGTTACGTAAATTTAAACATTCTAGAAGATAATCTGAACGTGGGATTGTTCTCAAAATCAGTAGATATGTTTTGAATGAATATATTATTAACATACTGTAAGATAAATAATGCAACTTGATTAAAAACAAAATGGCTATGATACAAAATTGAAGCTTCAGTTATTGAAATTTGCATTCGTAATTTGAAATATTGTAAAAAAATAATCTCAGCGTGGAACTTTATTCAAAGTCAGTAAATGTGTTCAGAATTAATGTATTTTTGGTATACTGCAAGATGAACATTACAGCGTTACTAAAAACAAAATGGCTACGTTACAAAGTTGAAGTTTCACTTTATTAAAATTTTCGTTCGTGCTTTGATATATTCTAAAAAAATAATGTGAGAGTGGAAATTTGTTCAAAATTAGTATATATGTTTAGAATAAATGCATTTTTTGCATACCGTAAGATGAATAATACAACTTTATTAAAAACAAAATGGCTACGATAAAAAATTGAACTTTCAGTTATTGGAATTTGCGTTTGTAATTTGAAATATTACAAAAAAAAATCTGAGCAAGGAAAGTTGCTCAAAATCTGTAGATGTGTTTATAATAACTGTATTTTTAGCATACTGTAAAATGAGTAATATAACGTCACTAGAAACCAAATAGTTACGATACAAAATTAAAGTTTCAGTTTTTGAAGTTTGCGTTCGTAATTTGAAATATTCTAAAAATAATAATCTGAGCGTAGAAATTTTCTCAAAATCAGAAAATGTGTTTAGAAAGAATGTATTTTAAGGATACTGTAAGGTGAACTATGCATTTCTACTCAAAACAAAACGGCTACGTTACAAAGTTCAAGTTTCAGTTACTGAAATTTGCGTTCGCAATTTATAATATTCTAAAAATAATAATCATAGCGTGGAAATTTGCTCAAAATCCGTAAATATGTTTAGAATAAATGTATTTTTGACATACTGCAAGATGAATTATATAACGTTACTAAGAACAAAATGGCTACGTTACAAAGTTGAAGTTTCATTTATTGAAATTTGCGTTCGTAATTTGAAATATTCTAGAAAATTAGTCTGATCGTGGAAATTTACTCAAAGTTAGTATATGTGTTTAAAATGAATGTATTTTTGACATACTGCTAGATGAATAATGTAACATTACTAAAAACAAAATGGCTGAGTTACAAAGTTGAAGTTTAAGTTATTGAAATTTGAGTTCGTAATTTGAAATATTCTAAAAAATTAATATGATCGTGGAAATTTACTCAAAATCATTATATGTATTTAGAATGAATGTATTTTTGGCATACTGAAAGATGAACAATGCAACTTTACTAAATACAAAATGGCTACGATGCAAGATTGAAGTTTCAGTTATTGAAATTTGAGTTTGTGAATTTAAATATTTAAAAATAAATAATCTGAGCGTGAATATTAGCCCAAAATCTATAAATATGATTAGAGTAAAGGCATTTTGGCATACTGCAAGATGAACATTGTAACTTTACTAGAAACAAAATGGCTACGATGTAAAATTGAAGTTTCAGTTTTTGAAGTTTGCGTTCGTAATTTGAAATATTCTAAAAAAAATAATCTGAGCGAAGAAATTTGCTCAAAATTAGTAAATCTGTTTAGAATAAATGTATTTCTGACATACTTTTAGATAAAAAATATAACGTTACTAGAAACAAAATGGTTACGAAGCAAAATTGAAGTTGAATAAATGATTATTGACATTTGCGTTCGTAATTTGAAATATTTTAAACAAAATAATCTGAGCGTGGAAGTTTACTCAAAATCAGTAAATATGTTCAGAATAAATGTATGTTTGGTATACTGCAAGATGAATAATGCAACTTTAGTAAAAACAAAATGGCTACGATACAAAGTTGAAGTTTCAGTTATTGAAATTTGCGTTCGTAATTTGAAATATTATAAAAAAAGTAATCTGAGCGTGGAACTTTACTCAAAATCAGTATATATGTTCAGAATAAATGTCTTTTTGGTATACTGCAAGATGAACAATGCAATGTGGCTACGATACAAAATTGAAGTTTCAGTTATTGAAATTTGCTTTCTTAATGTGAAATATTCTAAAAAATAATGTGAGGGTGGAAATTTACTCAAAATCAGTAAATGTGTTTAGAATGAATGTATTTTAGCATACTGTAAGATAAATAATGCAATTTTACAAAAGACAAAATGGCCATATTTTAGATTTTTGTAAAATTTCTCTCTGGTTTTTGTATTTTTCTAGAAAATTTGTCATAAAAAATATTAATGGCAATTATTGAGAAAATCCTAAAAAAAAAATAATAACTATTATTAATCTGCAAACAAATTGCTGGAAATACTAAAAAAATTTAAAAAAAGTAGATGTGGATCAAATGAGAAAATAAAAAATCCAGAAAGATAAAAACATAGTTTTAGAATATTTTAAAAGAAACAATGAAAATAGAATAAAAATAAAAATACTAGAAATTCTGAAATTTTCTATAATTCTGGAAAATAAAAATTCTCATATAGAAATTCCTGGGAATATATAAAACCGACATTCAAATCTTAAAATTACGATTACATAAAAAATTTTATAAATTCTTAAAACTTTATAAATTCAAATGAAACATTGTATGCTATTTTGTTTATAATTAAAATTGAAAACATGGAAGAGACAATTTTAAATATATCAATGAGAATTTTTTTGGTAGAATACAATAAGAAAAAGAAAAAGAAGCTGATAAAAAGTTCTAAACATTTCTAATAAAATTGCTGAAAAAAAATATAAAAATCTGTAAAAGGTGTTTCTCAAAAATCGTAAAAGAAGAGAAAGACAAATTATTTCAAAATTTAAAAATGTCTAACAAAATCTAGAATAGAAATTGGCAAATTCGAAAACCTATAAGGGAAATTGCTGAGAAATTTAAAAATCTGGAATAAAATTTTCTTATAAATTCTAAAAATCTTTAAAACTATAATAGATTGATGGAAATAGAAAAAAAAAATTAGAATAGTAGTTGCTGGAATATTCAAGAGAAATTATTTAAAAAAACCCAAAACATGAAATCTCGAAGATTTATTTATAAATTTGGATTTTACAGGAAAAGACACATTTAAAAAAATTATAAATCTATTAAAGAATTTGTTTCCAATTTCAAGACATTTCGAATAAAATGTTTGCAATTTGGATTGTAATAAAAATTCGTTGAAAATTTTAGAGAAAATAAAAAAGAAATCTCGGAAATAAAATTATTGGAAAATACTAGAATTTTCGAAAAAGAAAACTTATAGAATGCGACAATAGTTACCAAAAATTTCGGAGAGCTCAAGGATAAAAAAGTGTGAATTTTATTACAATTTTCATCAAAAATATAAAAAAATCTGAATGAAAATATTTTAAAAATTCTGGAAACCTAGAAAAAAATTGCTAGAAATATATAAAACCTAGGAAGAAATGAAACAGGAAACTTATAAAATGCGACAATAGCTGTTAAAAATTCCAGATAGTTCGAGAATTAAAAAAAAAAATTAAGGAATTAATAAAATGAAAATTTTGATGAAAAATACTAAAAATCGGTATGAAACTATTTTATAAATTCTGAATATCTCTGAAAGTAAGTTACTAGAATTATATAAAACCTAGAAAGAAATTTTTAAAAACTCTCAAATATGGAAGAGAAATTGCTAAATTCATCGAAAATTCAAAATTCATATAAAAACATTTTATTGATCTAGAAGAAAGGCTGTTGTCGATTTATAATAATAATAATAGAAGATATATTCCTAGAATTCTCATTAAAATGTTGAATTGATAGGAAATCACATAAAAATTCAAAAGTACTAAGAACAAAGAAAACACTTTTACTTTTTTATAATACTTTAAATTTTATTTTACTATGTAGTCTAAACTAGTCACTGCAAATAAAGTTTAAAGTAGCATAAAAAAGTAAAAGTGTTTTCTTTATTCTTAATATCGAAATATACCTCAAAGTAAATACCTTTAAGATCCAAGAATTAAAATCTAAAGTTATTTATTGAAATATGCCTTTCATAATTTTAAACATTATAAACAAATAATTTGAATGGAGAATTATTCTCAAAATCAGTAAATATATTGAGAATTCATTTATTTTTGATATACCACAAGATAAATAATACAACTCAACTGAAAACTACACAGTGGCGACGCTAAAAACTTGTTTTAGAGTTATTAAAATTTGCGTTTTGTAATTTGAATTTTCTAAAAAATACTTTTATCGTGGAAATTTCTTCAAAAGTAATAGATCTATTGTCTGTATTTATATAATTTTTTAGCACATATTGCTTTATCTTGTCCAGTGTTTACAATTCTTTCTTGCAAATTACTTTAACTTTTGAAAAGAATTCTGAAATTATCTAAAAGTTTTGTTTAAAGGTTTTAGAAAACCCTGCTAGATACGTTTTGGAATTTTTCAAACAGTTCATGCTTTATCCTATGTAATTTCTCAAAAGTTTATTTTCTAGGTTACTATAATTTTCTTCGATGATGTAATTGCAAACGTTTCTAGTAATTTCTTTTAAATGATATTCCAAGAATGTTTACCATTTTTATTTTATCTTATTGGAATATTTACGTCAACCTTGATTAATTTTATTAGATTGTCAGCAATTATCCCCTCATATAACCTGAAAATTCCTCGACCGTTTTAGAATTTTTTAATAGTTTGGTTTCTAATCATAAGGATTGTGGCCACCGTTACTACGTGGTAATTCATGATAAACACTTAACTAACGCACTAAGAGTTTTATTTCTAGATTTTTACACTTTCTCGACACATCTTTGGTATTTTTTAGAGAATTTTCAATCCTCGGAATTGAAAAGTCACTATGTTTTAACCACAAATAATTAAAGAAAAAATTACAAACAATTATTTCTGGTGAATTTTCCAATTCAGTGTAAGTTTTAATTACCACGTAGTAACGGTCGCAACAATTCTCTTAAATTAAATTTTCAATCCTGTTAGATTTTGATAGAAACTTTTCTTCCAGATTAAATATTTTTGGAATTTTACTAACTTTATTCTTCTAGTTTTATAGAATTGTGCAACACTTTTTTTTCATTTTCATAGAACTGCTATTTTGTATTGCATTTTATTTTAATATTTCATATTTTTTTCATCCAGAATCCTAGAAATTCACGGTTGTAACATCCAACAATTCACTTTGAATGTAATTTTTTCTTACATTTTTTCTTTATCTTATATGCAGCCGTTTCTTTTCCTAACTCTTAATTTGATTCGAGGTTTCTTAAATTGTTTAACAACTTCTTACCTACGTTTGTAAAATTTCTTAAACAAAGACTACATATATCATAGTTTCTTCAGTATCCAATTTAAGTTTTCCAGAAAATTAAATTCTATTTTATCGACATTTTCATAGCAATTTCTTTTAGTGATTTCTAAAATTTTCTCCAAAAGTCAAAATCAATTTTTGCAGTTTTTCAAGATCCTTTAACCTTTTTAACTTTATTTTATTGGATAATTCCTCAAATTGTTTTCTTCATATTCCCAGACTCTCAGGATTCTAGATTAATTTGGATGAAAAATTGCTACAAGTTCCTTTGAGGGTAATAGAATTTGCTCTTCTAGAGTAATAGAATTATCATTAAACCAAAAATAAATGTTTTGGAGAATTTGTCTATATTTATTGATTTATCTTATCGCGACCTGAAGCATTTTGGCCCTAAGATTCTTAGAATTTAATTCAAGGTTTCTAAAACTAAAACACTTTCTCTTCTAGGTTTTTAAAGTTTCACACAATTTTATACGTATAAGAACAATATATTGCAGAATTTTCCAATATTTTGAAGTTTACAGTAAATTTTCTTTTAATTTTTAGCAATTTCTCTTTAAAAATACTAGATTCCTTAAATGTTTTAGTAATTTTCTTATTTTTGTTTAATTTTTCAATATACATGTAGCAGGATAAAGCAAGAATATTTCTCCCAATAATTTATTAGAGGGTTTCAATTTTTTTATAATTTGGATAAGCGATTGCTAAAAGTTTCTTTGAGTTTATGTTCTAGATTTCTCCCGTATAGAAATTTTCTGGTAAGAATTTTTCGTCATTGCTTCCTTTATCTCAATTTAAGAAATTTTTATTACGATTTCTAGAATTCTATCAATTGCGATATTGATTTGAAAGTTTTTAGACAGTTTCTTTTCTTGTTTAGAATCTTGAAGGGTTTTATACATTTCTAGACATTAAAAAAATATATTTTGGACTAGTTTTTATTTATAATTTCTATAATTATTTAGCAAATGTTTTTTTTAATTTTCCAAGAGTTTTTTAATATTTCTTGATATAATTTTCTTGGCAGTCACTCTTCCAGATTCATAGAAATTAATTGGAATTACCTCCAATTTTCTTTTAGATTTAGAGAATAAAAAATTTATAATATTATTGAATCATCGACTGCATCGTATGTAATCATCTAGCTGTTTCTTTTCCAGCCTTTTAGTTTACTTCGATAGTGCTAAAATTTCTGAAGTTTTTCAATTTTTTATTCTGCAATTGCAATTTTGAACATATAATATTTTATACAGCAAATTTGTTGTCATCTGTCATTTAGATTATTTGATTTTTTCTCAAGAATATTTCAACACTTCTTGCCGCAACTTATCCAACAATGCCAAACATTTTTAATTTACACAACTCTAAAATTTTTCATTAAGATTCCTGGAAATCCAGAAATCTAGGATTAATTGAGATGAGATATTGTTAGAAGTTTTTTTTTTGAGAGAGTACTAGCAGTTTCTCCTCCAGAGTGTTAATTTTGGCCTCGAGGGTTCTGGAATTATTTAATACTTTTTCTTCAAGAACAATTTTCCAATATTTTGAAGATTCGAACAATTTTTGTTTCCATTTTCCATCGATATTTTTTTAAATTGCTGGATATCTTGAATATTACAACATTTAAATATTGGATTGATGCGGCTGTTACTGGTCGAAACTCCATAATAACACTTAAAGAAATACTGACACAGTATAGGGTTTCTGAATGTTTTTAATTTTGTACTGCAACAATGCTTCACCACACAGTGGCTTCATCAGGTAGATAAAACATTGTTGCAGTACAAAATTAAAAATATTCAGAAACCCTATACTGTGTCAGTATTTCTTTAAGTGTTATTACAACATTTATCTGAATTAATTTTCAAGAATTTTTCAATATATACAAATAAAGGAAGAATTCCTTTTTGTTTTCTTAGAATGCCATTTGATATGTTCCAGAATAACATATAATATTTGCTTCTGCTAAAATTTTGTTATTTCTGCTAAGTATATTTCTATAGAGTGTATGAAATTGTATTATTTTTCATGCCAAAATTATGGTTTTATTAAAAAACGAAACATTTACAGACGAATGATTTTACGGAATTCAGCTGTGTCACCGCGGTGTACTGACGAAGGTTAAATACTCATTCATGCATTATTCATAGGTGACGGTAATAACAGCGATGCAATCAGGAAGCGTCATACGTCTATTTCAAAACTAGTACACGTAACGCCAAAAAATTGATAAATATTCATGGAAGTAAGTAAATAAAAATATCGACTATTATCTAATAAATTCGTAATAGGTAAATTATAGACTGTGAGTGTGTTATGGTATGACCACGTGTAAATATCGATTGGTTCGGGTTGTTGACTCTTCTGCGTACTGTCAAAAAATTAATTAATTTTTGTTATTTCACTGAAATTTGTTATTAATATAATTTTTATATTTGTACACAAAATATTTGAATCTATTGAATATCGATGTTTCAAATTAAAAACGCAAAGAGCGGTTTTATTTTTTCAATCCTTTCTCAACTTCTAAAAGTCCTAAGTTAGTGAATCTGTAAAATATTGCAACAGCTACAGACCAATTTCGACCTATTCGGGTCTCATCAGAAATATACAATCTACAATGTAGTATCTTTCATCTGATTCTCATTTTTCATATGTTATGCTTTATCTGTCACCTACATATGAAATAATTATAAAATGTGTAATCTACAATCTAGTATCTCTCATCTGACTCTCATTTTTCATCTATTATCCGTCATCTGTCATTTGCTTATCTTATAATTATATAGTATATTATCTATAATGTAGCATTTGTTATCTTACTGTCAATATTCATCTTCCTTATCCGGCTTCTATCATTGTAGCAATCTGACATCTATCATTTAACTCTTAGTTTTCATCTATTATGCGTCATCTGTCACTTGCATATAAAATAATTATAGAATCTGTAGTCTACAATGTAGTATCTGCCATCTGACTGCCAATTTTCATCTATTATCTGACAGCCGTCATTTGCATATATAAAAATTATAAATTCAGTCATCTACAATATAGCATCTGTCATCTAACTATCGATTTTCTCATTTGTCATTTGCTATATGCTATATTTTTTGTTATCTGATGTAAACCATCTATAATCTGTCATCATTTAGCAGCTGTTAATTTTCAATTATTATTATGAGTATAATCAGTCATCGTTCATGTATCATCTATTATTTGACTTTCATTTGTTATCTGTTGTAATTTGTCATTCGTTGTTATTTAACATCCACTATAGATTTATATCATCTGTCATCTTTTATTGTTTATTATAAATCACACATTTATAATTCGACCTGTATTTTTATTTTATAAGATATAAAATGATTCAATAAAGTTTATCAATAAAATTAATCCTAACACTTTTTTACTTGCAATTTATTTTTATTTATTGTCGCCTGACAGGCGTTCATCTGTCTATCTTATTTTTTCTTTTATCTAAATGTTTAAGTTAATTTTTGTATGCCTTTCATTCCTGACTACCATCTGTCTGTCATCTATCATTTCTAATTTGTTTAAACTCATCTGCCATTTGCCATCTTTCATTTGTTAACTATCATCAGTCATCTATTATTTGTCATGTATTATGTACATATCTATCCTCGTATATCAGTTCTCTGTCATCTACCATAAATTATTTGTTATATATCTAATATCATTTGTCATGTCATTTTTTACCATCTATTATTTACCACGTGTCATTTGTAATATGTTATTTCTCATCTATTATAGGTTATCTATTCTCAATTATTTATTTTCTGTCATTTCTCATCTGTCAATTATCATCTGTTATTTGTCATACATTCTATATCTATCTTCTTGTATATGTTCTTTTAAATTTATTATCTGTCTTGAGTTATCTATTATCTATATGTTACCATTTTTCATTTGTTTTCTTATGTGTATTGTTTCGATGTTTTGTCATGATTGACGTTGACTGGTAATTTTTCTATTATTCAGTTCTGGCTACCATCTGCCATTTATCATCTATGATTCTGTATTTGTCACCCATCAATTGACATATATCATATGTTACCTATGATCAATCATATGTCATTAGTTGTCAATCATCTGTTAACAGTCATCTACTTTTAATTATCTGCCATTTGTCATCTAATATTTGTCACATATTATGTGTCAATTTTTATCTGTTATCTGTAATTTATCTTCTATCATCTGGAATCAATAATCTGTCTTATAATTAAATATATTTAATTACTTTAGTTTGTTGTAGAAAATTAACTAATATTAGTTAATTTTCTAGAAGTTTCATTGTTGTATATTCATCTGTCTTAAGTCATTTGCCATCTGTCATTTGTTATATGTCATCTGTCATTGTTATTCTGTTATCTATCCTCTTTATCTACCAAAAAATCATTATTTTTGTATCTACTGTCATATGTCATAAACCATTTATCTTTCTACGATTTATTGTTTCAACAATTTATCCATTTGTTATTTGTTATATTTGTTTATTTAATTTGCAAAATATTTATAACAATTTTTTAGTAAGTGATGAAAAATAGTAATTGAAAAAGAATGTCGATAAAGAAGATATTAGAAGACAACAAATTCAAAAAATTATTAACAAATAAAAATATAATTTAACCCCTTTCCACACAATTATTTTTGAACGTAATGTGCTCATGTCCGAGATATCTCCGGTGTATGCGGGAAGTGATTAATTAATATTTCATTTTTGTAAATACGAAAGATGAGAAATGACAGATGACTGATGAAAGATAACATATGATATATGACAAATTTCTGATGAGAAATGACAGATGATAGATGACTGATGGGATATAACAGATAATAGATGACAGTAGATAAGTGACAAATGATTTGTTGGAAGATGACAAATTATACATAGCACATAAGAATAGATAAAAGAGGTTAGATGCCAAAATAAACGTGGCAGATCTTCTTCTTCTTCTTCATGTACCATCTCCATTCATACTATTTTGATTTTGGAAACTGCAGCTTTAATAGCTCAGATGACGTGACATTAAACCATTTTCGCAGATTCCTAAGCCAGGACATTTCTCCATTCCACGTTGGGCGCATGTTCTGTCCATGATACTCTCAACATCCTACGGTAGGCCCACATCTCAAAGGCTTCTAATTTCCTCTCGCAATTCACGTTGAGGGTCTAAGCTGCTACACCACACAAAAGGACTGGGAATATGTAACATTTGAACATTCGAGTTCTGAGGTCGAGGCTCAGATCGCGGCTACAGAGCAGCTCTTTAATCTTTACACAGGATTCACGGGCTTTCTCAATGCGAATCCTTATTTCTGCGCAGTAATCCACGGCGCAGTCGACGTTTGTACCCAGATAGTCATACCTCTCGACTCATTCCAGCCTTTCGCCTTCCACATACAGATGTTAATTGGGTACTTCAGTTTTGGCGACAATCATGTATTTGGTCTTCTTGCGATTAAGTGTCAATTCTCGACTAGTTGTGACGACGTTATTCAACATATTTTGAAGGTCTTGCATGTTTTCGGCGAGAAGTACTATATCGTCCGCGTAACGAAAATTGTTGTTTACCTCGTATTCTACCGGCTACTCTTTCGAGTAAAGATTTCTTCTGAATAGATGTTAAAGAGAAGTGCAGAGAGAACACACCCTTGTCAAGCCATTCCTTTGATATTATTCTCCTCTCTTCCATAAGCCTTAATATTTCCTTGGTCATCCAATCTTTTCGGTTTGTTCTGTTCTCAGGTTACAGATGTTTCTATGATGGCTGATGTTAAATTTTTTCACATGTCTTCAGATTGATTCTGAGTTGCTCCACTGGTGTTTATTAATTTATTTAGGGTTTCATTTATCTCCTGGTACACTTTCGCTTTCACGTTATTATTTCTTAGTAGGCTAGTATCAATAGTTCTTTGGTTTGACGAGACTTTCAGCTTCTTGAGCTTCACCATAATCTCCGCAACAAGAAGATTATGAACTGAGCCTACATCTGCTCCTGGGTATTGTCTCTGTCATCAATAATTTGTAGCCTATCATATAACATCTATCATCTCGTTTTTATCTGTCTAGTGTCACCTGTTACAAGTATTTTTGCTATTTGTTATTTATCATTTAACATCTTTAATTCCTTATTTGCCATCAATCGTTTGTCAAGATATATGGTAACATCTGTCATCGGTCATCTGTCATTTGTTGTTTATCATTTGTTATCAATCGTCCACCACCTATCATCTATTATCTGCCATATGCCTTTTGTTGATACTTTTTAACAACCATATCTTATATATTATGCGTTATGTCATCTGCATTCTATCATCAATAATCTGTCGTTTTTTAGGTGTCATCTATCATTTGTTATATATCTTCTGGCAAATTTTATTTTGTCGTCCATCTTCTTTTATCTATTCTTTATGTGTTTAATTTCTCTTCGGCGAAATCATTTGTTCTTATCATCTCTTGTTTCTTTACAACTGCTTCTTCTTATCTCACTTGTCATCTATCATCTAGCACCAATAATCTGTCGTTTTTCATGAGTCCTTTATCATTTGTCATATATCTTCTGCTAATCTTTATTTCGTCATCTATCCTCTTTTATTGGTTCTTTGTTATGTATTATTTGTCAACGGCTAAATCATTTTTTATCTATCTACTGTCATCTGTCATAAGTTATTCATCTTTCTACTATTTGTTGTTCATCTGCCAGTTCTCGTCTATCAATTCTTATTTGTCATCTAGCATTTGTAAAGCTGTATTGCTATTAACACAATAAATAGTATTATTATTATTATTATTATTATTATAGTGATATATCATATCATTTACCTTTTGCCTTTATTTTATATAATTTGGTATGACTCGTCCACCATCTATCATCTATTATATGTCATTTTTATTTACTCATTATCATTTGTCATCTAATATTTACCATCTATCATCAATAAACAGTCGTCTTTCATATGTTATCTATAATTTGTCATATATTTTCTCCGAGTCTTTATTTTGCTGTCTATCTTCTTTGTTATGTATTATTTGTCATCTGCCAAAAAAATCATTTATCTATCTACTGTCACCTGACATGTCATTTGTCTTTCTACTCTTTGTTATTTCGACAAATTATTCATCTGTCATTTCTCATGTATCAATCCTTATTTGATCTAACATTTATCATGATATATGATGAGATCTATCATCTGTCATTTATTGTCTATCAGTCGTCCGTCATCTATTATCTATAATCTACTATTTTTCATTTATTCTTTGTCATATATTATCTATTGTTTCTTACTAACAGTTATATGTTATATATTATGTGTTATTTCTCATCTGACATCCGGTTATTTTAACTGAGCTTCTATCATCTATCATTAATAATATTTCCTCTTTCACGTGTCATCTATTATTTGACATGTATATTCTGCTAATTTTTATTTCGTCATCTATCCTTTGTTATGTATTATTTGACATCTGCTAAAAAATCATTTGTCATCTATCGTAAGACATTTGTCTTTCTATTATTTGGTTTTTTTTTGAGAATTTTTTGATTTGTCATTTACCAACTATCATTCCTTATTTGTCATCTATCATATGTCATGATGTCTTCTTTATCTGACATCTGTCACATATTGTCTATCTTTGTTACCAGTTGTCCACAATCTATCATCTACTATTTGTTATTTTTCATCTATTATTTGTCATATTTCATGCCATCTATTATATTTTATATGTCATTTCTTATATCATCTATCGTCTATCATCAATAATCTGTCGCATTTCATGTGTCATCTACCACTTGATAATTATCTTCTGCCAATCTTTACCTTGTCATCTATCTTATTATTTAATATGTCATCTGCTAAATTATTTGTTATATATCTTCTGCATCTGTCATAAATCATTTGTCTTTCTACTAGATATTTTTTGACAGTTTTTTCATCTATCAGTTCTCATCTATTATTTCTTATTTGTCATCTATCATTTGTTATTATCCGTCCATCATCTATCATTTGTCATGTAAACTAGACAGATTATTGTTGATAGATAGATTATTGATGATAATAATAATAATAATAATAATAATAATAATAATCTTTATTGTCCAACAGATATACCATAAAAGGACAAATAACAAAAATGTATAGAATTCTAAAACTAAACAATGTAAAATTAATAAGTAAATACAATCAATAATATGCTTTGAAAACAAAAAACAAACAAAAAATATTCCCATTAATAAAAAGTAAATATTTCGACACAAAAAATAAATAATAATCGTTACAAAAAAATATCTTTAGATATTCGATTGGCATTGCGGCACAAATGCGTAATGGGCGCTCTTAACAATACATTTGTATTTGCGGTCGGTAAAAAGAAGGTGGTGTTATGTCGCGATGCAAGACGGGGTATATTGATATTAACCATTGATAATAATTGAGGTGAATCAATATCATTAGAAATTAACTTGCATAGGAACCTTGCACTACAATTATCTCTGCGTTCGGATAAAGATAAACAATTATGCTGTCTAAGAATATCAATGTATTCCGTCGAGTGATCGGGATACACGCCACTGGTTTTAAAAGTAAGAAATTTAAGGAATCGCTTTTGTACTCGTTCAATTACCGAGGAACCGGACATATATATATAGGATACCAAATGATTGATGCGTACTCTAACCGGCTACGCACGAGAGCAAAGTACAGCACCTTCAGCAATTGGGTATCATTAAAAAACCGCGATATACGCATCAGAAATCCAAGCATTTTGAAAGCAGATTTGCCTACCGTGTGGATGTGATCGGAAAAGGTTAACTGAGAGTCAAACCAAACGCCAAGATCCTTTATTTTATTGTCACGAGGGACAGAAGCAATTCCAATTTTATAATCATTAACTACCGGTTGTCTTTTCCGAGTATATGATACCACAACACATTTGTTTATATTGAGAGATAATTGATTAACAGCACACCAATCAACTATAATGTTTAGGTTTTCTTGCAAAATTGAGCAGTCGTATTCCGTGTTGATAGTACTATACAGTTTTACGTCGTCAGCATAAGCCAAGACAGGACAATTTATAGATGCGATTAAATCATCTATATAAATATTAAACAATAACGGACCCAAATTTGACCCTTGGGGTACACCAGATGTGGATATGAAGAAAGGTGATTTAAACCCGTTATAATATACATAATTCTTACGACAGTCCAAATAAGATGCTAAAAAGTTAACAATATTAAGAGAAAGTCCGAACGAATAAAGTTTATTGAGTAATATTTCATGATTAATGGTATCGAATGCTCGCGAAAAGTCGGTATAAACAACGTCGACTTGTCCGCGCTTATCAATCGATTCACAAATATGTTGCGTGATAACTGCCAAATTAGTTACTGTTGATCTGCCAGCACAGAATCCATGTTGTTGTGGAGACATATAACTTATCACATGACTGTAAATAATTTGATACATGATTTGTTCAAAAACTTTTGAGAAGTTTGAAAGAATAGACACTGGTCTATAATTTCCAATCTGTTTTTTATCTCCTTTTTTAAATATTGGACTTATTACAGCCGTTTTCCATCTCTCGGGAAAAATCATATTTTTTAAAGATAAATTATAAATTATGGACAACGGCTTGGCAAATACGTATTTGCAATCTTTAATCAAAAAACACGGAAGGCCATCATCGCCACATATTTGTGAATTACGGAGTTGATTTATACTATTTATTACCTGGTTTTCTTGAATAATGGGCATCACAAGGGTTTCGCGGTTATTATAAGTGTCATTGATATTATTTACCGATCCTTTCGCTGTGAAAACGTTCGAAAAAATATTAGCAAATCCGTCAACAATTTCTTGTGGAGAGGAATAAGTTAATGAATCACTATGAAGTTCTCCAGGAATTCTAGTCGTGCCTTTTTTTAAATTCACGAATTTCCACAAATCTTTTGGTTTAGCCTTAAGGTTGGATTGAATTGTAAATAAATAATTATTATATGCAGCGGATATTTGATTTTTAGTCAGACAACGTAACCTTGTGAACTCATTATAAAAGAACTGTGAGTTAGATGCTTTCCATTTACGATGGAAATATTTTTTCAATGTAATATTGCGCTTAATTTCAACTGTGAACCAAGGTGGAAATGAATCTCTTTTTGAATGTTTCATTAATGGAACAGACTCTGACAGGGTGTTAAACAGTTTCCCATAGAAAGCTTGGCAGGCTTCGTTAACATCTAGGTTATTATCAAGAAACGACCAATCTACATTAAATAGGTCTTCATAAAGTTTAACATAATTCGCTTTTTTAAAGTTAAATCTTAAATTATCGTTTGAAGGAAAAGAACATTGTTTATTATCATGCAGATGCGAATCAAAGGTAATACATAATGCAGGGTGATGGTTATCCTCCATTACCATTGGGCACTCATCCCTTACAACGTTGACAACACTGTTAAAGTTACATAAAATCAAGTCTAATAATCTATTGTTAGAATTGCGTACGTTATTCAGTTGCTTTAATTTGAGAAGTTGTATAAGATTGGATAGTGCTAAACATTTTCCATTATTTGGTGTCGAATTATCAGAATAACTTGGGATATTGAAGTCGCCAAGAATCAATATTGGTTGAATTAGAATATATAGCGAAATAGTTTCAAAGAAAGTGTCTAATTCACTTATAGAGATATCCGGGGGTATATAGAGAACCATAACATAGAAAAAAGATGGCCGTGTGAAACATTTACATAAAACGAAATCAATTAACGGAACATTGTCATTAATGTGAGGTATATCGACAGGTTCAAATGACAAAATCTTATTGAATGCTACCAAAACACCCCCGCCAGTTGTTCTGTTTGTAGTTTGAGTATTTCTATCACATCTTACGACATTAAATTCAGGAGTAAATAGCTCACTTGAAAGAACAGATTCACAGAGCCAGGTTTCTGTAAAACATATGATATCGAAATCGGTATTACATACGCTATTGTAAACTGTGTCAGTTTTTGAGCGAAGGCCTCGGGTATTTTGATAGCAAACATTGAGACGATACATTCTGTTGGACGCATTTAGTTTTCCGAATTCCCGGATGTAGATACGATTGTTGGTATGCCTCGTATATGTTTGATACAGAGATCAGTCTCCCCTAAAGATGAACGTTGTACAAGTTCCTTTTTGGTCACTCTGTATAATTCCACTTGGGCCGGAGTTTGATCTCGCGATATAGCAATATGTTTATATTCGTTGTTATTCCTGAGAGCCTTTGAATTTCGGAGAATGGATACAACAGATGATTCTTCAGGTAAAGTAACTCTAATGGGTCGCTTGTTAATACTACGAGATTTATCAAATCTACCCAGCCTAGAGGTATTGACTACATCTTGGTTAACTTTTAAGCCAGATAGGACTTTCTTCACAGTGTTAGTGTCACTTTCATATTGTGATGTTTTTGAAGTACACGATTCCTCTAACCCATAAATTATTACGTTACGTTTGCGTTTTTCCCGTTCTTGAACTTCCTGAATTATTTTTTCTGTTTCCATAAGTCCAGAAGGTGTCATAGATGGTGATTTTTTCAGTAGTTTGACTTCCTTTTGTAGATCTATAATAGCGCGCTTAAGTTCATTGATGTCGACACCCAGCGATATACATTCTTTGCACGTCCAAGTTAGGCCTGATTTGGAGTTAATTTTACGAGCTTCAGCTCTTGTTAAATTTATACACGAAAATTTATAGTGGTTTTTGCAGACACAGCAATCAACCATCGAATGTTGTTCATCTGACGTATTACAACATGTACATGTATTATAGATAGATGATAAATGACAGATGATAAATAAGAAATAACACAAAATATATGACAGATGGCAGTTAGGAAGATACAACAAATGATGTATGATAAACAATAGATAAATAGAAAGAACATGCCACATAATAGATGTTACATGGTGGACAATTGATAACAAATGAAAGCTGGCAGATGATATCATATATCATGAGAAATTATAGATGTGAAATCACAGATAAACAGATTGACGAAACAACAAATAGTAGAAGGGGGAATGATTTATGAGAGATGACAGTAGATAGCAGATGACAAATGAAATTTAACAAATAATGGATAAAAGATTGGCAAATGAAAGATGACTCATGAAAGATGAAATATTACTGATGATAGATAATAGATGACAGATAAGGAATAACACACAATATATAATAAATAGCAGTTAGACAGAAAAAAAAAACCAGATGATATATGACAAAGAATAGATGAAAAATGATAGATAATAGATGATAGATGGTGGACGATTGATACCAAATAATAAACAACAAATGAAAGATGACCAATAAGCAATTGTAGATGAAAAATCACAGATGAACAGATTGTCGAAACAACAAACAGTATAAAGACGGATGATTTATAATAGATGACCGTAGATAGATAACAAATGATTTAACAGATGTGAACTAACAGCTAATGAAGAATATATAAAGGAGGAAAGATGACGAAATAAAAATTAGCAGAAGATATATAACGCATGATAGATGACACATGAAAGACGACAGATTGTTGATGATAGATGATAGATGATAGATGACAGATAAGAAATAACAAATAATATATGATAGATGGCAGTTAGAAAGAAAAAAACAGATGATATATAATAAAGAATGCATGGAAACTTACAGATAATCGATGATAGATGATAATCATAAATGATCTGTCAATTTTCCTCTGTTTACGTCATATAGTAACTTTTGTTTCCTTGTAACTATTATCTATCAACAATAATCTGTTGTCTTTCTTGTGTCATCTATCATTATTCATATATCTTTTTTGGGTTATATTTTGTCGTCTATCTTCTTTTATATGTTCTTTGTTACGAATGATTAGTCATCTGCCAAAAATCATTTATTATCTAACAACTGCCATCTATTATAAGTCATTTGTCTTAATACTCTTTATTGGTTCGATAATCTGTTCATCTGACAGTTCTCCTCTAGGATTTCTTATTTGTCATCTATCATTTCTCATGATACATGGTATCATCTGTCATCTGTCATTTGTTGTCTATTATTTGTTTTCAATTCTCCACCATCTACTATCTATTATCTGTCGATTGTTATTTATTCTAGGTCATTTATCACTCTGTTTTTTTTTTCTAACTGCCATATGTTATATATTACGTGATATTTTTAGCCAATTTCCGCTGCAGTAATTTTTTTAGAATTTTTCAAACTAGGAAAGGCAATTTTTAATTCCTTCAGTCTTAAGAAAATGGATTTTAAATTTATTTATAGTTGGTGTATGTCAATTGTTTTGGCAAAAATTTATAACTACACTATTTATTAATAGATACTGAAACTTTAAAGCTAATTGCGGCTGTAATTTTTTTTTTTTAGAACCTGCAAACTCTGGAATGCAATTTTTAATTTATTCAGTCTTAACAAAATGGATTGTTATTTTGTTTATAGGTGGCGTGTGTTAATTGTTTTACTAAAAATTTCTAACTACATTATTTGTCAATAGATTCTGAAAATTTAAAGTCAACTCCTGATGTAATAATTTTTTTTAGAATTGTTCAAACTCTGGAATGCAATGTTTTAAACTAATTAGAAAGTATTGAATAGTGTTTTATTAAGTTTTTGATTAGAAAGTGTAAACATGCGTTAAATTTAATTATCATAATTAAATATAAAAACAATTTTTTTCGAATTTTAGGGTGGGATAGAGGTCACCCACCCACCCTACAAGTACTGCATTGTAATTTTTTAAATTATTAATCGCGATTTTGTTTTCATTTTTATTAGAAACAAAACACTATTTGTGGGTTATGTTAATGTGCATATGTAGGGTGGGTGGGTGGCCTCTATCCAACCCTTCAACCAGAAACGTCTTTATAAACTTGACGTAAATTTCATGGAACCAAAAAAATCTATTCAACTTTTATTTCAGGAAAATTTTCCTAAGAAACTTTTTGATACATATTAGTGTTTACATGTGAATAATATGTAATATTATATTCTGTTTAATGTTTTACTGATTGAAGGGTGGGATAGGTACCCACACTAACTACATATACAGTTAAACTTTCATTAAATACTGTGTCGTTTTTTTTAAATTTCATTTGCGATTTTGATTTTATTTTCTTTGGAAACTAAACACCATTCGTGGTTTATGTTTAATTGTATATGTAGGGTGGGTGGGCGGCCTCTATCCCACCCTCCAACCACTAAAAATCGTTAAAAATTTGATGAAAAATTTATTGCATCAATTAATTTCTATTCAACTTTTATTCCAGAAAACTTAATATTTTGCTTTTTGAAAATCATAATGAAAAAATATACTTTTTGGTAAAATAACATTGTCATAATTTCGGTATTCAAGCATTCTATTAAAAAAATCATTACTTCAGCGTACTAATTACCAAGTTTAATGAATTTGGTTATTAGAAGTTAATAAGTTTAAACACTATTGTAGCGTTCTTTTGACCTACTCCAATAAATTTTATTTATTTACTCCTGACCTATTTCAATAAATTATTCATTAACCTAGTGAACCTAACAGGATTAGTAAAATTGATTTATTTCCTAATGATGTAAATACATCTGTAATATGAAACATATATTTAGCATAAATCCCACGCTACGTTTCCATTCTAGGGATTAGAGAATCGAACGCCCGTTTGAATTTAACAAGGAGATTATTAATGTAATTTACGGTTTCTGCTTGAATCACGTCTTACCGGTGCACAGAGACCGAGAGAAAGTGAGGCCCTTCTCTTTTTTTTGTGTGTGTATGTGTGTGTGTGTGTCGAGCATCCACTTCCGAGTGAGGGCGTTTCATCTAGGTAATATATACAGAGGGACCTTTTAATGCGGCCCTTTGTGCGAAGGGCCTTTACGTCTCGCACATGCACCTCTGTTCTCTCAAACATTCATAACTCTCGCGTGCATATTTAAAGGAGTGCCCCTAAATTTTTCATTCCGTTCGGCCCTTTCTCTCCTTTTTTTTATTACGGACTTTTAGGTAAATAAAATAAGGTGAATTCCGTTCCGTAATCTAAGATATTAGAAAAAAGGGAAAGGAAAGGGGGTATTGATGTAAACATAAATTCTTGTGCGTTTACCTCGGGGCTCGTTCAAAGGTAAAAGGCTACTTTGAAAATATTAATAAAACATTGTATTTCTATTTGCTTAAAAATTTGTAAATGCATTTAGAAATATTGTAGTATAGGAGTATTTTATTGATAAAGAAATAATGTTGATAAATTGTATTTTAATAATGCCTGATGAAACCTTGCAGCAAAGAACTTTAACTTACTGGTGTTCTTTCGCTGAAAAATAAAAGGTATCACCTTTTTTTTCGTTAAACTCTATTCTATTCAGCGTTTAAGACGAAAACAATTATTCCTGCGAGTGCACCGGATAACTTCCACAATGGAAACGATCGTCCCGGATAAGTTTCCCGCCGATTTCTTTAGTTCTTGTTTGCGGAAAACTACCGGCGAGGAAATATTGGCCCTTCGAAAGTTATAATTTAATTTCACCCCCGGGTAAATCCGCGCGCTACATAAACGCTGTCATTTCTTCTGCTGGCGACGCGGGGTTGGTGGCGTTTAATTAAGCGCGCGCGCAATCGTCATAAATATTTAAGCCGACCAGCGATATTCGCGAATTTGAATTTTAAATTCAATATTTACATCCGTACACTTAATGGAACAATGTCAGTCATGACACCTCTATTCTATATATAAATATTTCAATCGGTAAGCAGAAATGGAATATGAATTATTCAAGATTTTATATAATAATAGGCCCCGTGTTGGGCGCCAAATTAGTTTTAAAGTGTTATTAATTAATCGTTATTTATTACATTAAAAATGTGTCATTATTTATACAAGATTGGATTCAAATTCCACTATTATCGTCCGGATGGCACGGCTCATATCTCATGGACGCGCATCCCTTTCGCGATCACTATTAACTACCAGATAAACTAATTTAGCAATAAATTCACCGGCGCTTGCGGTGCGCATCGATAATGACGCTCGCTTTTAATTCTGCGTAAATCACCGAGCGAGCGATTGTTGTCGTCGGTACACACACCAAACAGGGCGAAGACGTGACGATAAATAATTCCGATGTTATGAAAACGTGTCGAGTGAAATTGGCCCAGTTTCCGAGGTTTATGTGCGCGGTGCTTTAAAAATAGATCGCACGTTTTATGTTGTACGTCACGATTTTCATTAGGTTTTATCGTCTATAGATATACTTAGTAAAACGGCGTTTTATATTGCTAAATTTTCATTACGTGCTCGGTGTGAATAATATACAAAAGCTTCGCCTTCGCACTGTGTGAAATTACGATGTGCCGCTTCATAAACATAGCGAAACGAATGCTCAAAATTTAATCAGTAATTATTCTCATTTATAATCTTCAAAAAATCAAAGCAATATCTTCTATAATTTATTATTTTATAATTATTTAAATATGGGAATGTAATTTTCATTAATTTAAATTCAAATTCCAAGCGCTGTGATTTTGTTTTTAGACAACGCACGACAATTGTTTTGAAGTATTTCTAAACTACAATATTTCTAAACGTGTCTACAAATTTTTAGGCATATTCCTCTATGGATTATTGTTTTTTTAATTTTCAAAACGTCGAAATGTAATTTTCATTAATTTAAATTCAAATTCCAAGCGCTGTGATTTTGTTTTTAGAGAACGCACGACAATTGTTTTGAAGTATTTCCAAACTACAATATTTCTAAACGTGTCTACAGATTTTTAAGAATATTCCTCCATGGTTTATTACTTTTTTAATTTTCAAAACGTCGAAATGTAATTTTTATTAATTTAAATTCAAATTCCAAGCGCTATGATTTTGTTTTTAGACAACGCACGACAATTGTTTTGAAGTATTCCCAAACTACAATATTTCTAAACGTGTCTACAAAATTTTAAGCATATTCCTCCATGGATTATTATTTTTTTAATTTTCAAAACGTCGAAATGTAATTTTCATTAATTTCAATTCAAATTCCAAGCGCTGTGATTTTGTTTTTAGACAACGCACGGCAATTGTTTTACAGTATTCCTAAACTGCAATATTTCTAAACGTGTCTACAAATTTTTAAGCAAATTCCTTCATGGATTATTATTTTTTTAATTTTCAAAACGACGAAATGTAATTTTCATTAATTTAAATTCAAATTCCAAGCGCTGTGATTTTGTTTGTAGACAACGCACGGCAATTGTTTTGAAGTATTCCTAAACTACAATATTTCTAAACGTGTCTACAAATTTTTAAGCATATTCCTTCATGGATTATTATTTTTCTAATTTTCAAAACGTCGAAATGTAATTTTCATTAATTTAAATTCAAATTCCAAGCGCTGTGATTTTGTTTTTAGACAACGCACGACAATTGTTTTAAAGTATTCCTAAACTACAACATTTCTAAATGTGTCTTTAAATTTTTAAGCATATTCCTCCATGGATTATTATTTTTTTAATTTTCAAAACGTCGAAATGTAATTTTTAATTAATTTAAATTCAAATTCGAAGCGTTGTGATTTTGTTTTTAGACAACGAACGACAATTGTTTTGAAGTATTCCTAAACTACAATATTTCTATACGTGTCTACAAATTTTTAAGCATATTCCTCCATGGATTATTATTTTCTTAATTTTCAAAACGTCGAAATGTAATTTTCATTAATTTAAATTCAAATTCCAAGCGCTGTGGTTTTGTTTCTAGATAACGTACGGCAATTGTTTTAAAGTATTACTAAACTACGCTATTTTTAAACGTGTCTACAAATTTTGAAGCATATTCCTCCAAGGATTATAATTTTTTTAATTTTCAAAACGTCGAAATGTAATTTTCATTAATTTAAATTCAAATTCCAAGCACTGTAATTTTGTTTTTAGACAACGCACGACAATTGTTTTGAAGCATTCCTAAACTACAATATTTCTAAACGTATATACAAATTTTTAAGCATATTCCTCCATGGATTATTATTTTTTAAATTTTCATAACGTCGAAATGTAATTTTCATTAATTCAAATTCAAATTCCAAGCGCTGTGATTTTGTTTTTAGACAACGCACGGCAATTGTTTTACAGTATTACTAAACTACAAAATGTCTAAACGTGTTTTAAAATTTTTAAGCACATTTCTTCATGGATTATTATTTTTTTAATTTTCAAAACGTCGAAATGTAATTTTCATTAATTTAAATTCAAATTGCAAGCGCTGTGATTTCGTTTCTAGATAACGTAGTGCAATTGTTTTAAAGTATTCCTAAACTACAATATTTCTAATCGTGTCTACAAATTTTTAAGCAAATTCCTCCATGGATTATTTTTTTTTTTAATTTTCAAATCGTCGAAATGTAATTTTTATTAATTCAAATTCAAATTCCAAGCGTTGTAATTTTGTTTTTAGACAACGCACGACAATTATTTTAAAGTATTTCTAAACTACAATATTTCTAAACGTGTCTACAAATTTTTAAGCATATTCCTCCATGGATTATTATTTTTTAAATTTTCAAAACGTCGAAATGTAATTTTCATTAATTTAAATTCAAATTCCAAGCGCTGTGATTTTGTTTTTATACAACGCACGCCAATTGTTTTAAAGTATTCCCAAACTACAATATTTCTTAACGTGTCTACAAATTTTTAAGCATATTCCTCCATGGATTATTATTTTTTTAATTTTCGAAACGTCGAAATGTAATTTTCATTAATTTAAATTCAAATTCCAAACGCTGTGATTTTGTTTTTAAACAACGCACGACAATTTTTTTGAAGTATTCCTATACTACAATATTTCTAAACGTGTCTACAAAATTTGAAGCATATTCCTCCATGGATTATTATTTTTTTAATTTTCAAAACGTCAAAATGTAATTTTCATTAATTTAAATTCTAATTCCAAGCGCTGTGATTTTGTTTTTAGACAACGCACGACAATTGTTTTGAAGTATTCCTAAACTACAATATTTCTAAACGTGTCTACAAATTTTTAAGCAAATTCCTCAATGGATTATTATTTTCTTAATTTTCAAAACGTCGAAATATAATTTTCATTAATTTAAATTCAAATTCCAAGCGTTGTGATTTTGTTTTTAGAAAACGCACGACAATTCTTTCGAAGTATTCCTAAACTACAATAATTCTAAACGTGTCTACAAATTTTTAAGCATATTCCTTCATGGATTATTATTTTTTTAATTTTCAAAACGTCGAAATGTACTTTTCATTAATTTAAATTCAAATTCCAGGCGCTGTGATTTTGTTTTTAGACAACGTACGACCATTGTTTTTAAGTATGCCCAAACTACAATATTTCTAAACGTGTCTAAAAATTTTTAAGCCAATTCCTCCATGGATTATTGTTTTTTTAATTTTCAAAACGTCGAAATGTAATTTTCATTAATTTAAATTCAAATTGCAAGCGCTGTGATTTTGTTTTTAGACAACGCACGACAATTGTTTTGAAGTATTCCTAAACTACAATATTTCTAAACGTGTCTTCAAATTTTTAAACATATTCCTGAATGGATTATTATTTTTTTTATTTTCAAAACGTCGAAATGTAATTTTCATTAATTCAAATTCAAATTCTAAGCGTTGTGATTGTGTTTTTAGACAACTCACGGCAATTGTTTTGAAGTATTCCTAAACAACTACAATATTTCTAAACGTGTCTACAAAATTTTAAGCATATTTCTCCATGGATTATTATTTTTTTAATTTTCAAAACGTCGAAATATAATTTTCATTAATTTAAACTCAATTTCCAAGCGCTGTGATTTTGTTTTTAGACAACGTACGACCATTGTTTTTAAGTATTCCCAAACTACAATATTTCTAAACGTGTCTAAAAATTTTTAAGCCAATTCCTTCATGGATTATTATTTTTTAATTTTCAAAACGTCGAAATGTAATTTTCATTAATTTAAATTCAAATTCCAAGCGTTGTGATTTTGTTTTTAAACAACGCACGACAATTGTTCTGAAGTAATCCCAAACTACAATACTTCTAAACGTGTCTACAAATTTTTAAGCATATTCCTCCATGGATTATTATTTTTTTTAATTTTCAAAACGTCGAAATGTAATTTTCATTAATTTAAATTCAAATTCCAAGCGTTGTGATTTTGTTTTTAGACAACGCACGACAATTATTTTGAAGTATTCCTAAACTACAATATTTCTAAACGTGTCTACAAATTTTTAAGCATATTGCTCCATGGATTATTATTTTTTTAATTGTTAAAACGTCGTAATGTACTTTTCATTAATTTAAATTCAAATTCCAAGCGTTGTGATTTTGTTTTTAGACAACGCACGACAATTGTTTTGAAGTATTCCTAAACTACAATATTTCTAAACGTGCTTACAAATTTTTAAGCATATTCCTCAATGGATTATTATTTTTTTAATTTTCAAAACGTCGAAATGTAATTTTCATTAGTTTAAATTCAAATTCCAAGCGTTGTGATTTTGTTTTTAGACAACGCACGACAATTGTTTTGAAGTATTCCTAATCCTCCAGGGATTATTATTTTTTTAATTTTCAAAACGTCGAAATGTAATTTTCATTAATTTAAATTCAAATTCCAAGCGCTGTGATTTTGTTTTTAGACAACGCACGCAAATTGTTTTGAAGTATTCGTAAACTACAATATTTCTAAACGTGTCTACAAATTTTTAAGCATATTCCTCCATGGATTATTATTTTTTTAATTTCAAAACGTCGAAATGTAATTTTTATTAATTTAAATTCAAATTCCAAGCGCTGTGATTTTGTTTTTAGACAACGCATGACAATTGTTTTAAAGTATTCCTAAACTACAATATTTCTAAACGTGTCTACAAATTTTTAAGCAAATTCCTCCATGGATTATTATTTTTTTCATTTTCAAAACGACTAAATGTAATTTTCATTAATTTAAATTCAAATTCCAAGCGTTGTGATTTGGTTTTTAGACAACGCACGACAATTGTTTTGAAGTATTCCTAAACTACAATATTTCTATACGTGTCTACAAAGTTTTAAGCATATTCCTCAATGGATTATTATTTTTTTAATTTTCAAAACGGCGAAATGTAATTTTCATTAATTTAAATTCAAATTCCAAGCGCTCTGATTTTGTTTTTAGACAACGCACGACAATTGTTTTGAAGTATTCCTAAACTACAATATTTCTAAACGTGTCTACAAATTTTTAAGCATATTCCTTCATAGAATATTATTTTTTTAATTTTCAAAACGTCGAAATGTAATTTTCATTAATTGCAATTCAAATTCCAAGCGCTGTGATTTTGTTTTTAGACAACGCACGACAATTGTTTTGATGTATTCCTATAGTACAATATTTCTAAACGTGTCTACAAATTTTTAAGCATATTCCTCCATGGATGGATTATAATTTTTTTAATTTTCAAAACGTCGAAATGTAATTTTCATTAATTTAAATTCAATTTCCAAACGCTGTGATTTTGTTTCTAGATAACGCACGGCAATTGTTTTTAATTATTACTAAACTACAATATTTCTAAACGTGTTTACAAATTTTTAAGCATATTCCTCCATGGATTATAATTTTTTTAATTTTCAAAACGTCGAAATGTAATTTTCAATAATTTAAATTCAAATTCCAAGCGATGCGATTTTGTTTTTAAACAACGCACGGCATTTGTTTTGAAGTATTCCTAAACTACAATATTTTTAAACGTGTCTATAAATTTTTAAGCAAATTCTTCAATGGATTATTATTTTTTTAATTTTCAAAACGTCGAAATGTAATTTTCATTAACTAAAATTCAATTTCCAAGCGTTGTGATTTTGTTCTTAGACAAGGCACGACAATTGTTTTGAGGTATTCCTAAACTACAATATTTTTAAACGTGCCTACAAATTTTTAAGCATATCCCTCAATGGATTATTATTTTTTTTAATTTTCAAAACGTCGAAATGTAATTTTCATTAATTTAAATTCAAATTCCAAGCCCTGTAATTTTGTTTTTAGAAAACGCACGACAATTGTTTTGAAGTATTCCTAAACTACAATATTTCTCAATGTGCCTACAAATTTTAAAGCATATTCCTCCATGGATTATAATTTTTTTAATTTTTAAAATGTCGAAATGTAATTTTCATTAACTAAAATTCAATTTCCAAGCGTTGTGATTTTGTTCTTAGACAACGCACGACAATTTTTTTGAGGTATTCCTAAACTACAATATTTTTAAACGTGCCTACAAATTTTTAAGCATATCCCTCAATGGATTATTATTTTTCTTGATTTTGAAAACGTCGAAATGTAATTTTCATTAATTAAATTCAAATTCCAAGCGCTGTAATTTTGTTTTTAGACAACGTACGGCAATTGTTTTGAAGCATTCCCAAACTACAATATTTCTAAACGTGCCTACAAATTTTTAAGCATATTCCTCTATGGATTATTATTTTTTTAATTTCCAAAACGTCGAAATGTAATATTCTTTAATTTAAATTCAATTTCTAAACGCTGTGATTTTGTTTTTAGACAACGCACGGCAATTGTTTTTAAGTATTCCTAAACTACAATATTTCTAAACGTGTCTACAAATTTTTAAGCATATTCCTCAATGGATTATTGTTTTTTTAATTTTCAAAACGTCGAAATGTTATTTTTATTAATTTAAATTCAAATTCCAAGCGCTGTGATTTTGTTTTTAGACAACGCACGACAATTTTTTTGAAGTATTCCTAAATTACAATATTTCTAAACGTGTCTACAAATTTTTAAGCATATTCCTTTATGGATTATTATTTTTTTTTAATTTCAAAACGTCGAAATGTAATTTTCATTAATTGAAATTAAAATTCCAAGCGCTGTGATTTTGATTTTAGACAACGCACGACAATTGTTTTGAAGTATTCCTAAGCTACAATATTTCCTAACGTGTCTACAAATTTTTAAGCATATTGCTCTATGGATTATTATTTTTTTAATTTTTAAAACGTCGAAATGTAATTTTCATTAATTTAAATTCAATTTCCAAGCGCTGTGATTTTGTTTTTAGACAACGCACGACAAATGTTTTAAAGTATTCCTACACTACAATATTTCTAAACGTGTCTACAAATTTTTAAGCATATTCCTCCATAGATTATTATTTTTTTAATTTTCAAAACGTCGAAATGTAATTTACATTAATTTAAATTCAAATTCCAAGCGTTGTGATTTTGTTTTTAGACAACGCACGACAATTGTTTTGAAGTATTCCTAAAATACAATATTTCTAAACGTGTCTACAAATTTTTAAGCATATTCCTTCATGGATTATTATTTTTTTAATTTTCAAAACGTCGAAATGTAATTTTCATTAATTTAAATTCAAATTCCAAGCGCTGTGATTTTGTTTTTAGACAACGCACGGCAATTGTTTTCTATACTATAATATTTCTAAACGTGTCTACAAATTTTAAAGCATATTCCTTTATGGATTATTATTTTTTTAATTTTCAAAACGTCGAAATGTAATTTTCATTAATTTAAATTCAAATTCCAAGCGTTGTGATTTTGTTTTTAGACAACGCACGACAATTGTTTTGAAGTATTCCTAAACTACAATATTTCTAAACGTGTCTACAAATTTTTAAGCATATTCCTGCATGGATTATTATTTTTTTAATTTTCAAAACGTCGAAATGTAATTTTCATTAATTTAAATTCAAATTCCAAGCGCTGTGATTTTGTTTTTAGACAATGCACGACAATTGTTTTGAAGTAATCCTAAACTACAATATTTCTAAACGTGTCTACAAATTTTTAAGCATATTCCTCCAGGGATTATTATTTTTTTAATTTTCAAAACGTCGAAATGTAATTTTCATTAATTTAAATTCAAGTTCCAAGCGCTGTGATTTTGTTTTTAGACAACGTACGGCAATTGTTTAGAAGTATTCCCAAACTACAATATTTCTAAACGTGTCTACAAATTTTTAAGCATATTCCTTCATGGATTATTGATTTTTTAATTTTCAAAACGTCGTAATGTAATTTTCAATAATTTAAATTCAAATTCCAAGCGATGCGATTTTGTTTTTAAACAACGCACGGCATTTGTTTTGAAGTATTCCTAAACTACAATATTTTTAAACGTGTCTACAAATTTTTAAGCAAATTCCTCAATGGATTATTATTTTTTTAATTTTCAAAACGTCGAAATGTAATTTTCATTAATTTAAATTCAAATTCCAAGCGCTGTGATTTTGTTTCTAAACAACGCATGACAATTGTTTTGAAATATTCCTATATAATATTTCTAAACGTGTCTTCAAATTTTTAAGCTTATTCCTCCATGGATTATTGTTTTTTAATTTTCAAAACGTCGAAATGTAATTTTCTCTAATTTAAATTCAAATTCCAATCTCTGTGCTTTTGTTTTTAGACAACGCATGACAATTGTTTTAAAGTATTCCTTAACTACAATATTTCTAAACGTGTCTGCAAATTTTTAAGCATATTCCTTTATGGATTATTATTTTTTTAATTTTCAAAACGTCGAAATGTAATTTTCATTAATTTAAATTCAAATTCCAAGCGCTGTGATTTTGTTTTTAGACAACGAACGACAATTGTTTTGAAGTATTCCTAAACTACAATATTTCTAAACGTGTCTACAAATTTTTAAGCTTTTTCCTTCATGGATTATTATTTTTTTAATATTCAAAACGTCGAAATGTAACTTTAATTAATTTAAATTCAAATTCCAAGCGCTGTGATTTTGTTTTTAGACAACGCACGACAATTGTTTTAAAGTATTACTAAACTACAATATTTCTAAATGTGTCTACAAATTTTTAAGCATATTTCTCAATGGATTATTATTTTTTTAATTTTCAAATCGTCGAAATGTAATTTTCATTAATTTAAATTCAAATTCCAAGCGTTGTGATTTTGTTTTTAGACAACGCATGACAATTGTTTTGATGTATTCCAAAACTACAATATTTCTAAACGTGTCTACAAATTTTTAAGCATTTTCCTCCACGGATTATTATTTTTTTAATTTTCAAAATGTCGAAATGTAATTTTCATTAATTTAAATTCAATTTCCAAGCGCTGTGATTTTGTTTTTAGACAACGCACGACAATTGTTTTGAAGTATTCCTAAACTACAGTATTTCTAAATGTGTCTACAAATTTTTAAGCATATTCCTTTATGGATTATTATTTTTTTAATTTTCAAAACGTCTAAATGTAATTTTCATTAATTTAAATTCAAATCCCAAGCGTTGTGATTTTGTTTTTAGACAAGGCACGGCAATTGTTTTCAAGTATTACTAAACTACAATATTTCTAAACGTGTCTACAAATTTTTAAGCTTATTCCTCCATGGATTATTATTTTTTCACGTCGAAATGTAATTTTCGTTAATTTAAATACAAATTCCAAGCGCTGAGATTTTGTTTTTAGACAACGCACGACAATTGTTTTGAAGTATTCCTAAACTACAGTATTTCTAAATGTGTCTACAAATTTTTAAGCATATTCCTTTATGGATTATTATTTTTTTAATTTTCAAAACGTCTAAATGTAATTTTCATTAATTTAAATTCAAATTCCAAGCGTTGTGATTTTGTTTTTAGACAATGCACGACACTTGTTTTAAAGTATTCCCAAACTACAATATTTCTAAACGTGTCTACAAATTTTTAAGCATATTCCTCCATGGATTATTATTTTTTTCAATTTTCAAAACGTCGAAATGTAATTTTCATTAATTTAAATTCAAATTCCAAGCGTTGTTATTTTGTTTATAGACAACGCACGATAATTGTTTTGAAGTATTCCTAAACTACAATATTTCTAAACGTGTCTATAAATTTTTAAGCATATTTTTATATGTATTATTGATTTATAATTTTTGAAACATCGTAATATAAGCTTTTATTGTCACTTTAAAATCCGTGCATTTTTAAAACGTCCTGCTGCATATTTAACGTTCCAATTAAAACAATTAAACGATAATTACAGTCTGTTATCTCTGAATTAGTAAATAATTTTTTGTGCGTCCGCGCAAACTCCATTATTAATTAACACAAACGCGCCCGCACAAATCCTCGGCAAAACTTGGGATCTTACCTGTTGTTGTTGGTTTAGGACGAACGCTGTCGCTTTAATCAATACAATAAGACCGAAGTGGAACACTCAGCGAATGCGAAATTAATCCGCACAGTGAGCGCCCCATAAATTATGCAGATTATTTTACGCCCGGCGCATCCACCATATATGTTTGTGTGTATAAATTACTCCCGGCGGTTACACCGAAAAGAACAAACTGAAATGAAAAGATAATCAAGGTAAAATTTTAAACGTGGAAGATTTTTTTATTATATATTTTTAAGTTATCATCGATGAAATTCTTATGTAACATACAATTATCAACTAACTAAATAATGTTTAATTAAATAAAATAAAGATTATTACATGAAATCATTTTTTTTTTTCATTTCTTTTTGATTTTTAATGTTATTATCATACTCGGAGTCCTTTTTGTACAATCGGATCTGAATTTATAGCATTAGACTCGACTCAGTTTCAGGCCTTTGTGGACTTAATGAAGCCCTATTGATTTGTTTCAGGTGTAATGGCACGTGCCGGCATGGCTCTTCGGAGGGGAACGAACCACGGAAATGCAGAGTGAGTACTTGTCTAAAACATCAGCTCAATAATTAACGCGGCCTACTCTTCGCCGCCAGTAAGAAATCTCGCTTCCCCCCACCGTCCTGATGGAATCTAATTACTGCACGTCAATTAATTAGCAGTGACGAATAATTAAATTTCACCCCGGACGTTCGGTTTCGTTCGATATAATAAATGTAGTGGGTGAAATAGCATCAACATTGACTTAAGCATAAGTAAAATGTGTTTATTTCGACTTAATTGATTGATAGTCTATATACAGGGTGACTAACGAAAAACCTTTGGTGCTGTATCTCGCTTACTTTTGATCCGGTTTGAATAAATAAAACATCAAATTAAATGATTTTTAAAAGACTTTAATATGAACTGTACTGATATTTTTTCTTTCATCCAGTTTTTGACAAAAGACGATCAACTTTTTTTTTTCAAATTGCACTGTATATATATTTTATACTGATCCGCAAGGAGATTTTTTTCTGAATCTAAATTTGTAAACGATTTTATCCATTCATCAAACCAAAGTTGAGAAATTGAAGATTAAAAAAAAATTAAAAATCAAATACCCATAGTAAACAATATACAGAGCCTATTCCAAATGTCAAAAGTGACAGTGTCAGTCATTGGTACAATACTGCAATGATTTTTAATAATTTCATAATAAAAATGTTGCAAGATTTCAAAAACTGAAAAACGATTTCTGTAGAAGCACAAAATTCTAGTACAGTGTTTGAAATATTGCAACATTTAAATTATGAAATAATTAAAAATCATTGCAGAATTGTATCAATGGCTGTCACTGTCACTTTTGGCATTTAAAATAGGGTCTGTATATTGTTTACAATGGATACTTGACTTTTTATTTATTTTTTTAATCCTCAATTTCTTGACTTAAGTTTGATGTATGGATAAATTTGTCTACAATTTTATATTCAGAAAGAAAATCTCCTTGCGAATCAATAAAAATATATATACAGTGCAATTTAAAAAAAAATGTTGATCGTATTTTGTCAAAAACTGGGTGCGAGAAAAAATAACAGTTCAGATCCTATTAAAGTCTTTTAAAAATGGTTTAATTTGATGTTTTATTTATTAAAATCGGATAAAAAATAAGCGAGATACAGCACCAAAGGTTTTTCGTCAGTCACCCTGTATAACACTAATTGATCAACTTTATTTGCTTAATAAGAAACTACATAGCGTAGGCTTTTTAAAGTTTCCAGCACAACCTACGTATTTCAAGGAGACTTAATCTATTCTCCTCTTTATAAATACTGACTTTTTTACAACAATTGTCTACTACAATTTTCTCGCATGAAAATGCAAAGATTTTGCTGAAAAGTTTACTCTTCTACCTAACGCCGTTGAAAATTTATACAATTTTAAAAATCCGATCTAGTAAGCCATGAAATAAATATTTCTCAATATAACCTAATTGTTCTTAAACATAAACCTATCGTGCTTCGGATTAAATATTTTAGAATTTAGAACGAACGTTTAGTCAAAAAGAAGATTTCATCATTATTTAACATGTTATAACTGTCAATATTAACTTTTTGCACTTTTTTTTCTGTAAAATTATTCTGCATAATTATTGAATAACTTTACCTAAAAGATTTATTTTTCTATCTTAATCCGTTTGAATTTTATACAATTTTAAAAATTCGATTAAATTGAAATAAAAGTTTTTTCATCATAACGTATTTATTTGTAAACATAAACCCATCGTGTTTAGGATTGAAGTTTTTAGAATTTTAACGACTTTGTGAATATTTATTTAAAAAATTAAAAAATTGCATTTTTTTCAATGTTAAAATTTTCAATACTAATTTTTTGCATTTTTTTTTTCAGTAAAATTTTTCTGCGTCAATATTGGAAATTTTTTGTTTAGAAATTTATTTTTCTATCCTAATCAGTTTGAATTTTATACAATTTTAAAAATCCAATCTAGTAAGCCTTGAAATAAAAGTTTTTTCATCATAATTCAATTGATTTCAAAGACAAACCTATCGTGTTTAGGTTTAAAGTTTTTAGAATTTTAAAGACTTTACGAACATTTAGTCAAAAAGAATATTTCATCATTATTTATCATGTTATAACTGTCAATATTAACTTTTTGCATTTTTTTTCTTTAACAATTTTCTGCATAATCATTAAATAACTTTCCCTAAAAGGTTTATTTTTCTATCTTAAGCCGTTTTGATTTTATACAATTTTGAAAATTCGATCTAGTTAGCCATGAAATAAAAGTTTTCTCATCATAACTCAATTGTTTTTAAACATAACCCTATCGTGTTTAGGTTTAAAACTTTTTAAATTATAACGACTTTACGAATATTTAGTCGAAAATAAAATTTAACCAATTTTTAAGATGTTATAATTTTCAATATTAACTTTTTCCAAACATTTTTTCTGTAAACCGTTCCACCTAAATATTGCAAAACTTTTAGTAAGAAGTTTATTTCTCCATCTATATTTTAGACTATTTTAAAAATCCGATTTAGAAAGCCATTAAATAAAATTTTTCCATCATATTTCAATTATTTTTAAACATAAACATATCGTTTTTCGGATTAAAGTTTTTAGAATCTTAACAGCTTTACGAATGCTTAGTTTAAAGTAAGATTTTATCATTTTTTTAACATGTTATAGTTGTTAATATTAACTTTTTGTAATTTTCTTTACTCCAAAATTTTTCTGCACAAATATTGGAAAACTTTTCGTAAACAGTTTATTTTTCTATCTTAATCAGTTTGAATTTTATACAATTTAAAAAATTTGATCAAGGTAGCCATGAAATAAAAGTTTTTTCATCATAATTTATTTATTTTTAAACATAAACCCATCGTGTTTAGGATTGGAGTTTTTAGAATTTTAACAAATTTACGAATATTAAGTAAATAATAATTTTTTTGCATTTTTTCAATGTTAAAATTTTCAATACTAATTTTTTGCAATTTTTTTTTTCGTGTAAAATTATTCTGCGTAAATAATGAGAAACTTTTGTTGAAAAGTTTTCAACAAATCTTAATCCGTTTGAATTTTACACAATTTTAAAAATCCGATCTAGAAAGCCATGAAATAAAAGTTTTTTCATCATAATTCATATGATTTCAAAGACAAACCTATTATATTTGGTTTTCATTTGTTTTAATTTTAACGACTTTACAAATTTTTAGTCAAAAAGAATATTTCATCATTATTTAACGTGTTATAACTGTCAAAATTACCTTTTTGCATTTTTTTCTGTAAAATAATTTTGCATTATTATTGAATAACTTTACTCAAACGATTTATTTTTCTATCTTAATCCGTTTGGATTTTATACAATTTTAAAAATCCGATCTAGTTAGCCATGATATAAAAGTTTTTTCATCATAACTCAAATGTTTTTAAACATAAACCTATTATGTTTCGGTTTAAATTTTTTAGAATTTTAACGACTTTGCGAATATTTAATAAAAATAAAAATTTTGATTTTTATTCTAAATGTTAAAATTACCAATACAAATTTTTTTCAATTTTTTTTTTCTGCGCAAATATAAAAACTTTTGCTCAGAAGTTGATTTTTCCTTTTTAAGCCTTCAAGTCTCTCGACCTCTGTTACTTGATTGTCTGTCTTATATTTCTTTATTCCCCTATTCCTCCTTCTATTTATTTATTTTATTTATTTACTAACTTCCTCTTCCTCTGTATGAATTCTATTTAGATTTTTTATTTTTTATATCTTGCATTCAATATTTTCTTATCTCATTTCTCTGTTATGTATGGTGTTTTCCTAATTTTATTTTCTCTTTCCTGTTTTTAACATTTCTGAACTCTAAGTTCTGTATTTTTTTACATCTATTATCTGTCTCCTATATTTCCCTACATGTATTATTGTTGTATTGTTTTTTTTTTGTTTTATTTGCTCTATGTAATATTTTCTATTTGCCAGTATTCTATCTTTTTAATTTTCAGTCTTATTTCTTGATTTCTCTGTTCCTTCTTCTACTTTCTCTATTCTATATTGTATATTTTTTTTAATTTCAGTGTTTTATCTTATATTCTATATTCATCTGCCTCTAGTGATTTGCCTTTTATTATCTTTCTTTGATTTTGGTATCAGTGACTGTTTCTACCTTCTTAGTTCTGTATTTTTCTTCTATCTTTAATTTTTCTCATCTGACGTCTTCAATTTTGTATATTAGGTATCCTATTTTTCAACTTATGTTTTTTTTCTACTTCTTTTTGACGTAGGCAATCTGCGTTTTATCTTTTATATTATATCCCGTTTACTTTATCTTCTGTATTTAGTTCGATCTGCTTAATTTTCCGTATTCTATTTCTTTATTTCAATGTTTATATCTGTATTCTATCAGTGGTTTCTTCAATTATTTTCTACATTCTATCTTCTCTATAAAGCATCTGTATGTTGCTTTCTATCTTCTATTTTTCTCATCTATTGTCTTCTATTTATTGGGTATTAAGTTCTTCATCATATATTCTCTCTGTCTCTCTTGTTTGTTTTTGACATATGTGTTGTGTCTTATCTTTTATCTTATCTATTTCCTGTACTTTATCTTCTATTTTCAGTTATATATTGGTCGTTTGTTTCTTGACTTCTGTGACTATTATCTATCTACTCTCTCCTCTATCCTGGTTCTGTATTTTGTCTTCTATCTTCTATTGTTCTCATCTATTGCCTTCTATCTTTTATATATTTTCTACATTAGCTATCTTGTTTTTTATCGTGTGTTTTCTCTCTGCTCTTTTTCACATATGTGTTCTGTTTTTATTTTTAATATTCTATCTTCTGTCTTTAGTTATATGTTCTCTCTTCTATCTTCTCTGGCTTCTGTTTCTTTTTTTTAATTAGTGCCCTCTATGTTTGTCTTCCACTCCTTAGGCTTAATTGCTAGTCTTCTGCTTTTTGTATTATTTGTGTGCTTCTCTTTCTACCTACCATACTATGTATTCTATTTTTTACATTTCTGTGTGATGTCTTATCTATCAATATTGTTTACCTTTTATTTTCTGTATTTTGTTAACTATCCTCATTTTGTCTCATCTATTTATCTTCTTCATTTTTTGAATATTACGTATCCTGTTCTGTACCTCCTATTTCACTCTCATTTTTTAACGTAAGTGCTCTGTTTTTAAACTCTCTGGACTCTGTTTTTTTTATATTTTCTTACTTCCATTTTATTTTTTTTATTTATGGGCTTTATATTTCCATCTTCTCTATTCTGTATTCTATTCATTTTTTCTTCTTTTTGTATCTTGTTTAATCTTTACCAATCTTCCGCCCCGATTGCCTTCTTTTCCTTCATGTCTCTAGAACATAGAAGATAGAAGGTAGAACACAGTTACAGAAGTCAAAGAAAAAATTCTTTGACTTGTAACTGTGTTCTACCTTCTATCTTCTATGTTTCGTGTTTTATCTTCCATTTTTCTCATCTATCGTGTTCATTTTTTAAATATTTGTTCCTAAATTTTCTTCTGTTTTCTCTCTGCTAACTTTTTTATGTATGATTTCTGTCTTTTTTCTTTTATGTTCTATCACCTGCACTTTATCTTCTGCCATCAATTCTGTAGTCTCTAACCTGTGTTTTATTTTTATTTTGTTGTTTCGTGTGCTCTGTGCTCGGTTTTTATTGTGATATTTATCAATCTTATACTTTTAACACTTAATTTCGTGTCCTCTGTTTCTTGATTAATGTATTCTTCCTTCTACCTTCTCTACTACGTATCCTAGTTTTGTTATATTTCTGTTTTCTATCTTAAATCTATTAGACATTCTTTGCCTCTACTTGCTATCTTTACTTTTTTAACATAAACGTTCTGTTTTTAACCTTTCTAGACTCTACGTTCTTTCCTGTTTTTAGTTTTTCTTCTATTTTCTGTCATTTATTCCTTTCCTTGTATTCTACTTTTTGATTTGTGTATTCTATTTATCACTCTTCTATAATTTCCATTTTCAGTTTTCTCTTTTTAACTGCTTCCAATGAATTATATCAGCTGCCTTTTGATTCTACATTTGTTTTCTGTCTTCTATCTTCTCTACCTTGGTTGTGTACATTATCTTTTATCTTCTATTTGTCTCATCTATCGTCTTCTATTTTTTAGATATTTTTTTCTATATTTTCTTGCCTTCAATGTTTTATCTTCTATCTATTGTTTCTTGACGTCTACCATCTTCTCTATGCTAATTCTATATGTTGTCATCTATCCTCTATTTGTCCCATCTATCTCTCTCCTACATTTTCTCTATATTCTCTATCCGGTTCTTCATCTTTTATGTTTTATGTTCTCTCTCCGTTTGTTAGTCGTCTGTGTTCTATTTTTAAACTTTATGGAGTCTATGTATTTTCGTCTTTTTTGACTATTTATTCTATATTTGTTTACCTGTAGTCTATTTTATTTTATTTTTTGTGCTTTATGTTTGGTGCTCTATTTATTAGTTTACTATCTATTACATCTTTATTCTTCTTTCTTGACTTCTCTATCCCTGCTTCTACCATCTGTGTACGGTATTCTATGTATTTTTTTTTAAATTGTATCTCCTATCGTAGAGTTATCAGTCTTTCGCCTCCAATGCCTTATCTTCTATCTTCTGTCTTTTGTTTCTTGACTTCTCTGACTGTTCTTCTCCATCTTGATTCTGTATTTTGTTTTTTATCTTCTATTCTTCTGATTATTTACCATCTAGATTCTATATTTTTTCTTTATTGGGTATCACGTTCTTTATCTTCTGTTGTTTTTGACATATGTGTTTTGCCTCTTATCTTTAATATTCCATCTCTTGTCTTCAGTCCTACGTTCGATCTTCTATCTTCTCTAATCTGTATTTTACTATTTTTATTTGTGTGCTCTATGTTCTATGTCGTGTGATTTTTATTTGCTTAATTTTCTGTTTCTTGATTTCTGAATTTTCGCCTTCGACTTTCTTTACTATGCATTATAATTGTTTCTTAAATATTCTGTGTTCTTATATCTATCAGTCTTTTTCTACCTGTTACCTGTTTATATGTGACTGATTTTTACCTTAAATTTTCTCTATCTTGGTTCTGTATTTTATCTTTTATCTTCTATTCCTCTTTTCATTATTATCTCTTATATTCTATATTTATTCTATATTGTCTATCATGTTCTTTATCTTCTGTTGTTTTTGACATCTTTAATATTTCACCTTTTGTCTTCAGTTCTACATTCTGTCTTCTATCTTCTCTAACATTTTTGATGTTCTGTTTTTGTGATATTTATGAGTCTTCAAATTTTTATGCTTAATTATCTGTTTTTTTGATTTCTGCATTTCCTCTTCGATTTTTCTTAATTTCTTTCCATCCGTGATTTTTTACTTTCGCTTTTTTATCCTCTGTCACGTGTTGTTTGACATCTATGTCTTTTTCACACTTTATAACTTCTGTATTCCGATTTTGCATTTTGTTTTCTTTTGTCTATCCTCTTTTTGTCTCTTTCTTATATACTATATCCTGTTATTTATCTTCTATGTTCTCTCTCCAATTGTTTGAGGTATCGGTATTATTTATAATATTTATGGAGTCTATGTTCCGTCCTCTTATTCTTTAATTAGATTCGTGTGCCTTATATTATATGTGCTATTTCTATCAGTCTTTTATCTATTTTAATTTCAGTCTTGTTTCTTGATTCCTCTATCCCTTTTTACACCTTCTATATTCTAAATTCTATTTATATTTTTGTTTTTGTGTTCTTTTTAAAAAAAACATTAGTTTTCTCCTTCCAATGACTTCTATCATCTGTCTTTTTTTTTTCTTTCATTGTGTGACTGTTTTCGATCTTCTACTTCCTGGTTCTGTTGTCTTCTATATTATATATTTGTCATATATTTTCTATATTTTTTTCTATATTAGATAGTTCTTTATTTGTTGTTTTTTGACATATGTGTTCTGTTTTAATCTCTTACATTCTATTTTCTGTACTTCTCTTTACAGTACAATGGTCGGTCTTCTGTCTTTTTTATCCTATGTTTTATCAATCAATCTTCAACCTCTTATATTTGATTTTCTGCCTTATGTTTCTTCATTTCTGCATTTCTCCTTCTACTTCCTCTACTATTAATTCTATTTCAGTTTTACTTTCTGTGTTCTAACTTATATCTATCCTTTGCCTCTAATATTTTACCTTTTGTCTCCAGCTTCTCGACTTCTGTCTTTTTATACATTATATCTTCTATATTTTGCTTATGTATTTTGTCACCAATTCTCTGTTTATCTCATCTACCTATCTTCTACATTTTTCTATAACCTGTTCCTGTGCCTTATCCTCTATTTTATCTTTCAACTTTTTAACGTATGTGTTCTCTTTTTAATCTTTCTGGACTTTTTTTGAATTTTATTTTCCGTCTTCTATATTTCATTACCTGTTTTCTATTATTTGATTCGTTGTTTTATGTTAGATGTTCTATTTATCAGTCTTTTATCCATTTTATTTTCATTCTTGTTTTTCGATTTCTCTATTCATTCTTTCACCTTCTCTATTCTGATTAATCTTTTTCCACCATTGACTTACCCTCCATTATCTGTTTTTTGTTTGTTTTTTAGATGTGACTATTTTCTACCTTCTATCGTTTCTATTCTGGTTCTGTATTTTGTCTTCTATTTTCTACTTTTCTCATCTATTATCTTCTATTTTCTATTTTTCTTATATTCTTTAATAATCTACCTCCTGTACTTCATCTTCTGTCGTAAATTATATGTTCTGTCTTCTATCTTCTCTAACTCCCATTTTATTTATTTGATTTGTGTCGTCTGTGTTTTATTTTTCTGTAATATTTATCAGTCTTTAACCGCTTATTCATAATTTCTTGATTTCTGTATTCCTTCTTCTACCTTCTCATCTATTCTCTAGTTTTTGATATATCTGTGTTTTCCTGTATATCTATCAGCCTTTTTTCCATCAATGTTTTAACTTCTGTCTTTTATTTCTTGTCTTCTGTCCTTTTTCTACCTTATATCTTATAATTGTGTCATCTATTCTCTGTTTATCTCATCTATGTATCTCCTATATTTTGCTATATTCTCGATCCTGTTCTTTATGTATTATTTTCTCTCTCCATTTTCTAATAACTAACTATTTTATTTTCGATCTTTCTGGACTCTATGTTCTGTTTGTTTTTGTTTTGACATCTATTTTCTGTCTTCTATATTTCCTCAACGGTGTTCCATTTCATGATTTGTATGCTTTATGTTATGTATTGTCTTTAAGAGTCTGCTATCTATTTTATTTTCAGTCTTATTTCTTTATACTTTCTTCTACCTTTTATATTCCTTCTATCTTCTATATTCTGTATTCCAATTATTTTCTATTTTAATGTTCCATCTTATTTTCATCAGTCTTTTACCTTACTTTTAATCATCTGTATTTAATTTCTTTACTTCTGAGACTGCCTTCTACATTGTATCTTGTATTTTCTCTATCCTACTTCTATACTTTTTTCTCATCTATCGTCGTCTAATATCTACATTTTCTCTATAGTGTTTTATCTTCCGTTGCTTCTCTGCTGATTTTTGACATATATATATATATATATATATATATATATATATATATATATATATATATATATATATTCGGTTTTTATTCTTTTATATTCTATTTTCTGTATTTTATCTTCTGTCTTCAGTTCAACGTTCTGTCTTCTATCTTCTCTAACCTGCATTTATTTTTTTAGTTTCTGTGCTTTATGTTCTAATTTTCTATAATATTTATCAATCATCGACCCCTTATGCTTGATTTACTGACTTATGTTTCCTTATTTCTCCTTAATCAGTTGTTTCTTAACTTCTGTTTTTGACCTTCTAACTTCTCTAACTTGGTTCTGTCTGTTGTTTTCTATCTTCTATGTTGTGTATATATTCTGTATCCCATTATTTATCTTCTGGTTTAGCTCACCTGTTTTTGTCTTGTATCTTCTATCATCTTTTTTTGACTTTTTGTTTCTTAAATTCTGTATTTCTTCAATCTTCTTCATTCTGAGTTCATTTTTTATTTCAGCTCTATCTTTATGATTTACCAGTCTCTTGCTTCCAATATACTTTTCTTTATTTATGTGTCGAATTTCTACCTTCTATCTTCTCTATTCTGGTTCTGTTTGCTATCTTCTGCAAGAAAACATAAAAGACAATAAACAGAACCAAGAAATAGAAGCCAGAATAGAGGCACAGAAACCAAGAGAAAATATAGTGGAAGCAGAAGACTGATAGATGTAAGCTATATCTAATTTAACGTTTCGTCTTGTACCTTCTATATTGTTTGTATATTTTGTATCTCTCTCAGCTGCTTTTTGACATATGAGTACTTTCTTTTATCTTTTATGTTCTATTCCCAAAACTGTGTTTTGAATTCTATGCTTTCTGTGTTTTGAATTCTATGCTTTCTCTTCTATCTTCTCTAACATGTATTTTATTTTTTGATTTGTGTGCTTTATGTTTTGTTTGTTACTCTTTTACCTCTTGTGCTTTATTTTCTATATTCTGCTTCCAATGTATTATTTCTTGATTTCTGTGTGTATACCTTCTATTTTTCCTATCCCGGTTCTGTTGGTTTTCTTCTATGTTTTCTTATAGAAGAAGAAGTCTGCTACCTTCAACGCTTTATATTCTGCCGTTTTGCTTTTACTTCTTGATTTCTTTTGCCTCTTTTCTACGTTCTATCTTGTCTATCCTGATTCGGTTGTCTTCTATGTTTTCTATAGGACAAGACTGCTACCTTCAACGCATTATCTTTTTTCTTTTGTTTCTTGATTTCTTCTGCCTCTTTTCTACCTTCTATCTTCTCTATCCTGGTTCTGTTGGTTGTTTTCTTTTAGAAGAAGAGGTCTGCTGCCTTCAACGCTTCATCTTATGTCTTCTTCCTTTTGTTTCTTGGCTTCTGTGCTTTTTCTACTTTCTATCTTATATATACTGATTTTATTCGTTGTCTTCCATCAGCAATAATTAGCTAAAGTTAAAATGTATATCCACCCTCCAATCAGTTAAAAAAAATGCAACGGTCACTATTATTACAATAATAGGAATCTAGCATGCACCTAATCACAATCGTCATCTCGACATAAACCGAAATTCCTACAGTTTTTCTCGAACGTCTCGAGTGCACTTCTTCCGCCCTCGAGGCCTTATCAGATTCGATTATACCTGACGGCGAATTCGCGTGCCCGTAAACACGTCGCAGCCCTTTAATTTATGGAAATACATTACGCCACCCTCTCGCCGACGTCATAAACAGCAATCGACGTTCTGAAACTCGGCCCTGCATTCGTTCACGATTTATGTTTAGGGTAGTTATAATCACTTAAAACGTTTATACTCGATCGTTAAATTTTCTATAACTTAAATTTCTATATATATATACATACATCTTTATTTGACAAACATAATACATAACAATAATAAAAATCCGTCTGGGCTATAGACATGCGGTCTTTCTGCCCTAATTTCTATTTATTAACACATAAAACATAGAATAGAAAGAAATTACTTTTTAGTTTTATCTTCTATAATGTTTTTACATTCTGTATCCTATTAGTTATCTTTTGTTTTACCTTACCTACTTTCTCTTTTGAATTTTATATTCTATCCTCTGGACTCTGGATTTTTGACTTCTACACCTTTTCTCTTTATTTACTATTTAGTTAGTTTTTTTCGTGATATTTAAAATTACACGCCTAAATAGTAAATTGATTTATGATCCTACCGACTGCGCTAAAAAAAATTAAGGGTATATAGATGTTTACTTACATTTATAACTGATTTATTTTTATGTGAACAAACATTTTATAAACATAAAATATTACGGATTTAACGTCTGCAATAAATTCTCGTGAAGACTCAACCGTGTCCGTCATTTATTTAAACTGCGCCGTCTTTCAGTGGCGCAATCAGAGGTTAGTGCAGTCGTTACGAGAGAGGGAAATGCACATTTCCTCCCCCCAGATTTCGCCGCAGCAGTTGCACGCCGCACACGAGGAAAACATTCGTGGGGTTTTCGGTAATGTCTAGAAAACGTGCAAATTTCGTAAATTTTCGACCGCATTACCCGCAGATTGCCCGCCATTCGTTACAACCGAAATACACCCGCCGTGTTTATGGGGTAAAATATACCCCGTTTCGGTGTAATCGATGGTGATTAGACGCTCTTTGTTCCCGCGGAATGGATTCCGATTTCCATTCCTCCGGATGAACTGTAACGAATGGACGGGGTAAGTTTCTTGTTAAAAGGGTAATGAAATATTTTATGGTTTACCGATCGCATTGTGTTAGTTTTGGGGAATTGTAATCGATCCAAAACTGATTAATTAAGTCACCAAGAGATAAGTGAGAAAATTATTCAAGAAATGCCTAATTGAAATCTCCTTCTACTTTTGCTTACTAAATTATTTTAAAAATCCTTTATAGAACGAAAAATTCTTAAATACTCCAAATAATATTCCAAACCAATTGTGATGCTTGAATTAAATTCATAAAAAATTTTCTTTAGAAATCAAACTCCTTTACTTTCTCTGATGGTGTTTCCAGGCTGTTGCAAAATTATTGTTCTCTGTAAACAATAGATGGCACCTTTATGGTATTATCGTATTGTTGCAAAACTTTTTATTGGCTGTTCAGCCATTGATGTATAGTTTTTAATAAATGTTGGAGAACTGAGAAACGTTCTGCCATTGATATCGATGTTGTAGCACTGAGAAATTTTTCGTCGTCTAACTCATAAGAAGAGGAACTGCTTTACTTCATTGGTATAAAATTAATTCAAATCTTCATCCTATTGTTAGCTAACTTATTGAAATAACCTTCATTCTTCTTTTTTTATAATCTACATTCTCCCCTTTTACTTTCAATTTGTAAGTATAGTTTGCTGAACTAATTATCATCCAACAATTTGAAAGAGATTTTCTTCTAGATTATCACTTCTCTTGGTTACTATATGTATGCTTCCCTCCTAAAGTGATTTTGTGATGTAACTCTAAGCATATGAGTCATTAATAGTTGGCCTTTAAATATTTAATATTGGAGCTTTTTCTATAATCTTTGCCTTCACTTGGTATTTCATTTGTTGATCATTTTTAGTTACCTAACTGATGTAACTTTTTCCATCCTTTTCATTATCTTTCTTCATTTTCTAATACTCCAATTTGATCTAGAATTTGTTGGTACAATTATTATCTAACAATTAAAAACAATTTGTCTTTTAGGCTTTTAGTTCTTAAACACTATTTTTTAGGTGTATACTTCCTTTTGAACTGATTTTCATTGTAGGTATCTGCGCCCTTAAAAGTTGACTCTTGAATATTTAATGTTTTCTGCATCAGAGTTGAGATTTTTTTGTAATCTATTCCCCTTCTTAGCTAAAAATATTTCAATCTTGGACCTTGTCTTAAATTTTTGATCAACTGTTTTAGCCACCGAACTAATTTTACCCTCTGCTCTTCTTTTTATAATCTCTAATATGATCTAAAATTTGTTGATCTAAAAATTGGTTTATCCAAAAATTTGTCTTTAAGGCTTTCAGTTCTTGGACGCTATATTTGAGATGTGTGCTTATTTTCAAACTGATTCCATGATGTAACTGTAGATATCTGAGTCCTTTAAAGTAAATGTTTAAATAATCAATATTTTACGACATCAGACCAAAGGTTTTCCTACAATGTACTCTTCTTCTTTTTAATAGGAATTTTTAATCAGTTCTGGTTGTTAATTTGTTGATCATTTCTTTAGCTAACTAACTAACATAAACTTTCGTCTTCTTTTTGATAATTTACTATTTTTTCTTTGATCTCTAATGTAGAAGTTTTTTTGGCACCTGCAATCTCTAATCTGATCTAAAATTTGTTGATCCAAAAAGTTTGAAACAGATTGACTTTTGGGATTTTAGTTTTTTGACACTATTTTTGAGATGTATGCTTCTTTTAAACTGTAACTGTAGATAAGTGAATTTTTTAAAGTTAATTTTTAAATAGTCAATATTTTTTGACTCCTCTTCTTTTTAACCTTTCTTCTTCTTTTTTATAATTTACTATTTTTTCTTTGATCTCCAATGTAGAATTTTGTTGGCAGAGAGTTTTATCCTTTCTGTTAAACCAACATTATGATTAAATTGTATGTAATCAAGGTTTTGGGCATCAAACTGAGGGAATTTTCTAATTCATTCCTCTTCGTCTCAAAAAATCTTTCAACCTTCGATCTTTTGATCAATTTTATAGCCTCTAACTGTTCTTTTGTAACAGCAATATTTTGAAGTCCATGTTAATGTATGTATATAATGTAACCACCTAAGTAATATAACCTTCTTCTTATTTTTCAATTGTTATAAAAAAATATGTCTTTTAAGTTTACGAGTTTTGAACACTACCTAATTCCTTTTCCTCTCAAAAATTCTTTTAACCTTCGATTTGGTCTTGAATTGATCAATTTTTAGCCACCTTACCAATATTACCTTCTTCTTATTTTTCCTTTGATATGAAACTGTCTATCATTTAGGTTTTCAGGTTTTGGAACTCTAGTTTTGAGATCTGTGCTGTCGGTTAAATTGATTCTACGATATTACTGCAAGAATCTGTATCTTCAAATGATCGTGTTAATGATGTTTTCGATATCAGGCTAAAGGGTTTCCTAAAATCTACTCCTCTTCCTTAAAATAAAAACCTTTATGTTTGTTCTAGTCTTTAATTCGTTGATCTATTTTTCAGCTACCTAACAAATATAATTTTTCTTCCTTTCTATAATTTCCCATTTTTTTTCTTCGATCTTCAATGAATGCGTTTTTTTACTCGCTTCTCTTTAAAAGCAGTGTTTAGAATTGTATTTTTAGTGTTGAACTATTATAATTATATCATTGAATTGTAGTTAATTAAGGTTTTAGGTATCAATTGGAAGTATTGTACAATCTATTCGTTTTCCCTGCAAAGAAATCTTGGATCTGGTCTTGAATTTGTTGAAGCATTTCATTTCAAAAGATATGCTTATTTTTGAACTGAATTTTTTGGTACCTAAATCCTCAAAAGTTATAATTTAAACACACCAGACTAGAAGTTTCTTTCTTTTTTGCAAAATTTTGTAAACCTCTGATCTCGCCTTAAATTATTTGGTCGATTGAGTGGGGGCTGAATTGGCCTTTTCATTCTTGGAAACTTTAAAGGAGAGAATGATTAAATGTCTTGGTTTGACGTTGATATTATTATATTAATTCAAGCTGATTGCTAGTCCTCTTTAGGACAAAAAATACATATTATGGAATGACCCTAAATGACCTTGGATGACTTTGAACGGAAACTAATTGAACGTAAATAACTTTGATAATATTTTTTATAATTATCATTGGACAACCTTCAAGAACCACCTTATGACCTTGAACGAGTTTTAATAATAATTAATTGGCTTTAAATGTAATTTAGCACCTTGACAAATAACTTACTGATCTTAAATAATATCGAATAGTAAATTTAGCAAAATTAGTAAAAATGTAAATTAATTCTAATCTGGAACTCAAATCATTACATAAGTAATTGTGGAGGCTTTTACTTCGTAAAACATTTTGATAATTCAAAATAAATTTAACAATTAACTTTGTTGGTATTACTTTTTTTAAATAAAAACACAATTAATTTTGTTGGTATTTTTATAAAAAAAAGTGATACCAACAACGTTAATAAGTTTATTTATTTTGAATTATCAAATGATTACCCTGGATAGTTTTTAAATCTCCATAAATATCCTTGGATAGCATTAAATATCTTTGAATGACCTTAAATTATCTTGAATGATTTTGAACAATCGTAAGAAGCTCTTAACGATCGCCATGTAGCCTTAAATGATCTTAAATAACCTTGAATAGCTATTGGACGACCTTGAATAATCACCATATAGCCTTAAATGACCTTGAATGACTGATAGTTTCTTAAATAATCTCCAATGGCTTTAAAAATTGTCATATGACCTTAAGTTATCTCGAGTGACTTCTGATGTTCTTAGATAACCGTGAATAATCATTGGACGACCTTGATGATCACCACAAAGCCTTGAATGATCTTAAATGGTAGTTTTAAATAACATCAAATGACCGTTGGACAACCTTGAATGGTTGCCATATGGCTTTAAATGACATTAATCGACTGTTTGTGTTTTTAAATAAACTTAAATAGCTGTTTGACAAAATTGAACGATCGCCATTTAGCCTTAAGTGATCTCAGATGACAATTGGACAGTCTTAAATAATCACCAATAGCCTTAAATAACCTTGAATAAATGATAGTAATCTTAAATAACCTTGAAAGGCTTAAGCAATCGCCATATGGACTTTAATTATCTCTTGACTTAGTTTTCTCAAATAACCTTGAATGATGGTAACCATTGATCTTAAATAGTCTTGAGTAACTCTTCATGTTCTTAGGTAACTTTTAATAATCATAGTCTTAAATAATCCTTAATTATTTCTGGTATTTTTAAATAACCTTGAAAGGCCGTTGGACAACCTTGGATGGTTGTCAAATGGCCTTAAATGATATTAAATGACTGTTTGTATTTTATATAATCGAGAATAGCCATTTTATAAACTTGAAATATCGCCTTAAATAATCGCAAATGATAGTTGATATCATTAAATAACCTTGAATGGCTTTAACAATTGCCATAAAACCTTAAATTATATTGATTGACCTTAAATGACTCTTGGTATTTTTAAAACCCCTTGAATAGTGTCCAACGGCCCTAATCGGTTGCCATATGGCCTTAAATGATCCTAATTCACTATTAGTATTCTTAAATACACTTAAATGGCTGTTGGACAACCTACAATAATTAACATCAAGCCTTAAATGATCTCTAATGACTGATAGTATTCTTAAATAACAATAAATGGCTTTAACAATTGCTGTATGGCCTAAAATTATCTTGAATGACTTGATTTATTCTTAAATAACTTTGAATGGCCGCTGAACGTCCTTGAATTATGGTGATATTTTCTTTAATGATCTTGAATTAATATTTATGTCCTTAGATAACCTTGAATAAACGTTGGATGACCTTGAACGACTGCTATATAGGCTTAAATGATCTGAATCTAAAATGAATGTCGGTATTTTTAAATAATCTGGATAATTTTGAAATTCTTAAATGTAAGTTAATATTCTTAAATAACCTTGAATGGCCGTTGGACGACCTTAAATAATCACCATGTATCCTGAAAAAACCTTGAATGATAGTGTTCTTACATACCTTGAATGGCTTTAACAATCACCATATGGCTTTAAATTATCTTGAATTATTCGATTTTCTTGAATAACCATATTACCATATCGTCGTAAATGATCTTGTAATGGCTGTTGACGTTCTTAGATAACCTAGAATAAACGTTGTATGATATTTAAAGCCACTAGGCGTCAAATTATCTTAAATGACTTTTAGTATTTTTAAATTACCTCGGATGGCCATTGAACAATCTTGATTTGATCGCTATATGGCCTTAAATGATCTTTAATGACTTTGTATTCTTAAATGAACTTAAATAACCGTTTGATGGCCTTGAACGCTCGCTATATAATATTAAATGGTCTCAAATGGCAATTAATATCCTTAAATAAGCTTCAAAGGCCGTTGGACAACCTTGAATAATCACAAACTTTGAATGGCCCTATCAATCGCCAAATGGCTCTAAACTTTCTTCAATTACTTGATTTTTTAAATATCATTAAATTACCGTTGAGCGAAACTGAATGATTGCTATATGATCTTAAATGATCTTGAATGACTGTTGATATTCTCAGATAACCTTGAATAATCCTTGGCATTTTTAAATAATCTTGAATAGCCATTGGACGACTTTGAATGGTCGTTATTATTACCTTAAATGCTCTTTAATGACATTTAATAACCGTTTGACGACCTTAAACGACCGCCATATAATCTCAAGTAATCTCAAACGTTAATATTCTCAAATTATCTTGAGTGGCCATTATACGATTTTGAGTAATCACTATAAAGCCTGAAATGTCCTTGAATGGCGGATAATATTCCTAAATAACATTAGATCGCTTTACAATTGCCATATGACTTAGAATTGTCTCGAATGGCATTATTTTCTTAAATTATCTTGAATGGCCGTTGAGCGACCTTGAAAGATTACCATAAGGTTTTAAATGATCTTGAAGGACTGTTCATTCAAAAATAATCTTGAATAATCGTTGGACGACCTTGAAAGATCATGATATAGTCTTAAATGACGTTAAATTACTGTTGGTATTTTTAAATAACCTTGAATGGCCGTTAAACAACCTTGAATGGTAGTCAAATGGCCTTAAATATTCTTAAATGACTATTTGTATTCTTAAATAACCTTGATGACCTTGAACGATCCGCCATATAGCCTTAAATAACTTTGAATATCTGATAGTGTTCTTACATTACTTCCAGTGGCTTTAATAATTACCATAAAGCCTTAAATTATCTTGAATTATTCGATTTTCTTAAACAACCTTGAATAGCCGTTGAGCGGCTATGAATTATTGCCATATGGTCTTAAATGATCTTGAATGGTTGTTGATGTTCTTCGGAAACGAATAATCGTTGGATGACCTTGCACGATCGCGATATAACCTTAAATGATCTGAAATGGGTGTTGGTATTTTTAAATAACCTTGAATGGCCATTAGATAACCTTGTATGTTCGCCATGTTGGCTTAAATGATCCTAAATTACTGTTTGTATTCTTAAATAACCTTCTATGACCGTTTTACGACCTTGAACAATCGCCATATAGTCTTAAATTATCTCAAATGGCATCTTGAATAATTATAGCCTCAAATAACCTTGAAAGACTGATAATGTTTTTAAATAGCATTAAATTGCTTTACAATCGTCAAATGGTCTAAAATTTTCTTGAATTACTTCATTTTCTTAAATAACCTTGAATGGCCGTTGAGCGACCTTGAATTATTGCAATATGGTCTTAAACAAGCGTTGATGTTCTTAGATATTCAGGTGATATTCTTAATAACTTTGAATGGCAACTGGAAGATCTTGAACGATCGCCATATGGCCTTGAATTATCTTGCATGACTGTTGATGATACTAAATAACCTAATGACCTTTCAGATTTGTAGACTAAATCACTTAGATTGATTAATATTGAGATAACGCAATTGTGTGATTTTCAAATATTGGATTATTAAAGTACATATGTTTCGCTTCATCAATCAATCAACTTAGATTGGTTGTTGCATTACCTAGGATGATTGTCGTATCTATCTCACTATTATTTAATGACATTCAATAGCCTTTGAATGACGACTGGATGACCTTAAATGGCTTTCAAATGACCTTAAATAACCTCTAATAATTTTTAATGATCTTCAAAGTGTGTGTCTTGTAAGACTTAGACATTTATAAATAACTTACATAAACCTTCAATGTCCTTGAATGTTTTCAAATAAGGCTTTGAATGATCAGTAGATCATCTTAAATATCCTAGAATAGTCTTTAGATTATCATGGACAATCTTGAATTAAGGTTGAATGGTCATTAAATCTATAACTCAAATGACATCCATCGATAAAGAATAAATAAATGGTAATTTATAGTTTTAATATTATTATTTTTAAATATTATTCCTTTCTGCTGTTAGATGTAAGGAGATTTTGTTTAGTGTCCGTTTCGGAATTTTTGCTCCATGTTTTTTTCACTGTGTGGTAAAACATTGTAGTAGAATAATAAAACATTTTTGAAACGATATACTGTGACAGTAAAATTTATATTTTTAAAATTTTCAATATTTCTTAAAGACCTTTACAACAAGGGTTGAATTAAAACTCATTCCCAACATTACCAATTCACGTTACATTTCATCAAAACCATCAATAACAATTTATTACATCTCCCTAACACAAAATATCAATTCATTCCCGCCAGACGCCTGACAAGGCAACATTTTTTTCTAATATATCGCTTCTCCGGCCCATAAAAAAAAAATACGAATCCAATTCCCGGGGGGAGCCGGGTGTAATCCCGTACGTGAAGACTTTCATTAGTATTCACAAAGGGCTGAGCATGACTCGAGCCACACTTTGGCGGATGTCTATATAGATATAAAGATGGTTGCGGTATATCTATAGGATTCGTGTATTTTTTTTTCTTGGCAAAAAAAGGGCAAATAAATACCGGAGCATTAAAGCTTAATGTGCAGTGAAGGCGGGGCGGAATCCACCCTAGTCGGTATTAAATATTTTAAGGGATTTGAATTATCGATTTTCCATTTGTTATCGTTAGGGCTGTCAGAAAATCTAATAATCTTATGGCGGGGTAGAAATTGCGGATAGGGGGTGCGAATAAGAAAAAAAGTGTTGTAATTATTTGAAATTTTTATGACCGTTAACATATGATTACCAAGTATTATTTTTGGAGAATTTAATCACAATCGGTAGGATTGGATATTCTAATTTTAATAAATCTTTCTAAAATTTGAAATCATTGTTTAGAATCACTGGTACTGCAAGAATTATTTACCCATTAAGTTAAAAGTAGCAATCATACTTATAGTTCTGTAAAGAGTCAGTTATTGATTCTGATATGTTGATTTTGATAGTTGTAATTTTATTTGTAGTGAAGATAGAAGGGATAAAATTTAAAAAATCTTAAAGCTTATTGGGTTTGTTCACGGAAACATTCATAAAACTTCTTGGTCAAAAGCTGAATCCACGCTCACATTTCTGTTAGAGGACAAATTTTTATTATCAAATGTTGGTTTTGATCGTTCAAACTTAGTTTGCAATAAAGTTGGAAAACATTCAAGTTGAAATTCTCTGAAAGATACAATTATTGGGTTTATTTATAAAAATATTCATCAAACTGTTAAAAAAAAAAGGTTAAACGTTGAATCAAATATCATTTTCTGTAGGAAAACAAATTTTTAACACTGTTAAAACTTATTTTTCTTTGGAAAAGATTAAATTAAAAGATCGTAAAGACACTTATTGGGATTATTTACCAAAACATTCATCAAACTGTTAGGTTAAATGTTGAATCCAAGGTGATATTTCTGTAGTACGAGAAATTTTTATCATCAATTGCTGGTTTTGATCGTTCAAACTTAGTTTGTAGTGAAGTTGGAAAAGATTAAATTAAAAATTCTCAAAGACAGCTTATTGGGATTAGTAAACCAAACTGGTATTAAAATTTTAGGTATTGAATTTGCACACATATTTCTGCAAAACGTCAATTTTTTGTTCAAAAAGGTTTTGATCAATAAAATTTTCTGTAGTATACTTAATTATGATGCTACACCGAGGGTTCCTTAGATAACGATTAAATACTTTGAATTAAAGTAACTTTAAGTATTTATTGTTTTAAAAGTAAATATTAGGTGGAGTATAAAAACAGATGTTATTGTTCGGAAGGTGAAAACTACACTAATTCGGGAAACTCCCCATTACCTGCCTGACGACTTGCGTGTTCTCTCTGCTTTGTTATTTAATTAATTAGAAGTTCAAACCTTATTTCCAATACTTCTGTGCGAACCGAAGTATAATCCTCAGCTGAAGCAGGACTTTTATGATAACTCAGAAATTATATATTATGACCTTAGATACGTAACTTCTACGTTTAAACACGTCTGTCACACAGGTATCGAGTTTACAACACTCTTCCCCTTAAAAGAAGATTCGGACTACAAGAAGGAATCTTTTCTATAATTACGTCTACCTACTATATAGTCTGTTCGTTGGATCTTTCGTCGTACGTCACAAATTATCGCTTCGAGAAACGACGCAAAAACATTCAGTCTGATAAAGTAAACCAAATGCGTTAGAAAAATAACGCACTGTGAAACTTTCGTCGTTTTTTGAAGCGATAGTTTGTGACGTACGACCAAAGATCCAACGAACAGACTATAGATGGTTTATAGTTCGAAACATTAGAACCATAATCTGGAGTGCCTTTTGATCCACCAGAAGGTTCTGTAATTTTAATACCTCTTAAAGGTTTAGCTCTACGGTTCTGAGCGAACGTGAATCAAAATGCTGCTCCATTTTAATGCATATACCAGGAATAATACCGCAACATCTATTTCTTCTAAATCTTTTGCACATATAAATTATGAGGGTTCCTATCAAGAACATACATTATGGTATAATTATATTTGAATATTTATATATTATACTATTATTATGCAAGCTAACCCCAATATCATCTGCCATTTTATCAATTTTCTCTAATTTATGACTTGCTACATTTAAATCGTCTCAAACTGTTTACCAGTCGTCTGCCATCAGCAGCGGTGGTCAGCCTGGTCGGTTCCGCCGATTCAAGCCTCTTGCCTACTTGTATATATTGTATATTTTCTGTCTTTTCTGTTGTAATATATTTTCTTATTCTCCGGCCCCCATGTTTTAATTTACACACATTTTTTATTGTTCTTTATCTTCCGCGTCCACCGTTAACATTTGGCGCCCAACGTGGGGCGCCATTTATCAACGGGGAAAATTAAGGAGTTGACTACTTGGAGTCAACTGCCCCGATTAAGAATGAATTGTTGGCCGTTGATCAAAATCGGATCTCCTTGATTACCTCTAGCTCGTAGGTAGAGAAGGAAGGTCACACAAACTAAATGGCTAAAATAAATTGTAATTCATTTACCTGGAGGACAGCAACTTCAGGAACCACTCTGGCTTCACCTGTTGCACTATTTGCTGTTGTATGGTGTTATTAAGAATAATAGTACTCAAATGTGAAATAAATATAATGGTAAACATATTTAAATAACAACAAAGGAAACAGAACAATGATGAAAACATAAGAATATGTGAAAATACAAAGTGAATATATACATTAACTTACGATATACTGACGCAAATGGTGAATTGGATTCGTGGTTGATAACTTGTGACTGGTAAATGATAACTGAAGATTGATGAATAACTTGTAACCGCTCGGATGCAACTGCTAGCTGATAACTGATTTTGGGTAAGCGACGACGTGATATATCCAGGTTTACATTGATGAATTAATATGTACATTACCTAATTCTATTTAGACCTAACATTATATTTCCACTATCTATAACTGACTAGTATGTGAACCTTACTCATACGTAAGGTACGTGGATGCATATATGATAACAAGTACCATGTGATAATATTGTAGTCTTGAACCATGCGTACCTCGTGTTTGGTATCGTTTTATTTGCCATGGCACATTGGAGGCCATATCGATCGTGGTTTAATGATATGACTACACATATCCACAAGATTCGCGAATAAGTAATCGGTAATCCTGGTTTAGCCGGATTAGCCCATCCATGGTCATTACGGTACGCGCCGCTTCTTTTATTGCCGATATTATTAAATTCTTGGAAACGGAAAAGAGATTTTTTGCAAATGTATTTATGATGTACAATAAAGTGATTTGGCGAATTTGAAATATGTATTATTATAATGCGCTTAATTTTATTGCAGCAATACCTTTAGTATTCCGTTTCTAATCTTAAGGATTTTGTGATTGTCACGTAAACAAAACGGTCATTTACACACGGTACATTGTTTTAGAAATCCCAATGCGGGCAAAAATAACCAACGTAAGTTACGTTTGAGGATATCTGATGACCTACCCTAATATTATGATTAACATGCATCCTAACTATACATGTCTAGATTATGTTATATCAATGTATGCATTACGAACATTACTCATTTTGAAAATAAACTTATGAAGCTAAAATGAAAATGAAATGGTTTTGATAAAATAAGTATGTTATCCGACATTCACGATAGAATGCCAATTCGGCCCCGTAAAATGAGTGATATTCGTTTCCATCTAGAACCCGAAAATATGTCCAAAGGGCATACATTGACGTCTATGAATGAAGGGTGATAAACGAATGTTTATATGATATATGCAGTAAAAAATACGCAAATACGGGTGTGTTTTTGTTAACTTGTGTAAAGGGAACTAACCGGAAGTTGGGTGATCCACCAGAAGCTGGTTCTTCGCAAGTTGTGGTGTGACGATATTAGGGCATCTTAGGCTGAATTTGAGAGTTCTGCGGTCATAAGAACTCCAGCGCTCGCTCGTGATGATATGATTGTCGTTGTGGCCTGGAACAACTATCTTCCCTTGGATATGTTGTACAACTATGGGTGATTTTGGTGCCACAATGGGTATGAAAGTAAGACTGCCCATAGTCAGTCTGATCTCGGGTGCGTGAGAGTCACTTATTTGCACTTATTTACACTAATTTACAATTATTTATTTAGAACTATCCTAAAGCACTCGGCACACTTGTATGCACTATTAGCGTCTTTAGATTTGTGTTTATCGCGCAGGGAGGAGTTTCTGGTGTCGATACTTGTTGAGGTGCTGGCCGCATATCATCAGCGTGTACTCGTACGTTCCGTCCATCTCGATTGATTAAATACACACGTCCATCGGAATGATCTTGTACCTCATATGGTCCTAACCACTTGGGTGTGAATCCTGCTGGATTCTGAGCGTTGCTCAGTGCATGATTCCGGATAAAGGCCTGCTGTTCTCTTGAGATTTGATTGGGCTCGTCACGCTGATCATATCGACGAATATACTGCCGCTGTTTTCCTCGAATACCATGCAATTTCTCTTCTCTCTCTTCAATGGATCGGACTACTGGAATTTTGCGCACTGCTGAGCGAGGTAGTTCATATCCTAGAAGAGCGTGAGCAGGTGTGATTCCTGTTGCGGCATTTGTCCGTGAACGTAACTCAAACAGGATTGGTTGGAGAAGATTTGACCATTGATTTCCCGCCTATCCTTGCATTCGTATCCGCAGGTATTTCTTTAATTCTTGATTCCTGCGCTCCGTTGGGTGTGCTTGTACGTGATATACCGGCGTATAGTATGCATCCACTCCCCAATTCCGAAGTTGATCGCGCCATTTCTTCGAGGAAAACTGCGGACCATTGTCGCTGATCACTACTCGCGGATAACCAAATCTGTGGAAGTAATTTTAAAATGTTTGCAGATCGAGCTTGGCCAATTGAAAACGCCTCAACCCATTTGGTAAATAGATCCGTTATCACGACAATGAATCTCTTCTTCGTGTTTGTGGCTGGATACGGTCCCATTAGATCTACTGCTACCGTATCGAAGGGCGCAACAGGGATGCGTGCTTTCATGGGAACTTTGTTTTGGTTCTTTCCGCGCTTCGTGGCGATGCAGACGAGGCACTCCTTCACGTAGTTCCTAAAATCCGTAGTTAGTGTTTGTCAGTAGTAACAGTTACGGATACTACGTAAAGTTTCATCGCGTCCCGGGTGAATTGCCTCTTCATGCATCGCATGAAGAACTCGAGGAATAGCCGTGGTGGGGACGTAAAGTGTTCTATTGAGTTTATTCCTGAAGTTGCTCCAGGTAAACGAATTACAATTTATTTTACCCATTTAGTTTGTGTGACCTTCCTTCTCTACTTACGAGCTAGAGGTAATCAAGGGGATCCGATTTTGATCAACGGCTAACAATTCATTCTTAATCGGGGCATTTTCTCCGTTAATAAGGTTAAATTATTTTCCTCCATTCACCGTGACTGTTGGTGGCAAACCATTTCCTGGTATCCTTTTCATTTAGTTTATTCTGTTTTAATGCATAAATCCTGCGATTTATTTAGAAGCGTTGTATCGTCTGCATATAAGATAAATGTTTTTGTTTATTGCTGTAAGTTCATTGATACATATATATCAAAAAAAGTAAAGAGCCAAGGATGTATCCTTGCTGTATACCATACTTTATTTATTTTTTATCAGAATTTAAGTTATTTACTATAACAATTTCTTGCCTTCCAGTTAAATACGAGTTTATGAATCGACAACTACTAGGATGAATATTATAAAAATATAATTTTTAAAGGAGAGTGCAATGGCAGACACAGTCAAAGGCCTTATTGAGGTCAAGAAAGGATGTAGCAGTATACATACATGTTTCAAATCCATTAAAAATTTCCTCTGTGAGGCCAATGACAGCATCCGATGTAGATCTTCCCCTTCGAAAACCGTATTGTTGTTCTGATAAAAGATGTTCAGTTTCAAGATAATGTAATAACTGCTGCGAGATAACCTTTTCAAAAACCTTTGATAAAATTGGAAGTATTGAAATAGGTCTATAGTTATTAGTATCCAGTTTGTTTCCAGTTTTGAAAATTGGCGTTATTCGAGTTAGTTTTAATGCCATGAACAGCTTTTTTAATAGCACTGTGGTTATACCATAAATATCTCGGCTATTTGAGTTTTTAAGATTTTTTATAATATCGCTAATTAACTTCTTTAAAAGTAAAACTGTTTTTGCCGCTACTTATATTTGCTTCAGCCATTAAGTTTATTTGATCGTCTTTAGATATAGGTAACTTTTTTGACAGATCATCTGCTATAGTTACAAAAAAGTTATTTAAAATATTGAGATTAATATTACATTTTTCTTCAATTTTGTTATAATTATTATATATTATTTTCTACATTTTCTGTCAATAAAAGATTTATTACCTCTAACTTTTCCATCTTTTAGAGTTATATTATATTTCATATAAGTTTATTATTAAAGTGTATTTTAAGACTATTACCGAATTAGATAATTAGCATTAAATTATCAAGCAGCAGTGGATATTATGATTTACTTTTGTGGCCATAGTGTTGTGGACAAATAGTGATGTTGAACTTATAATTATAACATTCATAGTTATGTGGATTTTTCTAACCTCAAATATATCGTTTCCCGAAACAGACGTATAAACACTTAGTGCGTGAACTGAATTTAGTCTGTTCTATTGAGCCTCTCGCGCACCCTACTCTACCGACGTGGCACTAGGGCAGTGGTTTCCATCGTGATAATTCCGTCCGAGTAGTGCGAGTTCGATACTCGGTACCGGTTCATAGACTTTTATATAATCCATTACTTATTACTCTTTTTTTTGTCGCTACATTTAATTGGTGCATAAAGAAAAATACAATGCCCCATTCAACCGCATTCAAATGTTGCAAGAATGTTGCTTTTAAAAATTTCATATGCATAAATTGTCACAGTATCTATCATCCAGCATGCGCGGCCAAAAACAAAAAGATTAAGCACCTAAGTGAGCACAAAATTATGTGCTGTGCTAGAACTCTAAATAATTCGTCATTAAATAATAGTTTCGAATCATTAAAACAGGAAATGATTGACGAACTCAAAATTGAACTAAATAATAAAACCAAATATATTGAAAAACTTACCGCACGAATTAAACTAATTGAAAACGAAGCCCTTGAAAGCGAAGAAGTACTCACAAACGCAATCAGTGAACTACAAAGTGACCTCAAGAAGCTAAACTTCGAACTGGTTAAAGTTAACAGAGTAAATATCGATCTTCAAGATGAACTAAGTATTTATAAAGACAAACAACTACAACCTATCCGTACCCAGACCGACCCAGTCTCATCGCCTACACCAGCTCCCAAGAAGTGCAGAAATTGTGTTACATTACAATGCGAAATACAAAAACAAGCATATGAAATAAATAATGTTATAAAACAAAACGAGGAACTTCAAGTTAAATTAGACGAATTGACACATAGTTTAAATGAATTTAAGAATGAAGAAACACACCAATCGGAAACCTTCAAGGCGAACTCCCGAATCCTCATATTAGCCGACAACCATGGTAGAAACATAGGATACCTTGCTAGGAGAGTTATCAAGAAATTTTCCAAAAATCCGACTATTATTTCATTCTTTAAACCAAATGCTACTTTTAGTGCAGTTATTAGCAATATTAACGAACTTACAAGCGATTTCTGGCACGATGATGCATACTTATTTTAGGTGGCACGGTGGATGCTATTAAAGGCGTCCAAATAGATATAAATAAATTTAATCAACAACTAGAAATAGCATCTCAGAGGACAAACATTCATTTTATTGAAAATCCTCTATTAATAAGAAGACCTATCCTAAATAAATTTATTATGTCGGTAAACCATCGTCTAGCTAGTTATGCGAATGATCCCAAATGTTCGTTTATAAAAACTAAAACAATTTCAAATAATCCATTCCACATATCCAATAGAGCAAAATACTTAATGATTAAACAAATTTTCAATCATTTGCAAAAAAACTCATGCCATAACTTTAATAGAAATTATTTAGTTACATTATCTCCAAAAAACTAATGTCAAACGCAGATTGGGGAAATTTCAATTGCCTTTTTATAAATATACAAGCGATTCGTTCTAAATTAAATGAAATAGATATTATTGTAAACGATAAGCTATATAATATTTCTGTTCTATGTATATGCGAACACTGGCTAAATGAAGATGAAGCTAAGTTAATTGTTTTTTTAAATTTCTATGTAGCCGTACAGTTCTCGAGAAGATTATCATCTGGTGGAGGAGTTTTAATTATGATAAAAAATAATATCGAGTACACTCCTTTAGTAGTTGATAATTTTGCCTCGGAGAAGAATTGTGAGATTGTTGGTATTCAGTGTAAAAATAGCATCATACTTGCAGCCTATCGATCTCCTAGTGGAAACTTCAACACATTTTTACAGACACTGTCTAAGGTACTAGATAGCTTTAGTTTTAATAACAAATATGTGTATTTATGTGCTGACTTTAATGTTAAATTTAACGAGAATGACCTCAATAAGATCATCCTTCAAGATTTTGTTGTGGGATACGGTTTGAAGTTTGTAGTCGATTTTCCTACGCGCTTAAATAATTGCATCGACAACATCTGCACTAACTGTACCTCATCAATCGCCAAACCTATCGAAACTGGATTATCTGATCATAAGGGTATTTTATTTAATATTCCATCTGACCAGATAAAAACTAAACCACAATTTAAGACATTCCGCCCAATTACAGCTAGAGGCAAATTTACCTTCTATCAACTATTGGAACAGGAATCATGGAACTTTATCAATGATTGTTCAGATCCAAACGAAGCATTTGATATGTTTCTATCTAATTTGCTCAATCATTTTTACCAATCATTTCCAACTAAACGTATAAAACAATCTACCGGATCTAAACACGTTAAATGGTTCAACAGTACTCTAAGTGACATGAGAAACATGTTAAATTTAATATCTGAACTCTATAATAAAAACCAGACGACAGTATTACTAGATCTAAGAAATTCATACAGAATTACGTATAGAAAAGCTATCAAATCTTGTAAAGTTACAGCTAATAATGCCTACATTAGACACCATAACTTCAAGCCTAAAGCTATGTGGAACATTATTAACGCCAATCGGATACCAAAGATATGTAAAAACATCCCAAATATAACGGCAAATGAATTTAATGATTTTTTTGCTGAAGTGTCCACTAGAAATCTGAACTCTTTACCTGACACTACCGTTGACCCCATACTTTTAATGTGTGCTAATCCTCCCAGCTGTAACATGTACTTTAAATTTACTGAAATTTCTACTGTTATGGTAAGTCAAGCCATATGTTACCTACAACCCAGCAAAAGCAAAGATATATTCGGACTTCGACATGATATTGTGAACGTAATATTAAGTTCTATACTATCGCCGTTAACAAAACTTATTAATATTTGCATAAGAAATAATATCTTTCCAGATTCTTTTTGAAAAAATTTTACAACTGCAATTAGCTCAATATTTTGAAGATAATAATCTTTTGCGAAATGAGCAATTTGGCTTTCGAAAAGGACGCTGCACAACAGATGCAATTATAAAATTTGTTGAAATGACCTTAGATTGTGTCGAAAGCTTTTGACTGTGTTTCCCACCTAATTCTACTAAGAAAATTGTATTTCTACAATATACACCCTGAAAGCTGTAGACTACTATTATCGTATCTTTCAGGAAGAACGCAATGTACGTATTTAAACGGGAATATATCTGATGCTTTGCCAATAAAACATGGGATCCCACAGGGTTCCATTCTAGGTCCACTTTTGTTTTTAATTTACATTAACGACTTACCTGGCTCCATCGCAAAAGGGGAAATCATTTTATACGCCGACGATACCACAATAACAAACCAATCAAAAATATTAGACACTATATATTTAATTAATTGCTCACTTAACCCGTGGTGAAACATATTTGAAAAATCTTGATTAGAAATTAAAAACACTTGGTTTGTTTCACAGAATATTTATTATTTTTTCTCTCCGACTAGTTTCGACAAAATGTCATTATCAAGGAGTAATGACATTTTTATACTCCTTGATAATGACATTTTGTCGAAACTAGTCGGAGAGAAAACAATAATAAATATTCTGTGAAACAAACCAAGTGTTTTTAATTTCTAATCAAAAAAAAAAAAAACATTAGACACGGTAAACATTTTGCACACCGAAACAACTAAAATGTCATCGTGCTGGTTCGTAAGTAACAGACTTAAATTAAACGATAACAAAACAACTTCGATTACTTTTTCACTCTCAAAGGATATTATTCAAAATGAATCGACCAAATTCTTAGGAGTACGTATTGATTCACAATTGACATGGGCTTTACACGGCGATGATCTTGCAAAAAAACTTTGTAAAAATATTTTTCTTATCCGTAACCTCGCTAACCAAGTTTCAAAAGAAACACTTCGAGTAGCATATTTTTCCCTATGCCAGAGCCACATCACATACGGTCGTATTGTTTGGGGGCACTCTGCAATTAGACATCGTATATTCGGTTTGCAGCGAAAAGTCATCCGCATTTTGGCCGACTACGGATTTTTACAGGATTGTCGCCAGGGGTTTAAGGATTTGCGAATACTTACTTTACCGTGCCTCTATATTTTTGAATGTTTGATTTACATTAAAAAAAAACATCTACCGCAATATACATGTTGCGCCGACATTCATAAATACCACACAAGGCAAATGTCTCATATTTATCCTCACTTCATCCCGAAACGTCCCTTTTGTCCCACAACCGTTATTTAACTTAGACAGGGTGCCTATCCGGCTAAGTAAGTCGCAAACAGCAGTTAGATTTCATGCAATCAATTTTTATAACGTACTTCCTAATCACGCCAAAGATTTACCCTATACAAAATTTCGTAAGCTAATAAAAGCATTCTTGATTAAATATGCATTTTACAGCTGGGAGGAATATCTAAACTTCGATTTTAGCTTAATGATGTAGTTGTTTTAGTGTTAAGCAGTTTTATTTACTAATTAGATTTTTACCATTTTAAATTAGGTTTAATGTTTTAAATATTTTACGACTTCACCTACCGTATGTTTTCGATTTTAACTATTTTCTTTTTTACTTATTTTACCTATTTGAGCTGTTGTATTTTGTTTGACATGTAACTTGTTATGACCATTTATATACTTATTGTTTTTATCTATTTATTTAATTTTGTCTCTACATTAATTTTATTTGGTTTTATTATATTCTTTATTTTTGTATCGGTTTTATTTTCGTCCCTTATTATATAATTTTACTATTTGCTAATGTTATCTACACTGACCTCATTTAATTGAATTTTTTACATATCTTGTGTGTATTTGATTTATTTAATTCCACTTAATATATCGTAATTGGTTGTCTATTTCCCCACAATAATTTTATCTAATTTTATTATGTATTTTATTTTATGCTCTATTCTCTATTATATATTACTTTTACTTTTAACCTAAATTATTTTAATATTTTAGTCTTATATTGTTATATCTTTCACTTGTAATATACTTTCGTTCGTGTGTTATTTATATACAACATATTTTAACATGTATCTTTTGTTTTATTGCTATAATATATTATATACTTCATTGTATTTCAATAAATTGTAACATTAAAATTGGCGCATGGCTGCTAATATAGCTCATTTAGTGTAAATGTTAACTAATGTTAAACCTGATTATTTTGACATGTGTAAACATTTTATGTATTAACATGCAATAAAATATTATTATTATTATTATTATTTTGTATTTAAGATAGACATCTTTTATCTCTGGAACTTTTTTCTGCTAAATTTAATGTTCTACTACAATATGCTATTGGTTGATCTTTGCCCCTGAGATAATATTCCTCCAAGTGCAAAGTCACTTGCTTTCGTTGTCAACACCAACGAACTTTTAAAATCGTAATATCTTAAAACTGGTACAGAGCTCAAAGACATTTTTAATATCTCAAATGACGCGTCGCACTTATATGACAAAGTAAAATTTACATTTTTCTTAAGCAATTGATTCATGGGTTGCGCTATTTTGGAAAAATCTTTTATAAATCTACGGTAGTACCCACCCAGACCTAAAAAAACTTTAAATTTCTTGCACCGTTTTATGCTTTGAATAAATTATAATACAATCAATTTTAGATGGAATGGGTTTAATGCCTTCGAAAGTAATTTTATGGCCTAAATATAGAACTTCTTTTCTCAAAAATTCGCATTTATCTGGCTATTCTACTATTTTTTTATCGTGCTCTTTATTACCATAAATTACAATGTCAAGGCAAACAAAACATTTTATACCTTGCAATCCAGTTAAAACGGAATCCATTAATCTTTAAAATGTTGCTGGTGCATTCGGGTATACTCAAAAAGACCAAAACGAGTTGAAAATGCTGTTTTACTTCTATCTGATTCCTCTAATTTTATCTGATGGAAACCGCTTACTAAATCTAAAGTTGAAAAATATTTAGAATTGCCTAACTAATCTAAAATGTCAACAATGTTGGGCAAAGGATAAGAATCTCCAACAGTGTGTTCATTTAATTTCCTAAAATTAACACAAATTCTACATTTTCATTTCCAAAAGCGTCCAACTTCTAAGGAATAACAATCAGGGGTGAATTTTACGGACTTGAACTATTAACAATAATATCTTGTGCTAACATTTGTTCTATTTGTTTTTCTATTTAATCTATTTAATCGATATTGTTTAATATTAATCGGCGATGTGTCAGACAAGGTCGGAATTTAATGTTTAACAGCTTCGGTACTTAAATTATCCATCCCTTTCTAAATAAAAAATATCACTATAATTCTCCCAAATCCTAATAATCGCACTTTTTTCTTGTTTGTTTAAGTGACTTAATCTCAGTGATTTACTAGGTTAAATAATGGATCCACACACATATTCCTATATAAAATTAAATTTTGATCACCAACACTTCTTGCTGATCGTTTCATCTTGTTTGAAATTAAAAATGTGTTCCTGCATTAATTATTTCTCACCCATAACCGGTTTCATTCATTGATATCTGTTTTAAACATACATTTGAACAATGGGTACATAAAAAAAAACTGGAAAAACCGCTGTCATCCGTACATATCGCAAGATACATAAAGATCGAGTCAAACGCTTCAAACAATGCCGACGATGATTTTCCGGTGTTCGGTGTATTTGCATTTGACGCGTGTTTTCGTGCGAAATATTTATCCGGCGAACGCGATGATACATTTGAAAGGGATCAGCCGCACGTTAAACGCGCCAAAATAACAAGCGGAAATGTTTTAATGCGGCACTCGAGCGCCCCGTTTTTATTCGACCTCAGGGTGATTTGATTAAATTCAACATGTCCAGTCTGTAATTTAAAATAAAATATATAATAAAAAATAATATTAAAAAAAAACCGTATAGTTGTTTTTTTATTTGAAAAATATACAGTATGCGATTAAAATATTTTAGTTTGTATAGAAATTAAAACAGTTAAACAAGTCTACCACTTCAAAACAATGAATTACAATTATAATCCTAATCAATGTATATTCAAGGTCACTCAAGGTCGTTTAAAGTTATTTAAGGTCATTCAGGTTATTTGATCAAGGTCAAAAAACCTTAAGGTCATATAATTATTCAAGTTAAGTGATTTAAGGTCACTTTAGGTCGTTCACAAATTTATTTAAGATCATTACGGTTAGGAGGGGTAGAACACCTTAAAGCTACCTGATCATTCAAGTTCATCTAAGCGTGATTCAATTTCACTTAAGATCGTCTCAAGTCGTTTAAGTTCATTCAGGTTACCTGTTCAAGGTCACTCGTTAATCTGTTAAAGTCAGTGAGGCTGCTTAAGGTTACCTAAGAACATATAGAGTGATCCAACAATCATCTTAAATAACACAACAATCAATCAATTAATTCATATATTTTGAAATAATACTCACGTGAAAAATAGTGACATTTAAGACCTTCCAACAATTATTATTTATTAAAGGTCATGAATAAAATTGACCAAAATTCATTCAAGATCATCAAACATTAAATTTATGGTGCGTTATTATAATCGAACAATCATTCAAAGTAATTAGGTCATTTATAATTATCCAACAGTCTTTTAAGATGATTTAATGCAATTCATATCCAACGTACTTGATTGTGGTGGCCAGGTCGATGTAATTTATACAGATATTACCAAAGCGTTCGACTGTATGCCACATGATAAGCTTTTCTCTTACTTAAATAAATACAATTTAGCATCGAATTTAGTTTCAGTCTTACAATCATATCTTACGGATAGGCGTCTTTTTGTTAATTACATGGGCTCTAAGTCAAAGCCATTTTTAGGAACGGGTGGTGTACCGCAGGGGTCCAATCTGGGCCCGCTAATGGTTTTGGTATTTATTTTATTTATAAATCAAGTCGCCAGTGTTTTAATCTGCAATGTTTTGAGCTATGCGGATGACATTAAGTTGTGCCGTACTGTAAATAGTGTTTCGGATTGTGTTGTGCTACAGAAGAACTTAGATAATATGTCTGCGTGGTGTGTGGTAAATAACCTAAAAATAAATATCAAAACATGTCGTAATAAAAATGTATTAATGTCTTTTACGATGTAGAAAATCAACAAATAATTAGAAAATAATAATTGTTTAATGTCTATAAATCTTTTTCTAAGGATTATTGAATGATTCCGAATATTCGAATATTTCGAACATCCATTGATTGATTTTCAAGGACAGTCAGATGAAGTTAAATTACTGATTAACTACTAATGAAGGTTTAAATTAAATTACACTTGGTTTATTTCAAAATTTTTCTATATTTACTCGACTAGTTTCGCTTTTTAAGGCATTATCAAGCCTTAATGCCTTAAACAGCGAAACTAGTCGAGTAAATATAGAAAAATTGTGAAACAAACCAAGTGTAATTTAATTTAAACCTTCATTAGTGATAGTTCAAAATGTTTCACCAAGTGATAAATAAGAAAGTGATTCAAGAAAGATGACTGATTAATTTTGGATTTCAATAAGCACTGATTAACGATTGAATGACCTTGAATTATCGTCATTAGTTTATTTAAAAATAATCCAAGAATCATTCAAGTTTCTCTAATCTAAAATTTAATCTTAGTTATGGCCACCCAATGATTTTTGAAAATAATTCCAACAATCATCGAAGGTAGTTTATAATTATCCACACCATTTAATGGCATTTAACGTCATCTGACTAGCAATAAAGGTCATAAAATGGTTATTCAATCTTAATTAAAATAATTCAACAAATAAAACAATCTATTTAACATTCCTATATGTAACTGAAAGTCTTTTGCGGTTATATGTCCACTCAAGGTCATCCAACGATTAATTTAAATATTCAAGGTCACTTACCAATTAAATAAATCATCCTTTAACCAATTAATAGAGTTGCCGTTGTTGGCAGTTATCTATAATGGTCAGTGGTTATCTACACAACCAGGAAGTATAAGTACAACCTTTTAGATGACACCTTAATGATACTTAATCATAATTTAATTAAATAAAATATTTAACTTTGATTATTTTTCGTATTGTATTAACTGGTTGTAAAATATTTTAAAAATCCTTTAATGACCTTAAAATAGAGAGCTTTACCTAGAAAGGTATTGAATGACCCTTAAATTACCTTGAATTACCTTTTGAACGTCTTTTCTCTGTTGCATGACTATAATATTTTTGAATTACCCTATAAATCCTTTAATGATCTTAAATATGTTAGAATGAACAATAAAACATTTTGAATTATCTTTAAATTATCTTTAATAACTTATAGTAGTCATTAGAGAAATATCTTTAACGACCTTTTATGACCCTCTAATAACCATAAACTTAAATTTGAATAACCCTTAGATAAGCAAGAATGTCAGTAGATGATAAAAAAACTACTGCTAATTGCCACCTTTAAACCAACAACTTAAATTATTTCCATTAAAAATTGTCAATTGTCAATGCTAATTATTGGACAATCCTAAAACTTCTTCTAAGGATTATTAGATGACTTCGAATATTTTAAATTATCCTTGAAAGATCCTCAGTTGAACTTACACAACTTCGAATGACTGAGTGTTTTTGTATGATCTTTGTTTAAGACGATTAGATGACATTGAATGATTGTCTTATGACCTTGAATCATCATAATTTATATGGCGCCAGGTAAAGGTGTTGAAATCGTTCATCCTTGCAATTCTTGTAAAGTGCAACTTACATTAAACGACGAAAGTATTTCGTGCTTTTTTGTACAGTGGAATATCATCATGTGTTCTGAACAGGTCGGATTCGGGAAATCCAGAAAACAAAAATTACAAGTGGATATGTTATGCACTTATTACTGAGTCTCCAAAAAATAAATTCGCTTTTCAAAATATATTTAACATGAATATGTTTTTGATTTACCTTAAAATAATTGGTGTAGTCTGAATGGAAACAAAACTTAAACTGGAATCCAAAAAAAAATGAAATTTGCAAGTGGCGATTTGAAAAGTTCTAAACATAAAATCGCTTGCGTAAATAGCTTAAAATTTTCAAAACATATTCACCAAGAATGTGTTTTTGATTAAACTTAAAACAATTGATGTAGTCTGATTGGAAACAAAACACCAACGCTTTAAACACGAATTGAAATAAAATGAAATTTGCAAGTGGCGTTTTAAAAAATTCTAAAAGTAAAATCGCTTGCGTATTTAACTTGAAATTTTAAAAACATATTCATCATAAATGTTTTTTTTTTTATTTACCTTAAAACAATTGATGTAGTATGAATGAAAACAAAATAGCAACGCTTTAAACTTGAATTGAAGAAATTGAAATTTGCAAGGGGCGATTTAAAATTTAAAAAAAAATCGCTTAAGTGAATCGCTTGAAATATTCAAAATATATTTAACATGAATAGGATTTTAATTTACCTTAAAATAATTGGTGTAGTCTGAATGGAAACAAAACACCAACGCTTTAAACTGGAATCCAAAAAAATGAAATTTGCAAGTGGCGATTTGAAAAGCTCTAAAAATAAAATCGCTTGCGTAAATAGCTTAAAATTCTCAAAACATATTCACCAAGAATGTGTTTCTGATTAAACTTAAAACAATTGATGTAGTCTAAGTGGAAACAAAACAGCAACGCTTTAAACTGGAATCGAAGAACATAAAATTGGCAAGTGGCGATTTAAAAGTTTCTGAAATAAAAACGATTTAAATTGATGAAATCATCACAAATGTATTTTTGATTTACCTTAAATTGATGTAGTCAAAAAATTGATGTGGTCTGAGTGGAACCAAAACAACATCGCTTTAAACTGGAATAGAAGAAATTGAAATTTGCAAGTGGCGATTTAAAATTAAAAAAAAAAATAAAAATTGCTTGAAATTTTCAAAATATATTTATGTGTTTTTGATTTAACATAAAATAATTGGTGTAGTGTAAATGGAAACAAAACACCAACGCTTTAAACTCGAACTGAAGAAATTGAAATTGACAAGTGGTGATTTAAAATTTTTTTAAAATAAAATCGCTTGCGTAAATATTTTGAAAGTTTCAAAATATAATCACCACAATTGTATTTGTGATTTACCTATAAAACAATTGATGTGGTCTGTATGGAAACAAAACAGTAACGCTTTAAATTCAAATTGACGAAATTAAAATTTGTAAGTGGCGATTGAAAAATTCCAAAAATAAAATCACTCGCTTAAATGGCTTGAAATTGTAGGACGGGTGGATGTCTTCGATCTTACCCTCCAATTATTGGCATTCGACGAGTGCTGTCATAGAAAAACAAAATTGTTTAATACTCCATTTCACCCTGCAATTATTTAAATTAGCCGAGTTTGTATAAAAAATATTTAATACATCTATTGCCCATTTTCTAATGGTTAAATTGTGAATAGAGGCCACCCACCCTACATATACATCTTTACTCATCTTGAAAATACGCTTTAATTTTCCAAAAAAACATGATCCAAATTACTACGATTCATTTTCGATTCTAAGCCAGTGTTAATATTGCTTATGTAGGGTGGGTGGGTGTTCTCTATCTCACCCTCTAATTATTAAAATTCAACCAGTGTTTTTATAGAAAAAAATCCTCAAAACTCGGTTTTATTTTTTAATTATTTAAATTCAACTAGTTTGTACCGAAAATAATCAATACATCTCTTGCTTATCTTTCAAAGGTTGGATTGTGGATAGAGGCCACCCACCCGCCCTACATATACATATTTATATACCCTGAAATTAGGTTTCAGTTTTCCAAAAAACATTATCCGAATTACTGCAATTAATTCTGGATTTTAATCCAGTGTTTTAGATTGTGTTAACATTGTTTATGTAGGGTGGGTGGGTGGCCACTATCCTATCCTTCATTTATTAAAATTCAACGAGTGTTGTAGAAAAACAAAATTGTCTAACATACCATTTTATCCTTCAATTATTTAAATTCAACTAAATTGTACAGAAAATAATCAATATATTTCTTGCTTATCTTTTAAAGCTTAGATTATGGAATGAGGCCACCCACCCACCCTACATATACACCTTTATTCATCTTGAAAATAGGGTTTAGGTTTCCAAACAAGATCATCTGAATAACTACAATAAATTCTGAATTAGAATCCAGTGTTTTTGTAATTCAGCGAGGTTATAGAGGTTAAAGAAATATTCAACACTTCTCTTGCATATCTTTCAAAGGTTGGATTACAGATATAGGCCACCCACCCACCCTACATTTACATATTTCCACAACCTGAAAATCCGCTCTAGTTTTCTAAAACACATCATCCGAATTACTACAATTAATTCTGGATTTAAATTCAGTGTTTTTGATTGGGTTAACTTTGTATATGTAGGGTGGGTGGGTGGCCACTATCCTATCCTTCAATCATCAAAATTCAACGAGTGTTGTCGTAGAAAATTAAAATTGTTTAATACTCTATTTTATCTTCCAATTATTTAAATTTAACAAGTTTGAACAGAAAATAATCAATACATCTCTTGCTTATCTTTCAAATGTTAGATTGTGAATAGAGTCTGAAATGTAACTGTAATTGCGCTGGAAATAACGATGAAAGGAACATCATATTGAACACGTCAGTTGATATGGTTAAAAATATTGAAAATAAAATTATAACCTCAAATGAAAATGCAATAAACAACCCAGTGCCTAAACCAGATGCTCCAATTTCTACAAAAGGAAAGACATTAATTAGGTCTTTTAAACAAATGAGGACAGTTAAATCTGCAAATCCAGAAAATACAACGGAAGATAGTTCGGAAATTCTGCAAGAAATACCAACCAAAAATCCATATTCGGAGGTGATCACAAAACCAACAGAAACCACGTATCAACGGCGATTTTATTAAATGAATGTAGCGAAGTTTTCATGGACTCGGAACCGGATTTTAAGCTGGTAACGAGGAGAACAAACGTCAGAAAAAAACAAAAATATCAACACAATTCACGGCAGTAAAGAAAAATCCACATGTAACCAAATTGGGCCACTTACATATGAACAGAGTTAATCCAGAAGTATCAAACAATATTTGATTTTTTTCTTTACATGGCCACTTAAAGAAATATTCTAACAATTAAAATACATTCAAAAACTACTTAACAATTTAGAGTAATAAACAACAGTTCATATAAAATATCGGATCCGATCAATAAAGTTTCAGATTTAAAGATCCATCTCTTTGGCCGTAAATATTTTTTTTTACGTGACTAGTGAAGAAGTCAGAAACGTAAATAATAGTAATACATATCAGCATTTTAATTTTAGTAGAAACGGAAAAAATGATAAAAATAATCACTCAATAATAAAGCTAGGGAAATTAAATCATTTTTATCGACGGAAAATAATTATACTTTTTTTACTGAATATTGGCTGATTTCAGATAACACAAATTTTGTTCAGATTGTAGATTATAAATGTGTTTCATATTTTTGTAGATCTAATATGTTACATGGAGGAACAGCTATTTATGCACAAAATCCAATACCTTGTTTTAACAGGGAAGATATCGTCAAACTTTCTGTTGAACGTGATTGTGACATATCGCAAATTCAATCTTTAGGTCCTAATACTGTTATCATTAGAATTTATAAAGCGCCAACTTCTAGTTTCAATAAGTTTTTATACACAACGGAAAATGGAAAAACTATTTGCGTTTAATAATTCAAAAACAGTTATAACTGTTAATTTTGACAATAAGAATTTATTCCGTTCAAACTTTGCAGATGTTTATATATGTAATAGTTTTAAAACCTTAGTCTCGAATACTCGCGGTATCGACAATATAATATCTAATATAGAGTGAGATGACATCAATTCTTCTTCACAAATCTTCTTCCAAGGATTATTAAATAACTCTGAACATTTGGATGACCGCCGGATGACCTTGAAAGATGGTTAGATGTTCTTAAATAACTATAGATGACGTCAATTTCTTTATCTCCAATATCTGTTTCAGGAACCACCACTTTCGTACTTCATGTTACTGTCAACCATCCACATTCCCCATTTTTCTCTCATTATCCACCACTCTTTCCTCGCCTTTCTCTGCATCCACTTGATATGTTCCTCATAACCTCCTGAACTCCTATACATGAAACCTTGATACTTGAACACTTACACTCTTTGGAATGACTCTCCTTTTCATTCTAATTTTTTTATCGTTCCCTTCTTTTCTGTATTCCTAAATTTCATTCAATTAATTTATCCAATATTTATCTTTTATCTTTTATTCCTTCTCACTCCCTCGCTATACAAACCTTACTTCCCCCAATGACCCTCCTCCCGGTTGGTTTCTTAACACCTACTTTTTTTCTTAATTGTTAGATTTCAGCTCTTTTGGATGGCAGTGAGATATGTATGTGATACTGTTCAGCATTTGTTGATGATCTCGTTTTATAGAATGCCACCTAGATTCTTTTAAGAAGTAGTCTTCCTAGCTTCTTTGAGTTATTTCACTCCGTCTCATTTATGATACGTAGGTAAATTTATTCTAAAACCAAAAAAGCAAGCTGCTGTTATCTTAAAAGATAAATCATTTCAAATATTTTCTATTTAGTTAAGAGTTTTTTTATGATGGAGTCTATTAGGCACGTCTATTTCTTCCTTCTATTTTTTTTAGTAAACTTAAAATCAGATTAAATAAACGTTGCCATTCAATTCCTATCTCTTTATATGTAGATCTATACCTGCATCCTTGATAAATTTGATTACTTCAATGATTCTTCTTCTATCTGCATTAATTCTCTTGTTACCAAAGCCCCTGCAAAAATTGCATCAAATATTAAATTTAAATTTAGTCATAAATTTCATTTTGTTTAAACGCAAATCCTGTATAGAACAGTTGCAATAACATGTATATAAGGTAAATTCGAATACAATCCATTAAACACCCTTAAATATCATGTTTATAACTTTGTATAACACATATATATCCTACACTTAATTACCCAACTTGTAGCTTCCACACCGAAACGCCGGTACATTAGTGTTTCAAACCTCGGCCAGTGATATTTCATCCCGCAGTTTAACAGCTGAGAAATTAATAACTCAGTTTTATCAGCTCCACCGCTGTCTGAATAAAACCGCAAAAAGTCATTACAGTCGAACGCACAAAACCGCGAGCCCGGGGCGAAACTATAAAACTGTTCCGCCAAAGTTTCGACGATTAATCCACGCTCACTCAAAACTTTTTAAAGCCATACGTAACTTATTAATACCAGTTAATTTAAGTATGAATAATTTAGATATAATTTCCAAGTATTATTGATATTTATATATACAAAAATCTTTATTTGGACACATTTACAATACATATTAACATTTAACATACAAATAAATAAATGGTGTTAGTCCGTCTGGGCTATAGACCTGAGGTCTTTCAGCCCTTGTCTTGAAATTGATATTTATTTTCTTAGAATATTATAAATGTTTCAAAATTATTTCACCTCCAAAAAATGATGATGTGGCCATCATAGTACTTCCTCTACATATATATTCTATATAAGAAATGTAAAAATTCAGTTCTAAATTTCTTTTCATGTAGAAATTTAAAAAAAAAGATTTTTCATTCAAATTAAAATAATGAAATATTTAATTATTAATATAGAATAGTTTCGTTATTACTAGCGTGTTTTTAATTAGAGCTAATTTTATAATTACAATAAAATTGAAATAAAACAACACAGTTGAAAGGATTTTATATTTATTGTTGAGAACAGTGTTCAACAATAAATGTGAAACCCTCTGAACTGTGTTGATTTATTTCAATGTATTATGGAGTTTCATTAAATATCCACCTCGTCAGTTTAATACCATAAAATTGTTAATAATTAAAATTATGAAATGTTTTCATATTTTTTAATTATTCGTTAATTTTCTACATCGAAAATACATTTTATCAATAAAATCGTTATTTTGTGTGATACTTGCAATGAGTAAATGACACAAGTTTACGATTGATACTTGCAAAGTAACAATTTTATTCTAATTATAATACCACGCAGAAAAAGCCTCTAAAATCAAATATTTTGAGATACTTTTTAATTATTTTTTTTTTTTTCTAAATTAAATGTTTAAACATTTAATGTACAATAAGCACCATAATATTTGGTATTTGATTAAAACCGTGCATAATTAAATACAATCCCATTTATGGTTTCGCCGCCCTAAGAAGCCTTATAAATGATTTAGTTTAGGGCGGGAGCTATTAATTAACCCTCGCGTATGCAAATGGTCTTCGTAATTACTTCAGCGTTGTGGAACTTCCCTGATTACATTCATTATTGCACCGAAAATTACTAAATGCACTAATCCAAGAAACAATATAATTATTCGGCGAACTTAATCGTCATCTAAAAACACAAGTAAAATTAACTTTTGAAGATACTACCCAAATAAATTTTAAACTAACTTATTGTACTTACTACCAACTAAAAAAATTATTTGAAATTAATCAATTATTTTATTGACTTACTTTAATTATGATATTCTCTCGTACACTTTACCTACTTCAATATTTTTTTAAATTTAATTTGTTAATTTAGCTCAATTTTAACCGGCCTCGAATATTTCATAAATATTTGTTATATTTTATTTAAGACGCACCAATCATTGAGCCTGTTTAAGTCTTGTTAAAGAACTGAAGAGTATTTGTGTCAGATAGTTAAGTGAATATTTCAAGACAGTTAGACGTCATTTATAAAATATTGAAGAGCACAGGGCCAAAGTATAAACCCTGTGGAACAGCTGAAATTATAGGAATAACACGAGAATAATAGTTTCCAATTTGAGTTCTTTCCCTCAAGTAAAAGCAGATCTAATCGACGATTAAGTTGTGTATCCCAAGCTTGTACAATTTATATAATAACACCCCTTGATGTTTCGATCAAAATTTTAACTATGGAAAATATTCCTGCCATTTTTTCAAAATATTAACTGTTTTTACATTTTTCACTGTATTTAACACTATTTCAAATCTTGAAGTTTTTAAAGCTGGATTTAAAATGCGTAAACAATTGTTGAAACTTGATCAAAGTGAAATTTTCATAAAAGAATATTACACAAAAAAATCCTTTTGTACATCAATTGTTTCTTCTTGAGAATTTTTTTTTTAATTTTAAAAATGTTTTTAATTATTTTATTTTTAACAAATTCCAAATGTTTTAGTATTTGAAATGTTTCTTTTACCTTTTTAATGGAATTTAAACTAGTTTTCTAACAATTTTCTTAGAAAAGTTAAGAATATTTCAAATAACATCTTTACACGTTTAACACAAATTTTTTGATAAAGTGGTTTGTCACAATTTAATTTCTTTATTTGAATAAAATTTCAATTGAGATTTTTTTTAGGTTTTAACTTCGTCTTACAAAATTTCAAACCATCTTTTTTTAGAATTTCATTTATGAAATTAAAAATTAAAATGTTAAAAAAAATGATTTCGTAATTTTTTTCTTGTCAGATTCACTGGTTTTTATTTAAGTCAAATTTTAACTAGTTTTTATTTTTTAAACTGATTTTATCAAAAAATTTTAAGTAAAATTTTCAATTTTAGAAAAAAAAAATTAAGTTGACTATAATAAGTTATTTATTATTAATAAAAATTATAGTGATAAAGTTTTATGAAAAAACTAAAAATGTTACATGTCTTAAATCAGTTTCATTTATTTTAATTTGTTTCACTTCTGGTGAAAATTTTTATTTTCAATAGTTAAGAATTAAAATTCAAATAATTGAATTTTGTTAATATTTCAACTGTTTTTTTTTTCTTTGCTAAACAAACGAGTAAAATTTTAAATCAAAACAAATTTCTTAAATTCTTTGCTTAAATACTCAAGCATTTTTAAAATTAATAGTTAAAAAGAATAAAACTTATACATTCCTAGAAATAATTTAAAAGAAAATGCTGTAACATATTTTTATTATCAGAATTCAATTGTTTTTATTTTAGTGAAATATCAACTGAGAAAGTTTTGATCTAAAGTACAAATTAATAAAATATTAATTTTACACGAGTGGTTTCAAGATTTTAAACTGTTTTTACAATATTACAACTCATTTATGGAAGGTATTTTGTAAAAATTTGACATTTAAAATTATTGGAAAAATAATTAAGTAGAGAAGTTTAACTGGTAAACATTAGATTAAAATACTTAGAAACTTTCTTTACTATGTTATTTGTATTATTGGTTACAAATAAAATAGTAAATAAAGGTTTCTAACTTTTTAGTCAAGAATTCTTGAAAAAACTAAAAATTTCTTTAAAAAAGTATTCTATTCTAAGAAAAATCTCACCAGTATGCACATGCTCTTATTTCAGTAAATATTAAACTAGACATTTTAAAGTATTAACTGTTTTTATGTGTTTTTTAACTGGTTTTACAAAATTTAAGAATTTAAGAGTTAAAATTTTATAAAAAAACATTTAGAAAGTAACATAAAACTGTTGAAAATTTAAAATACTATAAAGGTGCCATCTATTTTTTAAGGGTTGCACTAGAATTTGGTTTGAGTGGATACCCGCCGGCGGTGATGAGCTTCAAAATATATCGAAACCGGTCTATGGTTGCTGTTGACGGGGAATAATATTTATATATTTAATATCTGTCTTTTGTAAAAATCTTAAACTATGATAAAATTTTATGACTTTTGCAAAACTTTCTACTCTATTTAACCAAGTTTTTAAACAATTTTCAATTGTTAAAAAAAATGAACAATTTTTTATAAACGTTTTTTAAATTATTAAGTTTCCATGAATGAGATTCTGATTCTGAGAATTTAATTTTCGATTTTTTTTATCACTATTAACTTGCTTTTGAAATCGAGACTGCGAGATCAAGTTTTACTGCTGAGTTTTGAATTTTTTTTCATTACTGAGGCACTATCACCACTTACTTGAAAAACGTTACAACGATAGAAAAAACAGTAGACATTGGCTAATGTGAAAAAGGAAAAGAAACATTTTTAAAAATGAAACTTTAAATAAAACAGGTTTGAATAATTCGTAATTAACGAGTTTGCAAAAAACAAACGAATGATTTTGAAAATAAAAGACAGTTAAAAAGATTAAAATCTGTATGAAAAGCTCAAAGCTGTATAAATTGGTGTAAACAGCTGGAATTTAAATAATAATCAAAAACAATTGCCTTTTTCTAAAATAATTGAAATTTCTTCCAAAAAAATTAACTTAATATAATCAAATCGAAAATAAAAATCAATTAGAAATTTGTTACAAAACTATTTCTGAAAAAAAAAAACAATTAAAATTTTAGTAAAATAAGATTGAAGTTACTTAAAAAAAAGCAGTTAGAAACTTAAAACAGTTGAATGAAAATTTTGAGATTATTAAATTTTAGAAAAAATTGAAAAAAATCTTCTAATAAAAGGCAGTTGAAAATGAAAACTAAAACAAAAAATACTGAAATTTGGTTGGATTTTTTACAAAATTAATAAGAAATTAATTATATAAATTCAGATAATCTATGTTTAACTTGAATTTATGTTTAACTTTCTTTTCTTAGCTAAGCTAGCAGTGGTTTACTAAAATTTCAATTGTTAAAACATTTATTTTGAAAGTTATTAATTGTATTTGAGTAAATTTTCAATTTCTCTTTTATACTAAAAAAAAATATTATTTTATTTTTTAAAGCAAATTTTAATTACGAAAGATTATATTTATATGTCTACTTCTTCTGACTATTTGAAAGATTTTACCTAACTTTGAGAAATTTCTATTGGTTTTTTGTTTGGTAATTGAGTGTTAACAAATTTTAATTGTTTTTAATCTGGTAAAATATTTTAATTTTTCTGTTTTTTTATTACCTTAGAAAATATAAAAATAATTATAAAACCAATGATTTTTTCGCTGGTAGTGTTATTATACAAAACCTCGTTTATTTATATATCATCTTGCTATACATTGGTAAATTTTCTCTGGTTTAAATGTTTCTGTATTCTTCCGAATATCTTCGTCTGCCCACAGTTCCTCTGGTAATTCGGCTATGGTCTTAACGGACAAGTGAATCTGACTAGAGCTCTTCAGGTGGCCTAGATAAAAAATCGACAATGGAGTTCGCCTCCCCTCTGATATCCTCCATGGTGAGATTGAAATGTTTTAGTTCAAGACCCTATTTTATGAGAATATTTTGAATGATTTTATTGACATTCTCCTTTGAAGAGAGCGGCAATCTATTAGTGTGATAGAGGGGCTTTCCTTTATATCCCGGTAAAGTCTTTAGACTGTTAATATGACATTGGAAGCATTCACTCATGTTTCGCTGTTGTGATTTATTTCAAGTTTCTTTAAGAAGATAGCAGGAGTCTTCAACATTTTTTATATTTTTTTTTATCTTACATAAACGCTGCTTTTGTAGCGTAGGAGCTTTCATAATTTCTTAGTCCATGAGGCTAGTTAGTGTTCGGTAATGAAGCCTCGAATGTTTTTTGCTTTGTGTGATTTCTGCGATATGCACATTATGTTTTGACAAAGATGTCCTCTGCATATCTTATGCTTGAAACTCCCATTGATGCCCAACATAAACTTAGAGATATCATATTGTTAGACACTTTTAGAAAAATAAAACCTAAAAAGACTAGAGGAAAGTTCAAGCTAAAAATTAGAATGAGAAACAGCTATCTACGCACTAGAATATCTAGTTTGGGTGAGTTAATGCACGCTCAGCAAATCTACCAAAAGGATTACAGAAAAGTTTACGCCAAAACGAGATGGGCCATACTTCATATTCTCTGCCTAGGAATCATGTTCATATAAAATCAGCCTTGTTGGCTTCTTATTATTTGTTTATATGTTTATTTTGTATTCTGTGCCAGTAGAAAATAATTAAATAATTACATTAAGGTAAAAAATACAATTTTATTAAAATTTCATAGTTTTTAGTACATTAGTTCTCACCTTCTACAAATATAAATTTTCTTTGCATAAAATATAATTTTGAATAAAAAAGAAATTTTGGAAAATAACATTTTCTAAAATTTACTCTGCATTAAATGTAATCGTTTGTAAATCGATTTTCTAAAAATTCAATTTGAATGCATTTTCTTTCTGAGGAGTAAAGATTGTAAAGAGCAAGGGCGACTATGGATCCTTGAGGAACAAGTTTGTAACTATTTATTAACAACATTCCAATTTTGTTATATGGAAAATCAAACTACTCTAAATTTGATTTTTTCTTTCCTTTTATCGAAGTAAATTCAATTAATCTTGACTAAGAAACGTAATAAAAACTCAATAAACAGATAATGTTTTTATTTTTACAGTAAAATGAATAATTCATTAAAAAGGTAAGAAATTTTCAAAACGAGGCAAATAATTTTAAAACAAGCTTTAAAAATGTTTATTAATGCATAATTCGAACTAATTTGAATTTTACTCATTTTTCTTGACAAGAAAACAGTTGATAATTTATCAAAATAAAAACTATTGAAATTTAATAAAAACTATATTTTCCTTTTTAAAAGAAATGGAAATGGGAACAAATTGTTTAGATAAAGAGAAAAGAAACAGATAAAATCAATTATAACTCTGTTAAAATTAGCTGAATAGTTGCAACAATATATTTTCAAATACAAATTTGCTCCGAAAATAAACTTTAAAACTTTGGAACAAACAAATAATTGAAAATTGGTTTTAAAAAGTACTCCAAAAAACATTTAAATTCATCTTTGAAAGTTGTTGCCAAAATAACAAATATTGTTTTTAAGAAAACAGTTGGAAAGTAACTCAATGTTTATTTATCATGATGATTACGACCGTTACTACCTGGTAATTCATAATCCATAGTATTTTTTATTCAGTGCCTATAGTTAAATTTTCGCTATAATATAGTTTTATTCATTTCATTAACTGAGGAACTTTAATTTTGTCAAAAATTTAATTTTCATGAAAAGCAATTTTAAACTTGTTTTTTTTTTCTATATATTTGACAAGAAAAAAAAAAACAACTAAAGTAAAGAAGGTGGAACAAAATTAAAAAAATAAATATTCAAATTTAATAAATAATTTAAAAAAAATAAATCTCAATTTCTTAAAAAGTTTAAAAACATTTACAAAGAAAAATAAATGATTTTCAAAAAACAGTTAAAAAATCCGCAAAATAGCTATAAGCTTTTATAAATACATTTTGAATAAATAAAAATATTTTTTTTTACAATTTAATTTTCTTTTTCTAAAATATTCGAAATTTTACAAACTTAATAATAGTTTTATTTTTAGAATAAGTGAAACATTTTATATGAAGAAACTCTTTTAATTAGTTAAAGCAATCGCGTCAATTGTTTTTTAGCAAAATTGTTTGAATTTTTACTGAAATTTAAAATTATTATTTTTTCTTTATTTTCTTAACGAGAATTGGCAAAATTTTTAACCAGTTAAAATTTTTTCCCAACAAAAAATGATTCTTAAAAAAGAAACTTAAGACTAAAATATTTGGTTTCTTATAAGAAAATTATGTATGAAAAGTAAAACATTTTTTTTTGATAAAGTGCTTTGTCTGATTTTAATTTTTTCATTTCAATAAAGTTTTAATTGGGTTTGCTTTAAAGTTATTAACATCTTATAAAATTTCAAATCATTTTTTTATAATTTCATTTGTAAAAGCGTACTAGTAGAAATTAAAAATTTGGAAAAAAACAAGTATAAAAATTCTTTTTTCTCATCAAATTAACTAGTTTTCTTGAAGTATTTTTTTTTTAAATTTTTAAACTGATTTTAACAAATTTTCTAAACATCTTTAATTAAAATTTAAATTTTTAATTTCAGAAAAAAAAATTCAAGTGAAAAATAATCAAAACAAATAAAATATTCTTTATTTGGAGGTGTCATAAAAATTACATACAAATTGAAATAGTCTCAGATTTCGATATAAAATAGACGATAGATACAAGGTGACAAATAAAAAATGGCCAATGATATATGGTAGATGATTTAAGATAGTTGATAGGTGACAGATTCAAAACATAGTTTTCTTGTCGTCCCTAATGACAGATGGTAAATGATAGATGCTCTATGATGACAGGAAAATTGTCGGTGGTAAATAATAATTGATAGAAAAAAACATTTATTCATGTCATACATACTGACACATGACTAATAGAAGATGACAAATGATAGCTGACAGATGATAGATGACCGATGATAACTGACCGATGATAACTGACAGATAACAGATGAATCATAATGATGGTTGCGACCGTTACTATGTGGTAATTCATAATGAACACTGAATAAAACACTTACTATGTTTTTAACCACTATAATTATAGTGGTTAAAAACATAGTAAGTGTTTTATTCAGTGTTCAGATAACAGATGATTGATGATGAACGATAAATGATGGATAACTTATGTCACTTGATAGATGAAAAAATTGAACATATTTTTCATACAATAAATACATTTATTAGTGACAATGTCATATAACCGAATAGATGATAATTTATTATAGTTGACAAATAATATTTTTTCTTGCCATGCATGTTAACACATAAGATATGACAAATGATAGATTGCAGCTGGAAGCTAACAGGTGCAACAATAGATTATTTCTGAAAAAAATGGTTGGAAATTCTGGAAAACAAGAAATTCTTTTCCTCTAAGAAAAATTGCAACTAAAAATCTGAAGAAGGAATTATTTGAAAATTCTAATCTTCGAAAAAATTATCTTTTTAGCAAAAATGGTAGAAAATATGTTTGAAAATATCAAAATTATAGAACTATTGAAGACACTTTTCTGCACTTGGAACAAATATTCCTGGAAAAGAATTCCCGAATAATTAGAATTTGATAAAAAAGAAATTAGAATTTCCAAAATATATTTTCATAAATAAATTGCACAAAACTCAAGAATCCTCGAAGGAAATTAACACCACTTTGAATAAATATTCCTGGGTAAAAAAAAAATTGTAGAAAATTCAGGAAAACTAAAAATTCTTAAACACATTTTTACAATCTGGAAGGAAAATTGTTTGGAAATTGTAAAAATCTGAAAAAGAAATCATTGGAAAATTCTTTAATACTGGAAGAAATAATTTTCCTAGCAGAATGGTTAAAATGGTTCAAAATTGTGGAAAATTTTAGTACCTTCAAAGATGTTTTTGTACTCTGAAAGAGAAATTGTTTGAAAAGTCTAGGGGCTTTCCCCTAATTTCCTTCCATCAAAGGATGTCAAAAAAATTTGGAGCCCTCAAAGGAACTTTTCACCATTTGAAAAAAATATTCCTGGAAAAAATCCCGAAATATAAGAAATTATTAGAAAATTTCAAAACTATTTTTGCAGACTGAAATAAAATTCTTTTAGAAAACTCAATGATTATTGAAGAATTGAAGAATATTTTCACAATTTTGAAGAAATATTATTCCTGAAAGAAAGTAGTTAAAAATCCTGGTAAACGAAAAATTGTTAATAAAGAAAATCTTGAAGAGAATTTCTTTGGAACATCTAAAAATCTGATGAAGAAATGACTGGAATAATCTAGAATTATCTTCATAGCAAATATAGTGGGAAATTATTATTGTAAAATTAGTATTAAATTGCTGGAAAATTTTTGAACCTTCAAGGAAAATTGGTTGCAATCTGTTAGAGTGAAATTGCTTGAAAATTCTAAAGGTCTGGATAAGAAATTTTTGAAAACTTTATAATCATCAATGGATTGGTAGAAACATTCCTGGAAATTGCTGCAAAACTTTAGTACTCTGGAAGAAACCTTTCATCATTTGGAAGAAATATTCCCGAATTGTGTGAATTTAAAAAAATACAGTCGAAAATTTTAAAAATCGTTAGAAAATTCTCACAATTATGAAGAGCTGTAAAAAAATCTGGAAAACAAGAAATTTGTAGAACCTCTAAAAATTACTGCAATTTAGAAGAGAAATTATTCGGAGATTCTAAAAACCAAAGAAGAAATTAGTGGAAAATGCTACAATCTTAGAAGAAATTATTTTGCTAACAGAAAAAAAAAATACAATCTAGAAAAGACAAGAAAATTCTTAAAGTCTGAAGGAGATATAGTCGGAAAACTTCAGTACCCCCGAAGAAACTTTCAGCACCCAGAAGAAATATTGCTGGAAGAAAATTACCGACCAATTAGAAATTATCTTTCTAGCAAAAATGGTAGAAAATACTAAAAGTGTAGAGGAGAAATTGTTCTAAAACATTAGAACTATTGAAGAAACTTTTCTGCACTTGGAACAAATATTCCTGAAAAAGAATTACCGAAAAATTAGAATTTGATTTAAAAAAAAATAGAATTTCCAAAATACATTTTTGTAAATAAATTGCACGAAAATGCTACTAAAAAACTCAAGTATCCTCGAAGAAAATTAACATCACTTTGAATAAATATTCCTGGGTAAAAAATAGTAGAAAATTCAGGAAAACTAAAAATTATTACAAGTTCCTAAACACATTTTTACAATCTCGAAGGAAAAATCCTCCGAAATTTTTAAAATATTGTAAAAATGTGTTTAAGAACTTGTAATAATTTTTAGTCCAAATCAATGGAAAAATCTTTAATACTCGGAGAAATAATTTTTCTTGCAAGAATCGTTGAAAGTTATGTCAAAAGGTTAAGAATTTCTGGATAATTTTAGTACCTTCAAAGATCTTTTTGTACTCTGGAAGAGAAATTATTTGAAAAGTCTAGGGGAGAGGTTGTCAAAAAACGTTGGAACCTTTAAAGAAACTTTTCAGAGTTTGATAGAAATATTCCTGGGAAAAATCCAGAAATATAAGAAATTATTAGAAAATTACAAAACTATTTTTAATAAAAGTAAAGTAATGTAAAGTATATTTACGGATATCCTTTTTACAAAATTAATACAACACAGTTTTTCCTAAAACTTAAACCTACGTTATAAATCAATACTAAATTCTTATTTAATACACATAAATGATGCTCTTAAGTTTGGCTACAAAATTACATTGTGAAATTCCAAAAATATCTAGTTCATTATGGTACTGATTAACCATATGTACAATGCGGGATATTGGACTATTTATTGCATAATTTGTTCTATGAAATTCAACATTAAGCAAAGGCGCAAATCTTGTAAACCGTAATGGGATGTACAAGTTGAACATAGTAAGAATAACAGAACTTTTCACTGACCCATTGACAACTTTAAAAGCAAACATTAAGTGAGAATATTCTCTGCGAGATGTTAACATTGGCAATTTGAAAAACGACAAGATTTCAGGGTAATTATTACTAGCAAAAGTAATATTATTCTTAAAGCACAAATATTTAATAAATTTTCTCTGAATCAATTCTAATCGATCTATATACTTAATGTACATGGATGACCATATGATACAACAGTAATCCAATATGGATCTGACATAGGAAGAATATAAAAGAATAATACAATGATTGTTTCGAAATTGTGCCGTGTTTCTTTTAATGAATCCAAGCATTCTCAAGGCTTTAGCAACAATAGCATCGATGTGTTGCGAAAATGATAGTTGGTGGTCCAGTAACACTCCTAAGTCATTGATTCTATTAACCGTTTCTCAACGTTCAGTGCTTATCCGGTAAGATGATGTGGGTATATCTTGTCGAGTAAATATTATCACCTTGCATTTTCCAATATTCAATTCCATGGAATTATTATGACACCATTCTGTGAGCGCATTTAGATCCTCTTGAAGTAGGATTTCATCTTGTAGGGAAGTTATCCGGATATATATATCTTGAGGTCATCTGCAAATAGCAAATATTTAGTCTTGAAACTATTTCCAATATCGTTAACAAACAAATTTAAGATGATTGGTCCCAGGTAAGATCCTTGTGGGATACCTGAAGTCACTAGAAATTAACTGGATGCAGAACCATTGCGTATAACCTGCTCAAACCGATTTGCCAGGTATGATTCAATCCACAACAAAAGTTTTCCATCAAACCATATAGCCCTAAATTTACATATAAATGTGTGTGGCTCACTCGATCATAGGCCTTTGCGAAGTCCGCATTGATAGCGTGTATAGGAAAGCCTGATTCAATTGGTAAATAAAAAAAGATTTGTTGTTGTCTATTCTAAAAAAAATATTGGAAAATACAAATACTAATAAATAAATTAGTGACAAATTAAAGAAGAATTTCCAGAATAATACCAGAAATGATTAAGAGACGTTCTACAAATGACCTAGGAAATTTCAAAAAATGTAGATAATTAAATGCTTAATTCTGAAGGCTTTTAACTTGAATATTATGAAGCATTATTTTGACTCCTTCTTGATTTATCGAAATTAGTGAATAATTAGTGAATAATTTTTGAAACATAAAAAAATATGTTGAGGAATTCTGAATGCCTGGATGATAATGGCAGAATCATATTCTCAAAAAGAAAACTGCCTAAGAATTCTACCGCTACGAAGCTTCTAGAAGCTTTGAAAGAAAATTTACAAAAATATTTTATGAACCTGAAAAGAAAATTACTGACAAGTCAAGGTCATTTAATGATCCTTCAAAGAGACTGAATTGCACAGCTGCACCTATTAAAAATAATTTTAAAATAAATAATAAATAATCCTAGAATTATGAATTAAACGATAAAGAAATGCTAGAAAATTCAATAAATCTAGAACTAAAATTATTCACTTTGGTAACTTTTCGTAAATACAATCGTATTGCAAAGTGAATAAGAATATGAACTTTCAACAATTAACGGCCTCAACTATTCAGTTATTCAGAACTAAAATTGCTAACAAGATCTAAAACCATTGAATAAAATTAAAAGAATAATTCATCAAAATTTAGACAAATATTGTTGATGGAAACACTTTAAATAAGAATCATTCAAACTAATATGAGTTCATCTAGAGTTAATGAAAATTAAATACTAGTCATTCAAGATCTTTTAAGTTTATATGATTATTGAAAATCATTTAATGATCCTTCAAGGTCACAAAATTGCACAGCTGCACGGTTTGGAAATGGTCGAAAATGAAAAATACTAGAATTTAAGACGAACAGACAGTCATTCAAAGTCTTTTAAGGTCATACAACGACTATACGAGGTCATTTGATGATCCTTTATGGTCACGGTCGCAAAGAGAAGAGTCTGGTAAAATGATATAGGAAATGCTAGAAAATTCAATAAATTTGGAAGAGAAATTGCTAAAAATCTGAAACCTTCGAAGAAAATTCATAAAATTCAGAAGAATAATTCATGAAAATATTCTTGGTGGAAAACTTTTCATTAAATTCATTTAAGGTGGTCAGAGTTCATTTAGGGTTAATAAATACATATAATAGTTTACCAGATCAATTAGATTAGTAACAGTAACTATTCAAGGTCATTTTATAATCCTTCAAGATCACAAAATTGTAGAGAAAATAAATAATACCAGATTCCATGGCTAAAAGTTAAATATAACTACAATGTCCTATTACAAAAAATTAATATTTTATAAGAATCTAAATATTTTTAGCAGTTTTTTTTGCAAGTTTTTAACTGCTTTTTTTGGAAAATGCAAACTAAATTTTACCTGTTTTTTTTTAGACAAATAATAACAGTTCAATGTCAGATTTATCCAATCTGACAATAGGAAATCAAATTTTATTGATATGTTGGAGAAAACTAATTGTTGATTTTCCCACGAGGTTTAAAAATATAATCGACAACATAGTTTCTAATACATTGCATAGTAAAACCTATTGAAACATGATTATAGTATCTCAAAGGTATAACCTTTTCTATTGACCATTGTTCATCAATTCGACAAGTTATATAATTTATAAAAAAAACTTCGGCCCATTATGCTATAGAATGGAAAAAATGTGACTTACCTAAAACTAATGTTAACTTACTAATTAATAATTTTCATAACTTGTTTATTCACAACTTTGAATCTGATATTCCACAAAAATATATTGCATTATAAAATAAGAAAGACACAATCAAATGGTTCAGTAAAGAATGAAGCGATATTAGTGATAACTTGAATGAATTATTATTATTTATCACGCTACAGAACTTAAAGCTGCTGCTAACCAGAGCTCAGAAATTATGTTTATTTAATTTTCTAGCCACTTTGGCGCTAAGCTTTCTGGAATTTCCATATGTCGCAGATTTTTTAGGAGCGGCGCATTGAACTTGATTTAAAATACGCGGCAATAAATTTAAATTTAAGCTGCCAAATTAAAACTGCTAACTGTGGAAAACTAGAGTATTTTTTTAGAAAAGGAGTTTGGGGGGAAAAAGAAATAAAAAAAAAATTCTAAAAAAGTGTACATTGAACAATAAAACATATGTCAAAATAGGTTAAATCAGATTTTACTACAACTAAATCAATAACAAACCATTCGTCAACATAGAGATTTTTTATTAAAATAAAAAAACTACCGAATATCCTATTTTGTTCAAAAGTTGTACACTGGTGCGAATATTATGTGTTGCACTATTGCTAAGATCATCAATGTTATTTATCTCTGTATTAATATTGTTATCAGAGCCACTTGAAATAATTATATTGTCAATTTTGTTGGTAAGAGTGCAGAAATCACTATTTGAGGTGGGATTTTGTAACGTTGAAGTTGTTGGAAGAATTTATAGTTTAAGCCAGAGATTTCTTTTTCTAGGTTATTAAATTTACTTGAAATTTATTACATAGTTGCAATTTGTGACTTAAAGAATTGTTCAAGTCATAAGAAATTGTTAGAAAATTACAAAACTATTTTTGCAGACTGAAATAAAATTCTAAAATTCTTCTAAAAACTCAATGATTCTTGAAGAATATTTTCACAATTTTGAAGAAATATTCCTGGAAGGTTAGGCAGAAAGACCCCTGGTCGATAGCCTTTTGACGAACTAACTCACTAACACATCATCCATTATTCATTATTTAAATGTAAATATGTATAGTTTGTCAATAAAAATGTGTATATATATATTCCTGGAAGAAAGTAGTTAAAAATCCTGATAAATGAGAAATTGCTATTAAAGAAAAAATAATTTATATGGAACTTCTACAAATCTGATGAAGAAATGACTTAAATATTCTAGAATCCGTGAATAAATGATCTTCCTAGCAAATATAGTAATACATTTTAATAATATGAGGAATTGCTAGAAAATTTTAGAACCTCCAAGAAAATTGGTTGCAATCTGTTAGAGTGAAATTGCTTGAAAATTCTAAAGGTCTTCATAAGAAATTTTTTGAAAACTTTATAATCCTCAAAGAAAATTTGCACCATTTGGAGAATCAGTGCTGAAAATTGCCGTAAAACTTTAGTACTCTCGAAGAAACCTTTTAGCATTTGGAAGAAATTGGTTAATCATTTAAAGAAAAATCCAGGAAAAGAGCTTTAAAAATATCTGGAAAACAAAAAATTTGTAGAACCTCTAAAAATTACTGCAATCTAGAAGAGAAATTATTCGAAGATTCTAAAAACCAAAGAAGAAATTAGTGGAAAATTCTACAATCTTAGAAGAAATTATTTTGCTAACAGAAAAAAAAAATTACAATATAGTAAAGAAATTGTTTAAAAATTCTTAAAGTCTGAAGGAGATATTATCGAAAAACTTCAGTACCCCCGAAGAATCTTTCAGCACTCTGAAGAAATATTGCTGGAAGAAAATTACCGATAAATTAGAAATTGATAAATAAAAATTGTGCAGATAAATTGCTCGAAAATTCTAACAGTCTGCTGGAAAGGTCAATAATTCTTGAACAAATTTCTCACCATTTTTATGAAATATTCCTGGAAAAAGAAGTAAAAATTTAGGAAAACAGGAAATTGTTTGAACTTCCTAAGAAAATTGTTGCAATCTAGAAAATAAAAAATTGTTGGGAAATTCCAAAAATCTGAAGAAGAAATGACTAGAAAATAATGATCCTAGCAAAAATTGTGGAAAATTGTCATAAAATGAGAAATTGCTGGCAAATTTTAAAATTTTCAAAGAAATTTTTGCAATCTGGATGAGAAATTGATTAAAAATTCTATAAGTCTGGGGGACAAATTGTCGAAAGACTATAATACAAGAATAAATTGCCAAAAAATAGAATACCCAAAGAAAATTATTTTTATTTTGAAGAGAAATTATTCAAAACTTCTGAAGACCTGTAGGAGAAATTGTTTAAAAACTCTATAATACTCGAAAAAGAATCTCATTTGGAAGAAACTTTCCTAGAAATTATTGAAAAACTTTACAATCCTCGAAAAAAGCATTTGAAAGAAATTTCCGTAAAATAAGAAATTGTTAAAAAAAAACTTATATTACATTGTAATAATATTTTATCATAAATTCATAAACATTTACACAGAATAAGACAATTTACTAGATCCACAAGATAATTTCCTTTAAAAATTTAAGTAAAATAAAGCTTTGAAGTGGTGTCATTTTTTCACACAAAAAGTATTATTACATTGTAATTATGTTTATATGACAAATTCACAAACGTTTACACAGAATAAGACAATTTAATACATCGACGACGTAATTCCCCCCTTTTTTTTATTCCTCCACTTAACAATTTGTGCGCGAGGTGAAGCAATGAAGTCGCATTTGAGCCGTCAAAGCGAAGGGGCGAGCCCGTACAATTACATTGTCGTTAACCCCGCCCGACAAAAAACCGGAAGACCGTCGGCGGTGAAAGGACTCTTAAATTTGAAATAGCTTCGGTCCTGCCGCCCTGGAAACCTGAGGGGATCGAACGGGGTGCGCGGAGCGAAGACTTTATCTCCGCGCCACCCTGCACGCTTTTCAAAAGGCGCTATCTGCTATCGTCGTGCACGACTCAAATTCAGATTACATTCATTAGTATTTCATAAGGCGGGGACGCGAGAACAATGCCCCTTCATTGCAGATAATACCCGGCGACGGTTATTTATTGGTGAAGTTATTCGTTGCGTTTAGAAGGAATTAGTTTAGATAACTGAATTACACTCACTGATTAACATTAATAATAATTAAACACTGTTTTTTACTTAAATAAGCGTAATAATGGAAATGAATTACTTTGAGCTTAATAAAGCTTGTTCTTAACAGTCATAGACCGGTTTTGGTTTATCTAAGGTCTCATCAGTGCAGTGCAATTAATTTTAAAGTAATAATTAGATAAAATAATTTGATTGTATTTTACGTGTCCACATTATTTGATTGAAAACTAATTACATTTACACAATATTTACTATTTGTTTGTTTTTGTAATTTTCATTGTATTAGATTTTTCTTTTGTTGAAAATCCACCCGCCTAATCCGGTTTGTCTATCCCTTTTTTCTCTCTCTTTTCATCCTGTAGGAACTCTGGACCCTATTAATTCCTTTTGATCCTAAACACTCTGACCGCGTGACGGTATGTTGCTGCCATCTATTGATCGGAAAGTGAACCAGAGATTAATTTATACCAAATTGAAAAGTAGACCAATTATAATCAACTAGATGGTCTTAAACTTAATTCCAATGTGTATAAATCGAATTTGCATTGTTAGTGTGTGTCGACGGCGAATAAAACGAAATTGCTGAAATTTGAATGAATTAGATTATAATTCTGCGCTTTTGTCGCATGTGTTCTCCGGTTGCACGCGAGCCATGTAATTAAATCAAGCTCTTTATGAGGGGGGAATATGTTCAACATAATTACTCCCAGACACGACAGTTGATTCCCTAAATTATTCTCAGTCGCATAATTGGATTCCTAATTGGGCAATAATAACAACAACAAAAAAAAATGTATTGCGCGTTACAATTGCAAAATTTTATAATGTTAATAAATACAGAGTGTAACGAAATTAAGATGAGTAAGAATTAAAACACGTAAGAGAATAATAACATTAACTCAGGGTACTTAAAAAGGATGATAATAGAATTTTTTTGCTTAGGCTGATGAAGACATTCTGCGTTCTTAGCTTGCTCCATCCATTCAGACTGCTAGGCTTTTATACAATTTGTCATACACTGTTGTCTTCAATAGAAATTTCCCTTTGCAGCTTACCCTTGACGAATGCTTTGCAGTACTCAACCTTGAAGCCAGCTTTCTGCAGAATCTTCAAGATATATCCTTTAGCGATGTCCAATCCACTTGTGCAACACTCCACCTAAATCCCATACTGATATCTTGGCTTTATTATCATCTTGCACTACTTCAGACCTAAAGAAGAAGAATTATCAACTACAGACCGCATTCATCACAAACTTATGACAATATTTATTAAAGTTGAATAGCTTGTCCAAAACAGATGTGACGTGAAATAAATTCCTGCGAACGCACGTACAAGTCTTGCATATTTTAATCTACGTCAACTACGCAACTTCTACCTCAGAACATAACTTATCACATTCTTCAGCATTTATTGATGACTTTCAATGTAGAGTTTCACTAACGTAAAAGTAGAATAATCCAACAGAGAGAGCATAAAAAAGCCTGCATCACAAGAAATCAAGTTTCACAGTTTCTTAGTTTCCCACGTTCTCAGCCTAAATTCTTTTTCTCATCCTTAGGTGGTTAGAGGAAGATGTACTTGTAGGCTCTTTAAGCTTTGACTGATTAGACGTGCTGTGTTAACGTGTTCTTTAAAGAATATGTTGTAGATGTTCTAGGTCTACTTACTCCTTTCTAATTAAGCCTCTTTGAAAGACTCAATCAGTTTGAGGACCACCACCACTGCTTTCACCTGGATTGCCTCATGCTACTTTGATGATAAAGAACCTGCCATCCTTCCGGACCGAACGTGTGGGCCCAATGTCGTAAAAACATCCAGTCACGGAAAGATTGCACTTTCAGCCCAACAGATCTAAAAGATCATCGATTCCATCCAATCGCAAATGGCTGCAGAAGAACAAGAAACTCTAAGCCGGCGAGAAAATTTTAAACGAGAACGCGACTAAAACGAGGAGAGACTTACGAAAGAGCTATACAAAGTATGCTCAGATGTAGGGAAATCTCAGTGGAGAAAAAAGCAAAAGAGAATCTATGAAGAAGTGTGGATATCGGAAAATGTAGTCAATGAATGGTTAGAGAATCAAGTAAATGTATTGCATTGGATGAAAGATTCATTAAAAGCAAGTGTGTTTTTCAAAGGAGTGGATACAATGACATGTTTTGAAAAGTGGCAAGTACATATAAGGTTAGTAAAAATACCAGGTAGAAAGAGCAAACAAGACTCCAAGTGGCTAACCTTTTGGGCACCAAACAGGTACTGGAGGCAGCAGCGGAGGCGGCCAGGACTATTCGGGCAGTGATGGGCCCACTTGAATAACACTCAGCTCAGTATACAGAAAAACTCACCTAAGCAAGGGACAATGGATATTTATAAGGGCATGATGAAAACTGTATGGGAAATAAGTTATAGAAAACTGTATTATGTATGAGTGGAAATGAGACTTAGAGATATTTGACAGAGGAATGTAAAGAAGTGTATGATGACTGCGTGAACAAAAGTAACTAAATTGATGATGGAAGATGATGTAAAGGCAAAGACTTTAATTAAATTGGAGTGGTATAGAGAAGAAGGAAGGAAATTATAGTATTATTATTGCATAATTATATGAAAACATGGAAATTTTCGCAACATAGCAACGCCAATTCGAAGCTGCCTCTGGCATTGTTTTAGTAAAAAGTTGACTGCTGTCACAATTAGAAGAAGTAAGAAAGAACCTAGTTTGATATTATTGATGGGCTCCAGAAGTATCAAATTAAAGATATCAACAGTGGGGTAAAATAGGTCGGGAAATGTAGTGAAGGGTCTATTCTTCTAATGCAGCCGGTCTTCAGTCTGAGTGAAAAGACGTAACTCCATAAAGTGTGTCTTTCGATAAGATGAAGCATTCACTTGAACAGTGATACGCGATCAAGTTTTATGCGTGCCTTGAAGAGAATCTAAACATTTTAGATGCTTCAAGAGGCCTTCAAGAATTACTGCATTTCAAGTTCACAGTCCGCTAGTTGGCAGAAGGCGTTCAAGAAGGAGAACTTCGTTCTCGCTGCCAAACAATGATGTGCAAGGTATACGCGACGCTTGTGCCGAAAGTGTTGAGTGAATATCAAAAAGAAGTTTCGCGCTGTAAAGAATTTAATTTGATTCAAATGAGCCGGACTTTCTTAACTCTGTCGTAACCAGAGATGAATCCTGGATATTCCAGTATTCTGAGTCATGAATCGAAAATATAAAGCACACAAAATTCATCAAATTCTTTTCAGAAAATTGATTTACTGGTGATTAAATTTAGTGGAGTGTAAATTTTAGAAAATTCAATTTTTCAACAAAAAATTGTACTCAAAATTACATTTTATGCAAAGAAAATTTATATTCGATCTACCAAATACTAGGAAATTTTAATATAATTGAGAATTAAAACAAATAAATAAACAAATAATAGGAAACCAACGCGATTGATGTTATAGGAACATGTTTCCCTGACAGAGAATATGATGTATGGCCGATATCGTTTTGGCATGAACTTTTCTTTAATCCTTTCGATAGCCTTGCTGAGCATGTACGAAGCCATTAAAACTAGATCTTCTAGTGCTTCTCTCATTTTTTTCGACTTGAACTTTAGGTTTAAGTTTTTTTTTCTAAAGATGTTCGATAATATCTCTAAGGTTATGTTGGACATCAATGTGAGTTTCAAGCATAAGAAATACAGAGCAACTGAACTTTCAACGCCCCCCTCTTTTATTCTTTCCTATAGGTCGGTAATCAGGTGATAAACTAATGAAGTGATGGATATTTAAAGTGTGAACCATTTTTACTAATAATACTCTTAGGGATAGGTGCAAATCCCTAAGACATCTGATTCCATGCTTTATATTTTTGGTACTTCTGGTATTGCTGGTTATATTCAGACGTCGTGTTGTATTTTTGATCAATTATTATTTCCAAATATTTGCTCTAAGGTGATACGTCTTGACTAGCTTCTTTCTGATGAGCTGTAGTGTTTCTGTTTCATCGTTAGTAATGCAACAATACAAAATCGCCCGATTCATTGTAAATTATCTTGCTATCTATTGGTAAATTTTCTCTGGACAATCTACCTCAAAAGTGCCTATAATCTTCAAAATACCTCTATTTATCTGATGTTTTCCTGGTAATTTGGCCATAGACTTAACGGGTAAGTGAATATGGATGAGAGCAAACTACAATAGAATTCCTCTTCAGATGACCTGGATAAAAAAATCAACGATGACGCTCGCCTTCTTCGAGATATACTCGATGGAGTATTGTAGTTAAAAGAACGAGACATTCACTGAATGATTTCAATGTTATCACTCATCACAGAGAGTAGTAATCCAAAACTACGACAGCCGAGCTATATATACTTAAAATCTGTGAACTGGCCATATTACTGTGAAAGAACTCCTCGCTTATCTTACAGTGTTGCAGTTTATTTTACTTTTTGTAAGAAAACTTTCTTCATCCAGTGCTCGCCATGCATCAACTACTTCTACAGCATGAAAGAATTTTGTATCATTTCTTAGCACGTGAGGTTGGTTATGGTTGGTTTTTGATGTAATGAGGACTTTCTTACCGCAAAAAATAATCTTGTTCTCCCGGAAGGATAGAAGGCCAGAGCCAAGTGAGACTTCTGTAAATATTTCGGCTACTCTATCAAGAACATATATTCTTCACCTGAAGAAGCAACAGCGAAAGAATTGTTGTGAGATAAATAAAATTTCTAAAATCAACCACTTATTATTAATTAGATATCTACCAAGAAGAGTTAAATGAAGTACATCAGCAGCATCACCAGAAACCAAATTCATAAACCGCGAAGTCGTCCCCAAAAAAATAAACGTGAAATAGTTGTTTTAAAATTACTATAGCAATTTCCTAGTATTTCAAGCACATATCGAAGACATCTCTACTTTCTTTTTATTCCTTATCTCACTCTTTTCCTTTGCATTGGACATTAAAAAGATAAAATAGAGAGTCTAATCAAAAAACTCATCATACTTCCACATCTTCCCCTCTTTTTATTTATTAAGAAGTTTAAGGAGAAGAAGAAGGGGTTTTCTTCAAAAATAATAAAATAAAAGATCTCCTTACCCTCCGCTTTCTAACTATTATATTTTTTACTTCTTTCTGCCGCTCTGGCCCTTAAAACATATTAAAAAGGGAGAAAGAATTTTAAAAATTGTATTTCTCTCCTTAACCTTTTCTTCCACTTTTCATCCCTTAAAAAGATTAAGAAGTAGAAGTAGATTAATGGAAAATAATCACAACGAGAAAAATTAACATAAAAGAGAACGGAAAAGAAGAAGTTTAAGAAATGAAGTTGTCTTATTCTTTTTTGTATATTTGTCCTGATTATTTTCTTTTAAATTCTTCTTCTTTATTCCTTTCAATGATGAAGAAGAATAATGTAGAGAATGGAAATTGAAAACAGTAACTATAAAGAAGAAAAATAGAAGAGGAGTAGAAAAACATAAAAAAAATAATATATTATACGTGTCGTATAAAGAAAATAAAATAAATAAAAGATAAATAAAATAAAGACTATTGACGTAAGTAGATAAGAGAATGGTTTGAAGGAAACAAGTATGGATATAAAAAAATACAATTCTTATTTTTCTATTCCTTCTTTTCTCCTTGTTCTGTTTATTGTTTTTTTATTATTTTTCTTCATATCTTCATTCACAGTAATATTAACATAATGAAGAAAGATTCGGAATAATAATTTGAAAAAATAATCAAAACTGATAAGAAAGAATAAAATTTGTTAAGGCAAATAGTAAAGAAATTTTCTAATTCTTTTTTCTACTATTTTTATTACCCTGTATTATCTTATTTTCTCTAATTAGAAATCAAGACAAATAACAAGAATATACAAAAATACAAAAACACCGAAAGCATGCAAAATATGAGCACAGGAAAACTTATTAGATAAGCAAACTTCTCTTTTTCTTTTTATTATTTTTATACTTCATTTCTTCTTTTGTCCTTTAGAAGCTGCAGGGTTAGAAGTAATAAAAAACTAAGGAGAAAATAGGGTAGAATAAAGAAAAAAAAAAGATCAACACCAAAATAACGTAATAGATTTTCTTTTTATTATTATTCTACTTCGTATCTTTCTCTGGTTTCTTATGAAGCGAGATGGTTTGAAGTAATGAAAAATAAAGTAGTAAATAGGGGAGAATAAAAAAGTAGTAACAGATGTTGAAGGAATAAAATTAGTAGGGAATAAGTATGAGAATCATAACAAAATATAAGAAAATATAAGAAAATATATAAAAAGAACAGGAGAAAAAAATAGAAAAAAAGAAGCTTCCTGTTCTCCTACCTCTACTCTTACTGTTCTTTCTCTTTTCATTTAAATTTTTATACCTTAAAGAAAAAAGTAGGTTTGCCCGTAAGGATAGAAGGCCAAATACTAGTGAATATTCTTAAAGAGTTTTAGATACTCCTACGATCGATAATTACATGACCAAAATCAGGAACAAACACGATAGCTGCAAATACAGGTCCCAAAAAAATTGTAAGACAATTCCAGAATATGTTACAGGCTCGCAGCTGGTGTAAAATTCATAAAGGGGATAGCCACAACGAGAAATATTTAAGATACCATGAAGTAATGCATGCTTCTTCAATGCCATAGAAGTAATTCTTATGCAAAAGAAGAAAAAGGATCAATAAATTTAAATAAAACCAGTCGTTCTCAAAATTCAAAGTACTGCATCACCAAAAGGTGAAATCGCTCTTTTTGATGGATTATTTAAATCAACCAGTGAACGCCTCGGTGTTTTAGCTTCAACACTAAATCAAGTATACCTCAGAGAAAGCAAACATCATCGCAGTATTTTTTTTTATTCAGGCCATCTTAAGAGAAATTCTGGTAGACCAAATTTCCAGAGAAACAGTGGAAAAATATATTTGGAAGATTTTAGGAAATTCGAGGTAGATTTTCCAGAAACCATTCAACAATGGATAACAAGAGAATATATAGTAAATTAAGAAGTTTAGTATAGTTGCAAACTAACAGACGAAACAGAGCAGCCACAGCTCATCACAATTGAGTTGTTTAAGAGATACCACACTGAAGTAATATTAATTATTGTTCCCTATCAATAAAAACCACGGATCGGTTTTGAGCTATTTTGGATATCACCAACGCAGAGCAGTTGGAGAAAGAGAAACGGTGTTTTACTTTGGAGTATTTAACTCTGCGGGTAAACTGTCATTCAAGATGTTACCATAGATGTGCCATCTATTGACTGTCGCTAGATCCCTCTTTGGGTGGAACTAATACAATGCTAAGACAATAAATGGCACCTTTTTAGGTAATATCTTGACTGACTCTTTAGAAATAGTTATTGGTCAGAAATAAGTACTACCAAAATGGCAAAAAAAGTAATAAGCATCGAATAATAAGTTTTAAGAACTTTTTCAGATGCCTGAATGAATATGGTAATCAATTTGCTTGTGGATGATATGCTGTCACTCTTACTCAAAAGAACAAGGGGCCCAGTTTGATATTATTTGTGGACTCCAGAAGTATGAGATTATGTATATAATTTATCGAATTTTATAAGTAATACGCAAAGATTTCTACTAATAACAATTACCAAAATCTATACCTGATCTTATACTTCAGAAGTCCATAAATTATATATTAAACTGGACCAAGCAAGACTGGTAAAACGATACCTCAAAGAAAAAAGTAGGTTCACCCGGAAGGATAGAAGGCCAGAGTCAAGTGAAACTTCTGTAAGTATTTAGGCTACTCTATTAAGAGAAGTTAAATAAAGTACATCACCATAAATCAAATTCAGAAGGTAGATGTCATTGCAAACCGCGAAGTCCCTCCCCCCCCAAAAAAAACGTGAAATAGTTGCAGAGTATGTTGCAAGATCACAGCTCGTGAAAAATATTTATCAAATACTTTGCGAGTATTGCCAAACCTTTAAGTAATTTCAGCAAAAACATTTGAGGCTCTAAATGAAGTCTTTATTATCGAATACTACCCAGCCTCACGTGCCAAGAAATTATCCAAGCTCTTACGCTATAGAAGAAGCTTTGATGATAAAATTTAAAAAATTATAAAGAATGCTGAATACTAAAACCATCTTCCCAACAAACTTGAAATATACCACAACACCGAAAAGTGAGTGAGTGCTTTCAATGTGATATGGACAATTTAAAGACTTTAAAGGAAGAAAACGGAATGCCCCGCTCTCACACTAATGGATTACCGCTGTCTTCAATGAAGAATCGTTGGAGTCAGTCAAAATATTCTCTTATGATATGTTCTTCCACTTTACCATTGAGTATATTACACAGGAGGCGAACACCATTGTCGATTTTTATCTAGGCCAACTGAAGAGCTCACTTGTTTGCCAAAACTATGGCCTGATTACCAGAAGAACAGCGGGGAAACGAAAATATTTAAAATATTGCAGAAACTTTTAAGCCAAACTGTCCAGAGAAATTTTACCAATGTACCAAGAGGATTCATAATGAAAAGGTGGTTTTGTATAGTTACACTATTAACGAAGAAACACATAACGGAAATAGACAACCAGACTACAAGATTTACATTAAAATATTCGCCACATCGTAACGATAAGACATAGTTCTAGTAAATAGTTTACTGCTGGCACAACTGGACCAAGAAACAAGGAATCCATTTCGATATGAGAACTTCTGAAGTATGAGATCGGGGATAGAATTTAGCAAACCGTTATAAGTAGTTATAGATAATCTCCTTTTCTTCTATTCTTTGTCTCTTAAAAACATTAAAAGTAACAATAAAAGTGGAAGCGAAATATAAGGACCAAAAAATAAAGAGAAAATTAGGCCACCTAAAAAGTAATTCTAGGGTGCTTTAGTCGACAATCAATTGCCCGCCAAGTATATGGCCAAATTAACAGGAAAATAAGGCTCAGGCGAAGATATTTGGAAGATTTCAAGAAACTACGAGGCAGATGGTCCAGAGAAAATTTATCAATAGATAACAAGAGAATACATAGTAAATGTGAATGTTTAGTATAGTTGTAATACTAGCGACGAAACGGAGAAACTGCAGTATATTAAGGAGCTCAGAAAGGAGCTGTTTAAGAGGTACCATCTTAAAGAAAAGCTGAAGAAATATTGATTATTGTTGTTTGTATACAAGAGCTACAGATCGGTTTAGATTTATTTTGGATCTCATCAGCGTAGCCCAGGTAAACGAATATTACTTTAGAGTATTTAATTCTGCGGGTAAACTGTCAGTCAAGATGTTACCATAGATGTGCCATCTACTGATTTAACGTTGCGCTAAATCTCTCTTTAGGTGAACTAATCGGTGGTTATCTATCCAAACAGGGATCAAATGCAACGCTAAGGCAACTCTATGACAATATCTTGATCGACTCTTTATAAATAGTTATTACATTAGGTAATTTCAAATTAGAACATCTGTTTAGTTTTATATTATTAAACAAGGGTTTTAATTTGAAATTACTTAACAATATAATTTAGTTTCATCGAAAGTGCAGTGAAGAAAGTATACACCGTAAATAGTTATTGATTAGAAAATACAACACGACGTCTGAAATTCCTAATAATAACATTCAACCCCGAATTTAAGATCTTCCACACAGAAAGAAAAGGGCAAAAACCAAATATATTGGAAAATGTAGAAATAAATAGATATTTCCACACCGGCCATCTACTCAACGACCAAGTAGAATTATCCAACTCCCCTCTTTTAAAAATGTTCACTCCCCCACTTATAACAACATAGTATATAAGAAATAATTTGTATTTTATTTGTATATTTTCTTCACCTGAAGAACTTTCGCCACAGTGTGGCGAAACATATGTAGTGTTTACAATAAAACCAATTTGAAAATCAAACAATTTTGTTATCTAAATAATAACATGAAGGTCAAAAAAATATAAAACATCAAATCAAAAGTTTTTATTTCAATAGATTAATAATAGAATACCTTTTAAAGTCTTGGCTCTTGATCAATCCCCTAGAGGATTATTAGTGATTTTAAGCGGATTCCGTTGACTTGGAGCGGGAGCAGCGACCTCGAAGAGGCCTCAGACGGTTCTGATCTTCCACATCATGATCCCGTGTCATAAACACCAGCTAGTTAGGGCAATGAAAAATAAAAGAAACAAAGCAAAAATAAACATGGGTGACAGAAGAGTATATATATTACACACAAAAAAAAACACAAGTTATTTACAAGGACAAGGCTTGACTCGGCAGTGAAGACCAGGCTGACCGTCGCTGCTGAAGGTAGACGACTGGTAAAGAGAGTCAATCTGGGCCTGACTTTTATACCATGCTCTTCGGTACTGCGGAATTGTACTAGTCACGTAAGCACTGTTTTTTCTGGAGCAGGTAATAATCTTCGTTCGCCGAAAAGGGTCTTTGCAGCTCCACATCTTGGAAAATTATGTCGTTTGGAGAGCTTCAAAAACGCAAAATTTTTGCAAATTATTAATAGGAACAATTGGTAGTTCATAAAATACATTAAAATATAATTACGCATTTGTTACGACGTTCAGGTAAACTGACCACCGGGAACAGTGATAATGACAAACAATTTGTTAGATCTATTTCACAACAGATTACCCATCATTTCACGAGTATATTACCTAGCCATAAACCTATAGGAAAGAAGGAATGAGGAGGAGGGGCTGAAAGTTCTCTTAACCCTTCAAGCAGGGACCCAGCAAGACTCTACTCATACGTTTCGCAATACATACAGCACAATTTATATACAATTTAGAGAGATCCATTAAGCAACCAATTATTTATTACTACGCAGGTTTATCATACTGTTATAAATCTTCAGAAAAGTAAAAAGAGGGAGAAGGGACTGAAAACTCAGTTTGCCCTTTAACTAGGAACCCAGCAAGATACGTTCTGCAATACATTCGACAAATATTATAATTATAATTAAAACTGGCTTTGATATCTAACATGACCTTCGTGATATCATATTGTCTACAACACCTCCGTACTGAAAAAACACTCTAAATAATAGAGGAAACTTCAAACCGAAAAGAAGATGAGAGAAGCTAGAAGATCTAGTTTACCAAAAGGAGTGCAAAGAAGTTCGCGCCAAAACGAGATATACGAGAATAATGTAATAAAACACAATCTAGGGAAGTTCCTGCTTATTAGTTTTCACACAGAAAATACACAGAAGAAGGACTTATATATTGCATAATGGATTATTTCTCACTTTCTAAAAATATGTATTATCTATGCATAAAATGTATTTTAAAATAAAGAAGAATTTTAAAAAAGTGTTGTTTTGTAAAATTGACTGCAGAAAACTAAAAAAAAAGTAATCTTCTGTTAGAGATACAATTTCAATGCATGAAATTTTGTAGAATTCTAATTATAATGCAAGTGAATGGCTGATTGTTTAGGCTCCTATAAACTCTTCATAAGTTTAAAGACATGTTCATGACCAGTCCACTCAGCTTCCAGACGACTACTATATGCTGACAGAGTATTGAATAACAAGTTAACAAGTGCAATACTGAATAGATGTAGTAATAGTCGAACTCTGTATTTTAGAATACGAGAGTTCTATAGTCGTAGTTAGGAAAAAATATGGCCCCCGAGAATATGTGTGGATTACAGGAAGGTCAACAAGTTAATGGTCAAGGACCGTTAATAGAAGATGTGCTTGATACATTAAAAGGCGCCAATCTGTTTACGATAATAGACTTGAGGAATAAATTCTTTCATGTGCTAGTTAAAGAAAATAGTCGAAAATACACAGCTTTTGTTATATACAATAACCAGTATTAGTTTACAAAAGTGCTATTTGGTTTCTATAACTCTATTTCAAAGGTACAGTGTTTTGACACCTACCTAAAAGAATAGTTTTCATGTATATCGATGATTTCGTTTTTCCGACCAGAAGTCAGAGTGAAGGGCTTGCACGGTTGCAGTTGGAATTACAAGTAGCGAGTGAGCGTCGATTAGAAATCAACTGGAAGAAATGTCAATTTCTTCAACAAGGAGTACAATTCCTTGGTCATATAATTGAAACCTGTAAGGTGTATCCAACCGAAAACAAAATCAGAGCAGTGAGAAAATTTCTAGAACCAAAAATTGTGAAAGAAGTGCAGAATTTTTTGGGTTTAACGGGATACTTTAGGAAATTCAATCCCCGTAGACGAAAATTGCTGAACTATTAAAACATCTTCTGAAGAAAGAAGCAAGATTCAAGTTTGAAGATGAACCAGTACTTCACATTTATAAATCTGGTTTGAAGACAGAAATACATACGGACGCAAGTATAGATGTATACGGAGCAATTTTGCTACAAAGATGCTCTAAGAACGATGGCAATTGTTTTTATTTGTCATTCACGGCTGTAATCGCAAGCGATTATCTCAAAAACTGTAAGTGAAGCGATTTTAATATTACTATTATTGTTAGTGTATGTGTTTGGTCGATTTAGAAAATTTCAAGTTGATGACAAATGTTGTTATAATTAAAACACATATTGAAACACTTACTATGTTTTTACCACAAAAATTTATTGTAATATGGTTTACATATATACAAACATCACGACTTAAGTTTCAACCATATTACAATAAATTAATTGTGGTAAAAACATAGTGTGTCAATATGTGTTTAAATATGGATTACCGCCTAGTAACGGTCACAACCATCATGAGTTTTTATAATTATTTTACGCCGTTGAATTATTCAGAAAATTTTATAAAACTAAGACTATTATACCAAAAAAACTTAACAATTCGATTTTTTTAAAGTTTTTTTAATAGATCAATAAAATTGAAAGTCGATAGCAATTGTTTTTATATTGTTTCCACATTGTCAAAATATTTAGAAAGTCTTCGAGAAGTAAGGCTAGAATAATGTGAGTTTATCATACAAACTGTAATTCGAGAGATTCTAAAATTACTAAAATTGAAGTTTTCAGTTTAAAATTGGTAAATTTAAAAAGGTCTTAGGTCGAGGGAAAATGTTTTCGTATTTTTTTAAGGTCGTCAAACTGTTTAGAAAATTTTCGAAAACAAGGGTTGTAATTACATATGATTAACCCAAAATCTGTAAATAAAAAGATTATAAAATTACTGTAATTAGAGTTCTAAGCAGTTTTTTGATAAATTTTCAAATCGATAGCAATTGTTTCATATGTTTTTTTCACGTTTAATCAAATCAATTATAATTAATTTTTAAATAAGGGTGAAATAATATTGGATTACCCCAAAAACGAAAACCGTAGGGATTTATTTGTAAATGAAAGTTTTGTTTTGTTCCATAATTACTTTATCAGCTTCCTGATATATGTTTCGACAATCACTTGCCATTTTCAAAGGCGTACAAATCCACCCCTGTAATTATCTTACATCAAGAATGTAGCAGCGAAAGTATTAATTTTACTGTAGGGATTTGTAAATCACTAAAATTGATATTTTTATGGATCTAGAAAGTGTAAAGTCGATGGCAATTGTTTTCATTTTTTTTCGCATCATCAAAATATTTAGAATATTTTCAAAAGTGAGGTTATAATCAGATGGGATTATCCCAAAACCTGTAACCAGACGGATTCTGTAATTATTAAAATTACAATTTTGAGTATGTGCTTCATAGATTTAGGAATTTTTTTAAAGAAATTATATTATAGGTTTGTAATAACATAGAATTATTCTTATATTATAACCTCAAACTATATGGATTGTAAAATTAGTAAAATTAGCATTAGCATTAGCATCAAGTAAATTTTTGGTAGATTTTGAAAGTTTCAAGTTGTCAGCAATTGTTTTTATATTTATTTCATATCGTCAAAAGATTTCGAAAGTTTTTCAAAATCACGCGGGATTATCCCAAAAACTGTAAGAAACGGAAGATTATAAAAATTAAAACTTTATGTTTGTTTTTGGTGGATTTAGAAAGTTTTAAGTCGATAGCAATTCTTTTTACGACGTCAAAATATTCAGAAATTTTCCAAAATATAGGCTGTATTAACCTGGGATTATCTAAAAAAAACTGCAACTTGATGTAATATAAAATTATTAAAATTGAAATGTTAGTTATGTTTGGTATAGTTTGAAATTATTGAGTTGACTGCCATTGTTTCTATGTTTAATTCACCATCAAATCAGTAAATCATAAACGAAAATTTTAATTAAAAGTTGTAAAACGTAAATAAACATAACATTATTGCATATTTTAATAGATTTATTCATACAAATTTTTCAAATAATTTTTGTTTTACTGATTGAAGGTTGTGATAGAGGACACCCACCCACCCTACATATACATATAAATTTTAATTCCTTATCGTCTCGCGGTTTCCAATCAAATTAATTGCAAAATTTTATGAATACAAAAGAAATTAAAAAGGTAAAATTTTTGAATGAGTAAATTAATAAAAGTTTGATGCATGATGGGTGGGCAGACTTTAAATCTAAATTAGATAAGATACGCTATAGAAAATCATTTAAATTTAAATAATTAAAGTTATCATGCATATGTAGGGTGGGTGGGTGGCCTCTATTCCACCCTTCAATCAGTAAAATATAAGTGAGGGTTTTAATTATAAGTTATAAAATGTAAACAAACGCAAAATAATTACAATTGATGTATTCATACAAATATTTCAAATTATTTTTGATGATTTTTTACTAACTTTAATTACTGATCGCCTCGTGGTTTGCAATTACTTCAATTACAAAATTTGAATAAAAGAAATTGACAAAGTAAAATGTTTGAGTGTTTAATTAATAAAAATTATATACTTAATACTTGGAAAGACTTTAAATCAAGCTTAGATAAGATTAGCTATAGAAGGTTACTTATACTTATACTTATAATTTAGATTATGTTTTATTTTTTATTACATACGAGGTTTTATTGTATTTTAAGCACCAAAATCAGTTATCATGTTTATGTAGAGTGGGTGGGAGGCCTCTATCCCACCCTCCAATCAGTAAAACATAGGGGAGGGTTTTAATTAAAAGCTGTAAAATGTAAAGAAACATAAAAATATGGTGATGTGGCCATCATAGTAATTTCCTTACATTTTTTTCGAAAACTATGAGTTTTACGAAAAAAATGTTTTTTTTAGATAATTTGCTCAATCTTGGATTCTTTACAATTTCTTGTTTATTTATTATATGAAAAACATGTTTTAATAAAACTTGTTCAATTTCTGATTATCTTTAACTTTTGTTTAATTCGTTTTGTAATATTTTCATATTAAAAAAAAATATCAAGAAAAAACAAAAAAACGCCTCGAGTAAACAGAGCAGCGAAGATAATGAAACATTAGGATTGCATTGGCATGCGCAAAATGATATAATTTTGTATGATATTCCTAAATTTAATATAGGCCCTTTTACAAAACGTAGAATATTAGCAGACACTGTGAAGATTTTTGATCCGCTTGGGTTAACACCAGTCGTTGTGTTGGCTAAAAAGTTACTTCAAGATTTATGGGTTCAAAAATTAAGTCGGGATGAAAACTTATCTCAACGGGATAATGAATATTGGGTGCGATATTTAAAAGATTTACAGTTGCTTAAGAATATAAAAATTCCGCGTAATATTGTATATCACAAACCCCTGTAATTTTAGAATTACATGGTTTCGCAGATGCAAATCAAATTGCTTATGCTGCTTGTATATATTTAAGAGTTCAAAACAATACAAATGAAAATATTTTGTCACAATTATTATGCGCAAATCACGTCTTGCGCATTTGAAAAAATTACGTATTCCGAGGTTGGAATTATATGCTGCATTGTTACTTGCACAATTAACTAATAAAGGTTTGGAAAGCATTAATGGTAAAATTGAAATTAAAAATAGATTTTATTATCATAAAATCATTTGCATCGTACGGTAGGAGAAGCCAAACTAAATTTTGAGGAAATGTACACTTTATTAGTACAAATAGAGTCAATTCTCAATTCCCGCTCCCTTACACCAATATCCAATGACCCTAACGATTTTACCTTTCTGACCCCTGGCCATTTTTTAATCGGTGATTCGATGGCATCGCTGCCGTGTGAAAGGTTATACGATATAAACATTAATTAACTGTCAAGATTCGAGTAGAATGTAAAACTTTAGTGCTGTTCCAATTATGTTAACAAATACAACTTAAGATGGCAACACATTCAAAGGATGCAGCAGGATTTTTGGAAGAGACGGTCTATCGAATATTTGGATCAGTTGCAAAATCGTGGAAAATAGAAAATTGTAAATAAAAATTGCCAAATAGTCCTAATAAAAGATGACAACATTCCATCATCAAAGTGAGCGGTTTGCAGAATTGAACAGGTTCACCCAGGAGAGGATGGCGTGGTTCGAGCTGTAACCATTAAGACACCTGAAGGTTCACAAACCCGAAGGGCGGTCAGCAACATATGTATTCTGCCTATTGAGGGGTCCACTACAGATTCCGATTCAGAAGTTAATGAGTGAATACTGTGTATGTGAATCAAATCAATAAAGTGCAAAATCAAAAGTGCGTGATTTACGTTACCTGAAATAATTATAGTTTAAATTGTTTATTTCTGGCTCTGATATTATAATCTATATCCTATCGACTGCGCCAATTACGATTCAAAAATTTATTTCTTGCTAGCAACTTTATTTGCAGAAATTATATGCATTTGGATGTAAAAATTTGTATTTTCGGATCTTAATAACCCTCTTGTACAATAAATAATGACTTTGCAACTTTTGTAAGTAGGATTTTTCTAACATAACTTACTGAATCTTAGATGCATCGCAATGGAAAAGTAAATTTTCTAATGGAAACGAGGATGAGAATTATAAATATCAATGCGGAGGTGAGAGAAGACATACTTTCCTTTGAAGTGTCGATATTTTCTTATTTTTGAAACGCGTTTAGTGTACACGAACCGTTAAGATTAAAAGATTTAAAGCCTCGAAAAATGTCTTGTATATAAAGTTATGCCCCTCCAGGCAACAATTGCCTCGTCGATCGTAAAAGCAACGCACATAACATTAATATCAATTTGTTGATCGGACGTGCAGAAATTCCCATGGGCCTCTTCGAGCGCGCCCGCCTTCGAACACGTTCCGTTTCCGCTCAAAAAACGCATTTTTTATTTACCTAACCTTAAGGTCACACACACATACACTCAATAAATATGAGTTGCGCGTGTCGGAAATAAGTAAAATTTAACAGCGAAGAGCACGTGCCCCCCAACCGAGCGACCGACCGACGGATCGATGCCCTTTCCCACCCTCCACCGGCGGCTTCGCCATCCTCTCTCTCGCCGACGGGGTGTACGTCCTTAATGTTTACACTTTCCCGAATCCCAAGGGATCAGGACGTCGCGCCGAGGACAAGAGATATTAATTTCTTCTGCAAAAAATTTCAGAAAAGTGTTGTTATTGATTTTTCTACTATCTTAATACAAATATATTAATTATAACCTAGGATTTACGTTTCTCGCATTCTATGTGTACGCTTTGTTCGCCCGATGTCTTAATGAAGGAGAGTGCTTCCGAAACGAAGGCACGGTTAAATTGTTGAGGCGTTGTAAGCCCCGCTGAGAAATGGCTTTCCAGTAGCACTCCTCCCGGAACACTATAACGGCATCGTGTCTGATCCTTCCACCAGACAGACGGCTACATCCAGATCTGGCATTCCTCCATTAATCTCAAGAGCGCAATCTAGCCGGATCTGGGACCGAACGAGGTTTGTCAACTTACGATCATCAATTCCTGCCGAACGGATTTATTCCGCGCCGTAAATATTCGTATAGTGGATTTTGCTTAATTAATAAACAGGGGAATCCCCTGACAGTAGATTTGAAACTTCGCGGTGTTCAAGCTGTTAAAACCTAATAATACATCAATTGATTTGTTTGGTAATTATATATACGTTCTATGTTTACAAATGGTGAAGTTATGAAGATAAATTTTTACAATTAACATTTCCTTCCAGTCGTTCAAGTTTAATTCATCATTATGTTGTTTAAAGCTTTTATACACCAATAATTTTTATTGGTTACTATAAATACGTTCTAGTTTTACAAATTTTGAGATTATGAAGATAATTTCTTGATGAATAAAATTTTTACAGTGTTTTAAAACACCGAATGCAATTTCCTTCCAGTGTTTCAAGTTTAATTAATCGCCATGTTGTTTAAACCTAATATACATCAATTATTTCTATTGATTATCATAAAAACATTCAATTTTTTATAAATATTGAGATTTTAAAGATGATTTCTTGGTGAATTAAAATTCTACAACTTTTTAAACCACTCTTTTAAGTTTGATTCTACACCATGTTGTAAAACCTAAAATATAACAATTATTTTTTATTAGTGATCATAAATACGTTCCATTTTTATAAATTTTAAAGATATTCTCTTAAGGAGTTAATTTTTTAGCATACTTTTTTCAATTCAGGCGTAGAATAAAATTTTAATTTCTAATCAGTGAAAGATTTCGCAACCTATCATTAATCTTTGCTATATAAGTATGATAATTAATCAGACGACTGGGAAAAAAAAGTGTCATAACTTCCAGGGATTCCGGGAGGGGAAAACGTCCCGACTTAATTATCAGGACCGAGGGCACGAACCCGGGGCGTATTGATGGACGCCTGAATAATTTATTGCGGAATCCATATTCGTCCCAATTCCTACCCCGATATTGCGTGCGTTCTTCGCCCCCGGCAAAAGAAAATATAAGAAATATTCCGTTGATTAATCCGGCCATTATGAAATACCCGTCTATAATTCATATTCCCATTAATGATAATGATGCGTTTAACCTTTCATATTACGTAAGATATTCTGAAATAGAAGGAATAAGAATAAATATGTTTGAATATGAAGGCGTTTACTTTGTTTTACAACTAAATAAGAAAATTATTCACTTAATTTCTCCGTTTAATGAATGTTTTAGCTGCCTGATATCAAAAAAAAATACTAGATAATTTTCCATACACGAAACTGATTTGGTCATCCCATCTCAAGTGCTCCAAGAATTTTGACTTTATTTGTCAGCGTCAGATTCCTTAGAATATTGATTTGAAAAATCGACGTATTCTGTTTTGGTATTATTTAACATGAGCCTGTTTTACTGAACTTGCTAACAACCTCCACGACATTTATTTGAAGCTCTTCTAGAGTCGGTGCTGATACCACTATGGATGTATCGTCGAAATACAAAATTAACTTGCCTGTATGTACATTGGAAGGTAGATCATTTACAAACAATAGGAAAAGTAGTGGCCCCAACACTGATCACTGCGAAACACCTATATTAACTGAAAAGTTGTTCGAAAACGTCACTCTGATTTTCGCCCGAATCTTTCTACTGTGTAAACAAGATTCGATAAATTTTAGGTAATAGCCACGAAAACAAAGTCTACCTAATTTTTTTTAAATCAAATTTAATCCTATTGTGTTGAAAGCACCGTCACCGATTGAAACACGTATAAAGAATAAAGCTGAGCGGTCTTTTCATGACCTTGAATGATTGTCAGAAGTGTTTAAAAGTTCTCTAATGTTCTTTAAATTACCCTACGTAGTCGTTAGGTGACCTTAAATCACCCTGAATGCCCTTAAATGTTGGATGAATGTAAATGAAGTTAAATTTAATTATCATATGCCAAACTGACAAAATAACTAAAAAATACTCAAAGTTTTGAGTAAAATTGCTGCCTAAATAGCCAAGAATAGCAATAAAGGAACTTAAGGTGACCATCTCAAGTCTGCTGGGTGCGAGTGAAAGAACACAAGAAGTGAACTCAAGCGTTTTCGTGTGTAACCAAAATTTCTGTAGAATTTAAAACTTTATATTTAAATACATACGTGTAAACCTAATTACTGAACGTTCTTTTTATGTGTTTAATTGATCGTTGGAAAACTTTAGTGAAACACAATGACCGTAAATAATCTTGAATTATGGTTACATAACCTAAAATCAATCTTAAATGGTCTCTAATGATTGCTGAATGAACATAGTACCTTAATAACCTTCGTGTGACCTTGAACCATCTTATGCGCTCAAATAATCGTTGAAAGCTTTAAGTGATCTTAAATGACCTTTAATAATCTTGAATGCTAGTTGGATAACCTTAAATCATTTCTTAAATAACCTTAAACTAGCGTTGAATACAAAAGAACGTGAATATACTTTGAGTGACCTTGAACCGTCACTGGAAAATTCTAAATGTTCTTCAATATTCGTCATTAGATTATATTATTATTATTATGACCTTGAATAATTGTTGAACTACTATGAATGATTATTGGATAACCATAAATGGCATTAGATCTTAAATGATCGCAAATTAAGTAAAATATTCTTGAATTATAGTTAGATGACCTTAAATCATGTTTAATATCTTTGATTAATTGTTGTATGAATGATACTGCAAGATAATTCTGGAACCTTAAACAATTGTCGAAAGAATCTTAATGATTGTCTTGGTCGTCGTTAAATTTTAAATAAAATTATTTGACCTTGAATAATCGTTAGATGATTAATGATTTTAATAATCTTAAATCTAAAAGATCTTGAATAATTGTACTTTGAAAGTAAATTACCATGAACTACCATTGGAGGAGCTTCAATGATCGTTGCAAAACTATAAATGCTCTTGAATAATCATCAATAAATCATAAAATGAACTGAAATGACCGTAAATAACTTTCAAATCAAAAACCTTAATGACCTTGAATGACCGTTGCGTAACCTTGAATGATCCTTAAAATCGCTAAAGATATTTAGGTTCGTCATTAGATGCTAATTGAATTTAAATAACCATAAATAATAAGGTTGATTTATTTCTTTAAATTAATTAAAAACACTTTTAATTGCTTTGATTTTTTTCCGACCGTTGGTTATTCATTCATGTTTTTGTACATATCTCCAGAGAGAAAATAAAAACAGTGAAGCAAAACCAAGTCTTCTAATCAACCAAGAACTTGAATACACTTAAATTAACTTAAATGATTTAAAATGATAGTTGGCTCACCTTTATTTACCTTAAGTCATCATAAATGACTGTTGTATTAACAATGACATTGAATGACCTTGAACTTACATTGAATAAATTTATTGTTCGTCATTATATCCTATTATAATTATCCATATCATGAATTGTGTGATATAAACATTAAAAAAACTTTCCATGTACGACATTACATCTTAAACAATACAAAAATATTCTTGAATTATAGTAGGATGTCATTACATCATCTTGATTAACTTTGACTCATTGTTGGATGCCCGTAAATGATATTAAACGACCTTGCCATTACATTAAACGATTATCGGAATATATATATTTAAATGACTTTAAAGAACTGATGACCTTTATTCATTTCGAATAACTTCAAATGTTAGATAGATGGGATGACATTAAATGGCTTTAAACCAACTATGAATGACCTTAAGCTATTGTTGAAGTTTTTTTTGAATATTACTAATTAGATTTTATTATTACGACCTTGAACATGACCTTCGTTTGACCTTGATAAAGGTAAATGATCTCACATATTTTTTCACTATTTGTTTTGAGTTATGTGAAGTAATAATCACTAATAAAACACGATTTGATTTCCTTTCTTCACATGGTGCTCGAAATGTACATTTAACGTGTAAAAATAAATTAGTGAAGAAAGGAAATCAAATCGTGTTTTATTAGTTACATATTTGTCACTAAATTTTAAACGAACTAAAATGACTATAAAGGTAAAAAGTGTGTGATATATAAAAGTATTTATAATAATTTATCAAGAAAATAGTTGCAATAACATTTTTGAGAAAATTTCTACAATATCCACAAATTCCTAGAATTTTTAAGAATTTATTCTAAAAAATTGTTTTAAAGGAAAAAGGCTCAACCAGATAATAACGACAAACTCTTCAGATAATTTCCAGTAGAAAATTCTTGTAAAAAATACTATACACGACCCTCCACTACAGTTGATTATTTCTGAGAACTGCAGTCGTTGTCTCTCGAGAGATGATTTCTGCTGGGTAAAACCAGTATTGAGGTTCGGTAAATTTATGAATTTCTCTAACTTGAATTGCTATCAACTTTTAGCACATAAATGAATCGAAAATCTCGAAATTCTTTGCACGGAAAAATAGCAACCAAGAAGGAACAATGATTTATGGAGAGGAAGAAATCTATAATGATATTGCGCAAGTTATATCTATTGAAAAAGATTTATGAATTGTCTTGTTCTTAAATTATTCTTTTTGGACGAGTAAGTTGTATTATGTTACTGGTTTGATAAATGCCGTTGCTTGGTATATATGATTGCATATGAATTAAACGGTTTTGACTTTTTAATAATCAGTTCTTTATCTAAGTATGTTTGATCATTAAGTAATATTATATGTTGTTCAAGTTTTGATTTCTCTGTTTCGTAGTTTTCCAAAAGTATCATTTTATATGATTTGTGTTCGTGCTGCTACACCAGCTATGTTATTTGGGTTGTTACATTTATGGTTATGATGTTTTAGGTGTCTTTCAAAGTTTGAAGTGTAATTTCTTTTGTGTTCTTTGATCCTACTTCCCAGATTCCTCCCATTCTCTCCAAGTATATTGCATTGCAGCCATCGCATTGTATTCTAAATACCCCGCTTTTTTGTAATGGATCGTATTTTTCTTCATGTTTGTGTAGTATGTTATATAGGGTGTTGTGAGTTTTGAAGGCAGCAGCGAAGTTTTATTTTTGTGTCTTGTCTATTTTTAAACTAAGCATCCAATTGTATGTTAGTTTGCACACATCACTATATACAATGTAGACAAAATGTATTGCATTTAATGGCGATATGTTGATTGCTAATAATAATAATAATAATAATCGATTGCCAATAAATCCATTAAACGCCTCAGTAATACATGGTCCTTTTTCATATGTGCTTTTCCGTATTAAGTCCTTTGCAAGTAGTGAAACTTCTAAACGATTGTTAATGTTAGTTAGAAAAAACACGAAAATATTTCTTAAATCTACAACAAATGAATCTTATTAAGACTACAAAAACAAATCACTTTTGAAACAACTACTTCTATGGCTAGTACCTGGACAGGTTGCAAATTTACGAAATATTTTCGTGTTTTTTCTAATTATTAGTTAATTTTCCACAAAGTAGAGGACTTTCTTACATGTTTGTTAATGCTGTGCTGTTATGAATTAGTGATACAAATGAGTCACTAAAACGCGTTCCAACGTCGTAGTTTCCGCTAATTGTTGGAATTTCAATCACCGGTAGTCGAAGCTTGCGATACGACGGATCCATTTGTGCGAGTTTGTACTTGGGGAGTTTTAAAGTCGCTGATAGATGTACCTTCATGTTCTTGATTTTAAATGTATACATCTCTTCGCTGATATTTACATCCACTGTAGAAAGTTTATCAGCAATATCCTCGATTTGATCGATTTCTGGGCGGAAATACTTGATTTTATTTTGCTGGAATTCATAATCTAAATTAACATTTAGATTTCTCGTTCAATATTGACTACGGAAATAGAGTCCAAAATGGTGAAATGTATTCGAAATCATACCAAAGCATACCACATCCATATTTGTACGTATTTGTCATACATAGTTCCATATTTCCAATGCTTTCTTAGTAATATTTAATATGTAATTTGCTATCTAATGTAATTCCCTGGTCTTTGAACATGCTGACTTGTTAGAGTTTTATAGAATTAATAGCGTATGTATGTAAAATTGGATCATAGTCATTCTAGGATACAGTTATTTTATATATTTACAAATCGTCAACATTTAATAACAACATTCAGAACATTAATGAACAGTATGAATATGATAAGATCCTTGAGGTACACCTGAGGTTACAGATATTGGTTTCGAAACATAATTATTTAATCTAACATACTATTTCCGATCAGTAAGAAATTATGATAATCCTGTGATCGTTTTGTTACAAAAACCAATCGCATATAGTTTGTTTCACACAATATCAATGATAATTCTATCGTAGCTTTTATGAAATCCGTATGATGATGTCTACTTTTAGCTTTCGATACGAATTGGTTGTACTCGAAATGATTGGAAAGTGTTCATCTACCATTGGCGAAAACATTTTGAAACAAAGTTTTAATTCGTTTTGAAAAGCAGACTAATTGTTTGGCTACTAATTTGTCTAAAATTTATGCATACCCTTCTGTGTTTATCAACAAGGAATCTTGATCCAGATTTATGAATTGAGACCATAAAACTTATTTTCCATCTGCAACGTAAGTGATTTTGAAAAATGCCATAAAGAGTAAATGCAACATTTTACAAAGTAGCTTGATATAAGATCAGGCCTCGATGAATGACCCTAGGCTAATAATAGCATTAAATAGACTAGTTTACTTCTAGAATATTTAAATTTTGAATAGAATAGAATAGAATCAACAATCGATCAAGAATAGAATAGAATATTATTGTGTTGCACTTATTTATATTTAAAAGTAAAGGGTTTTCATGACACCACATGTTAACTCGAGTTAAATCTTCTTCTAACTGAATACAGTCATTAAATGAAGCTATAGTTTTAAATTATTTAATATCATCAGCATAGAGCAAAATGATGGAATTTTAAATTACAATTTAAATGTCATTTCATTTTAGGATCTTTTTTTTCATTTTCCTACAAGACCTACACACAATTTTTTACTTAACTTAACTTAACTACCTTTAATAAAAATGCCCTTTGCGTTGTAGAAAACAAATGTTTTCGTGTTTTTTTAATTATTAGTTAACTACCTTTATTGAAGTTTATCTAATAATTCTTGTTTTATTTTTTCATTATTTCTCAAACTGTGATCAATTTCTTTTCTAAATTTCTATAATTCATTTTCTGCCTATCATCACATTTACTTCATTTTTTACAACTTTCATAATTTCTTGATTTTTGTTATCAATTTTTTTTAGTTATATTTTGGAAACACTTTTTATGAAAAAATTTTATAGAAATATTCGAGGATATTTAAGGTTTTTAAAATTATTTTTATTCGAAACGGCGACATTTATTTTAAATTTTGAACAAGTTCTCACTTATTCTTCTTCAAAAATAAGTTCTTATTTTTCAATTATCCAGAAATTTTTCTTCTAGAAATTTCCAAATATTTTCCGCAAAATTTATTCCGATTTTCCACATTTTTCTTGACTACTTTTTTAAAATATTTTCTAGTAATCTGGATTCTATAATTTCATAATTTTCTAAATTTTGTGAATTTGTCAATTTTATAATTTCTTATTTTTTCTAATAATTATCGTTCTAGAGAGAGAATAACATCTTTATTAGAACACTTTTTTACAAACACAGTTTATGGAAATACAAGTAATGCAACAATATGGTTAGTCTGTCCTTTTGGGCTATCGACCATCGGTCTTTCTGCCCTTATCGTTCTATTTTGTCATAATTGCTGAAAATGTGATCAGTTTCACCCCTAAAATTCCAAAATTTCTCTTTCGCCTTTCAGCATTCTTGCTTTAACTGTTTGTCTACTTTCACCATTTCTTGATTTAGTTTATCAAAAATTATTTTTGTTTTATTTCCGTTATCTTTGGGAAAATATATTTTTGGGGCTTTAAAGGCATTCTTAACTTATTTTTATTCATGATTAAGAATATAAGAAATATTTTTTTTAATTTTGAGTAAGCTCTCTTCCATTTTTCAAAAGTTTTGTAATATTGTCTATTTTTCCATAATTTCTTCTCCTACATTTTTTCAAGAACTAAACTTATTTAAATACAATTTTCTTATAATTTGTTAACTGAAAACTGAGATCTTTTTTTAAGGATTTGAAAATTTGTCATCAATTTTGTTACAAATTAAACACAAAAATTACTTTGTTTTGTATAACAGTTATTTATTTAAACGGTAATCAATGGTTTCAATACATTCACGTATTGTATTGAAACCATTGGTCACCGTTTAAATAAATAACTGTTATACAAAACAAAGTAATTATTGTGTTTAATTTGTGATTAAAATGTATAACGAAGTAGAAGCCTCCATCGTCAATGAATCAATTTTGTTTCCGAATTTCAAAATGAAATGGTTTAGCTGAATAAAATTTCCAGTTAATATTTCATTTGTATATTTCCAGTTATTTTTATTTGCCCTTTCAAATTTGGAAGAATATTTTTTACCATTTAAGAAATAATTTTTATAGATTCCTGTTGTATATTCTAATATTTTATTATCTAAAGTTCTTGTTTAACCATTGGAGATTTAGGGTACCTTTCCAGTAGTTATTTTTTTTTAATTTTGAAAATTTATTTTCATTTTCAAAACCGTATTAATATCTTCTTCCCATTGCTTAATATTCCAGTAATTTCTCGTCTACATTTTTAGATTTTTTTCAGCAAGTTTTGTTTTACTTTTCTAAAGCGATATTCCACATGTTTTAAGATCTATTAGTGAAATTTTTGTTAATTTCTATTCTATTTCTAAAAAAAATATTTCGTGTTTCGTTATGTTTGCTTCAATTTTAAGTCATGATTGTTTTATTTCCTTTAAATTTTTAGAAAACAATTTTTGAGCGCCCTGAAATTATTAAGAAATATTTATCTAAGATTTTAATCATTTATTTTTCAATCAACGAAATTCATCAATGAGGTGCTAGGAAGGTTTTTAAAAGTTTCGTCTCTAGTTGTTTTTTTTAATTTTCAGTAAGTTCGTTTCTTTTTGTCAGAACTGTTCTAAAGGTTCCAATATTCCAACATTTTTTCTATCAGATTGTTAGATATTTTCAGCAAGATTTTTGTAAATAAAATGAAAAGAAAAGGAACGAAAAGATTTCTTATCAACTTTTCCACAGTACTTTCACACAATTTTTAAAAAACTTGAGTTCTGCTATTGTAATTTTCAAGTAAATTGAGCCATTTAAAATTTGACAGAAATATATTTCTAGCTTAAAAATTTAATTTAATTTATATTACAAACGGTGACATTTATCATTAAGGATGTAAGAAATATATTTATAAATTTTGAACAAGTTCTCTTCTATTTTTCATATTATTTTTAATGTCTTCCTATTTTAAAATAATACAGCAATTTTTCTTTTAGATTTCCATTTATTTTTTTTATAGTTTAATAGTTTATTCAGTAAATAATGTAATTACACTACATAATACACATTATAAAAGAATATAGTCAAGCAAGTTCTCTTCCACTTTTCCACATTCCTACATTTTTCAGAAACTAAAAACATTCTTGTAATCTGTTTTCATAATTTTCCTTATTGTGAGAACTTTTTTTGAGAATTTTAGAACTTATCATCAGTTTCTTTTCCAAATTCTGAAACAATAAATCCAAGTTTTTTCATTCTTGCTTTAACTTTTTGACAATTTTCCACCATTTTTTGATTCGTCTTATTTCCTTCAAATTTTGGAATCCTAAAAAGCCAGTGAAGTATTTTTCTAGGAGTATTGAAAGTTTTTTGAATAAATAATTTTCCAAACTGGAACATTTATCTCTAAGGAAGCTAGAAACTCTTCAGTAGTTACCTTTCTAGATGTTTTTAATTTTTCAGCTGGTTTCCTTGAAAGTTTTAAATATATTTTAATATTTTCTTCCCATTTTTTTAAGAATTTTTCACTACTAATATTTTTATCTTATTAACTAATAATAATAACAAGTTTATTGGCAGATTTATCTATCTATAATATTAAAAGTAAGATAAAACTGGCAACCGTACAAATAATTAATTAAAATAACCAATTTTTCAGCTATTTCAGAAATATTTGTATCTTACCCAATTTTGAATAAATCAACTGCTTCTTCATGCGACAAAAATACGTTGACCTCGTAGATTATTTCTAATATGCGGAAATAAATATTGTTGAGTTGTATGACCCATCAATTTGACTTTATCAGTTCTTAAAAAGTCTCTTGTTTGGGTTAAATTTTCCTGGTAGAAAATACTGCGTTTTCGGCAGTTGGTTTTCCCAATTTTTCTGAACACTACTGGCAAATAAATGGTTGTGTATCATTTAGAATTGACGATCCAATATTTAACTAACGGTAAGGTTCTCAAATGTCTGCTTTTTCAAAAAAAAAAGACGGGCGACCAATTGCTTCAAAGTGCTTCGCGTTCGAACAAGATTTGTTGAGTTTGGGACATCTTAAAACAGTTGACTTCTGTTTACTTTCGGGCTTGTACGCATAAATCTATGATTAGTCACCTCTTACGAAATCAAAGATGAATGATGAGCATTTCTTTTGACCAATCGGCAGAAGACTTTTTCAAACAACTGTAAATTATATTTTATGAGCATTTCTTTTGACCAATTGACACTAGACTTTTTTAGCATTTGTTAAATTATATGAGATCCAACGCAAATATTTTTTTGACAGCCAAATATACATGCACTATTGAATGTATGCTGGTCCCACTAATGTCTAAAAATACCTCAATAATTTATCATAATTCACATAACGATTTTGCAATATCAGTTGTTTTTAGAACAACAACATTTTGGACGACCTTCGCGAAATTAATCACTAAGCGAACTACAACGATTGAATTCCGCACACCATCAATATATAGTGGTTTTTGACGACGTTTTATAACCAAAAGTGACATTGTTATTGAGATAATACACGTCGAAAGTTGTTTAAAAAATAAACTTTTGCGGTTTTTTTGTTAACACTTATGCATCATCAGTTGACCTATATTTTCGGCTCTGTGATTGCCTACTTTTAAATTGAAATCACCCATTGTAATGTTGATTTCGTGTTATTTAGTCATTTTAAGTAGATAAATATTTCACCATAGAAATCGTTTACTTCTTAGTCTGCTGTTGGTGCATAAGTTTGGATCATGTTTAAGTTGATTTTTAGTAGCCATGTTCTGTCAGAATGCGGTGTAAAGGTGTTACACACTTCGTTATATTATTATTTAATTTCAGGAGTAATATATTGTTTCACCATTTGTCCAAAATTGTCCAGATCCTTTCCAACTTGTTTCTGCTACTCAAAGTAAACAGATATTGTGTCGTGTCTTCTCTATAATAGTGTTGGCAAGTATCCCTGCTTTAAATAGCTTCTTAGCTTCGTTTCTCACCTTCAACAGATCATTGAAAGTACTGGGCTCTCTCACTACGACAAAGTATATATATACAACATCTTTATTAACAGACAAACGTACAATAACAATAAATATAATACATGTATGGTAGACGATGTTAGTGGATTAGTCCGTTAGTCCGTTAAATGGCTATCGACCAGCGGTCTTTCAGCCCGGATTTGTCATTCTTTATATGTCTCGTTAGTCTGTCTCTGATGGTGGTGATGATGATGGATGATGTGATTCGATGAATTCGAATGTTGTGAATTAAGGGGTTTTATATTTAGGGATTAGGTCAGGATTTCTGCGCAAGCAGTAAAGGGAAAGGATGTGTTGATTGAAGGAGTTTTTGGAAAATTTTTCGCTATGGTCTAGAAGGCGTTCATTGATGGGAATAACAGAGGTAGTGTCATATAGGAGTTGGTTAGAAGGATTGTGTAAAGGTTTGCTAGGATGGCGGATTTTGGTTAAAGCTCTTAGGGAGGATCGCTCGCTAACTTAGATATTATGGATAGTGCAATTGCAGGAGTTTAGGAAAAGAACATTACCATAGTCAAGTAAAGGGCGGCAAATCATTTTGTAAAGTTTAACGGCTGTTTTTATGGATATTCCGTTGTTTTTGTATGTTAAATTCCTAAATAATTTGGCGCTTGTAATGATTTTAGCCTTATTTGAAGCTGTGTGACTTAAAGTTTACCTTTTGATCTATGGTAATGCATAGGTATTTTATGGACGTAGAAGGGGAAACAATTGTGTGGGAGATATGGATATTATGTGTAGGATTGTTGTTGCGGTGATAGGGAATAAGAAGCTGGGATTTGTGGGGATTGATTTTAATTCGCCACGACAAAGTATTAATCTCCAAGAGAGGTTGGAGGTGTGGGTGTAAAAAGAACGGAATTTCCTTAATAAAGAGTAAATCAATGTAATGAATCCTAGTAAATTTTATTTATCTTTTCCACGATCTATTCCTATAAAATTTTACATCCAATTTGGTATAAAATCAAAATGATACTATCTGCAGAGAAAAATTTAAAACTTTAGAAACATTGCAAGCTAAAATAGCACGAATATTACTTCATCTAGTAAAGATACAAAACAAAAAACAACACCGTGTACTTCTGGCGTGGTCAGAAAGTATAATAATTATAATGGATATTAGAGAAACTATAAAATTACCTAAGTATAGAAGTTAATATTGTGTGAAGCCCTTGAAAGGAGAAATGAAATAACTATAAAGAAATAAAAATAGTAAAGAGATTACGAAAGATTATAGTGACCTAAGTGCAGAGGATTTCATCGCGATGAGTTTAAAATCGACTAGCCGTATTTATATAAGATGCAAAACAGAAAAGATCATTGAACATTTACTGCTAGTATATTCAGAGATGATAAGTCTATAAGAATTTGTAACAGGGAAGAGATATGTAAAAACTAGAGGGTATCTTGAGAGGATTTCTCTTAGCGTTTACCAATACTTTGAATTCCAATTACAGATTAGAGTATAAGGTTAGACACGTAAAGGAATCACCATGTGCAAAAGAAAGTTTCTTTGTAAATGTAGGAAGTGAGAACTTCATAATTTTATGCTGGAAAAAAGGTTCAAAATAGTAGAGATAAAAACATCGTACTAAAGCACCGCCGGGCAGTGAATTATATAACTATTCGTTGTCGTTACATATATGAAATTACATTTAGCACAATGGAATTTTTTGTGATGTCATCGTTTCCCAACCACGCCACGAAAGGCTGTATCACAGCTCATCGTTTAAGCAATGTCGTAACTTTGATGTTTGGCTAAAGAATATATTAATCAAAGAAACTACGGAATTACACGTCTGAGGATTTCCAAAAAATTCGCAATAATTCAACCAAATGCTGCACATAGTTGTATAGAGATAACCTGCTAGATATATACCACAACTTAAGTGATTAGAACTTTAATCTATCATCAATTATTGAGGATACTAAGATGAACTAGCTTATTATTTACATCTAGACAACAAATCTGAGATGGCACTGATGACAATGCCCTAATCTCCACTTTCATAATCTAAAAACTACAATTTATTATCTCCAAGCCCTTATTCATAAAACTTTGGTGTTGCAAGTGGAGAATCTTAATAAACCCATCCAAAACATAACTTTTTATCCCATTCAATGGAACTTCTCCAAACGATCCTAAAATGTATGTTGACAATATCACTACCCTGCAAATACCTTGAAATACTAATAGATTTTAAATTTTAAATAAATCAAACCACGAGCTGTTCTAATAAAGGTTAGCAAAATGCATCAGGCGAGATAAAGAATTGTGGCTGTCCGCAGCTGTCCTATATGTTTCTTGGTAAAAAATCTAGGTTGAACAGGCTTGACTCTATTGAATGTGAAGGAATAGTTGTTCAAATAAATTTGGGAAATCCAATGTTTCGTTCAGTAGTCGGTGCAAAACACATTCAGCTCTTATCCTGCGCTCTTCAAAGCAAAGTTTCAGCAAATTTAAATATTTTTAGATCATTCGCGTAAAGTAAAAAAGTACAATGCATAAGATCCCAACTTATCGAATATGTAGCAATATTATTCACACAACTATTGGAACTTTTGATCACTGAGAAAAATAGCCATATCTGAGGCTTTAGAAAAACATAAATCCAGGTATTCTCCGCGTGAGTTTGGTATATTATTAATTTTAGAAGCATTAAATAAATGAAACTATTTATTAATTAAACTATAAATAGTTGAGTTCGTACATCTTATATGATGTAGTTTAAATTGAAAGAGGTTATAATCTCCACAAATTATCAAATTTGGTGAGTTGAACAATACTATTGCAATGGCTTACATATTTTTTAATAACAGAGCCGAGTTTATGTAAAATTCACCAATTATACAGGGTGCGGTAACATGACATCCTATTTTCAAAACCCAATAAAACCTATTGCATGAATCAGAAAATAGAAAATTTTTATTTGTTTTTTACACAATTTTGAAGATCAAATCAGGTAGGTGACGTCCCCCATTTTCCGTACACTAAGTAAACCTATTTCTGGCGTTTATCTTGACTTTTGGCAGTAGAGCAGGGTTTTTGGACACGGGATTTAAAAAAATCCCATAGAAAAAATCCAAATCGCCCCTAATTGAGATTAGGCGCTCTGAGAAGTGTTCCTTCAATATAGACATGGCTGTTGCAGCGTCTTGTTGGAACCTAAGTCCAACTCATCTAGCCGTGGAAAAATAAAATCCTGTAACATGTTTACGTACCGGTCCGAATTCACTGTTACTGCGACTTCATTTTCCTCTAAGGACCATCAATTTCTAATGAGGAAATTGCAAACCACACTTCGAGTTTAGGTGATGCAATTCTCGAGGATTGGTGACAGCCCAGTAACGCATATTTAGTTTGTTGGCGGATTCACACAACTGTAAATGGGTTTCATTACTAAAAAAATAATAGCATCCTCAGGAATGTATTATGGCGACTGAACTTTGTCGGAACAAAACTTTATAGTCTTTATAACTTCGACATTAAACGACTGAATGACGCATATTTTAAAAAAGTAAGTTATGTTGGTGCACCCTGTATAAGCTAATTCCTTTGTTTTCAATAAAATAAATAGTTGTTCGATAGAATTATTGCAAGATATAAACGATGACAAAAGTCGTTTTTTAACGACAAAGAAGATTCCACCTCCCCGAACATCTTCACTAATGGAACGACAAGTTCTATAAATATTATAGTTTATTAGCTGAGTATTGGAAATATTTTCATATAGCGAAGTTTCGACAATGATAATAATATCATAACTATTGCTATTTTCCCTAACTAAAAAATCATTTATTTTGGTTTTAATACCGCCACAGTTTATAAACTTAGTTTTTTGTGGATGTTTGGGTTGACTACTTGAAGGATTCCACATATGTGGGTTTGTATTGTTTCTGTTACTGAATAACAGAAGGTCTATTAAGTACTAAACATCCAAGAAAATCCTTCTTGTTGCCATCATTACTTCGCAACCTCAAAATAAAATTGAGACTAAGATGGGCGAACCATAAAAGGATAAAGCTATATACAAAAGACCGTTTTCTCTCCTTCCCTCATCAGCAATATTAATATTTTAAAGGATTCCACATATGTGGATTTATTGGAACCAACGTAGCAGTAACAGCACCATTTGATAAGATATCTTCAGTAGATTTGATAGTACGTCTCTTGACCTTCTGTTTGATTTCAAAAATTTTCAAACAATGTGACCTCTGTCCAAAACGTTTATTAAGCATAATTATTTATAGTTTAGTGTAATTAACATCAGAAATCTGTTTCTGGAAACAATGTATATTTCAACGTTAAGAAGGTCTCCGTGGTAAGTCGTCAAAGGTTGACTTACCACGAAGAACTTATTCAAGTTAAAACAAATAAAGAGGTAAGAAACGACACTGTGGGTATAAATGAAGTCTTTATTCAAAGTATACACTTTGATTTGATTCGATGTTGTGGCCATGACTACACGAAGTCCTTGGCAGCGTTCTTGAATTCATCGTCCGACTTGAACCGCTGCTCCATTTTAGAGGACAAAACAGAAGGAAGCCTCTCTCATTTGAGCAAATTCCTTGTGTGTGATCCTGGAAACGTGTGGACGTGCGTTAACATAGAGCAGAAGCACACTATCCGTGAGCAGACAACGTATACTCCTTTGAAAATGAATTGTGAAATTCAAAACATATATCAGGAAACTGTAAATAAAAACATGGAACACAACAAGTGCATTAATCCAAACAAACCTATTAAAGTGATTATTGTGTTTAATTTGTGATGAAATATGTATAACGAAGTAGATGAGTAAAACAAATTTGGTTTAGTAGTGAATTTTTAATGTTACTTCTGTTAAAAAATAAATTTATTAAAGATAATAATTCCACAATATTGAAGCTTATTTGTTTAAGCATTACTTAAACTTGTATATTTATTAATGAGAAGTTTATAAACACAACGTTTGCGGTTTTTTTTTTGTTCATACTTATGCATCATCAGTTGACCTTATCGTAATCAAATTCTCGCGACAACACGCACACTCACCATAATCCGAACGGCGATTAATCACCACATCGATAACGAATTATTCCATACCCAAATTACCAAAACAAACTCTTATCACGCTTAAGAAATAGAACGGCGCCACTAAGTACAACATGCGCACATCGAAACTACTCAAATACTCACTACCCAAGGCTGCTACTGCTACTACTAGTTTGTGTACGATCTTTCTTTTTCTATTTTTTTTGTTTGGTTTTCTTCTCCGTTTCAATTCATTATACCGACTTCTCGTTTTTTTTTTTTTTTATTTCAACTACAAACAAAAACCGACCTCGAACTCGTTCTCCTGCTAGGCTCGTTCGAGCTCTCAGTTTGGGAGAACGTGTCGGCGGGTCAAGATTATTAACACGCTCTCGCAATCGCAAACGTTACGGTGTATGAGTTTGTGCGTGTCAAATTTAAGTGGTGTTGAGAAGAAAGAGAATAGAAAAAACACTGTTGTGAAATCTGTACGAAAAATTGCGGTTGTGGTGTGAAATAAGTGAGGTTGTTTATTAAAATTGTGGATTTATTGGATAAATCGTTTGTTATTTGTAGAAATTATGGTATGCATTTAATATAAATATCTTTAATAATACAAATTTGTATTATACACTAATTATTTTAGTATATTTCGTTTGGTTGTTGCTTTTAAATAAACTGTTTGGCCTTTATTTTCCAATTTTTAATGATATAATTATGATTACAGTAAAAGAATTTAAAGAGTAATGAAGAATTTACGATCTGATGGAGATGGTTTAATTTGGGAGTCATTATATATGATTTAAAAGAAGGGATTCAACAGCTACTACCTCTGAATGACAAGTCGAGAAAATGTTATCTTTTACGTACACATTGAGTTTTTTGGGTTGTCAGCAAAAGTTATTGTTTTAATTAAACATTGAACCATTTAGTTATTGAAATTAGCACTTCCTAATTTGGAATATTCTAGAAAAATAATCTGAGCATAAAAATTTGCTTTAAATTAGGAGAAATATTCCATTTAAAACGTCTAATTGTGCAATTCAGAAAGATGAAGTTCTTTCTTATTTAGATTTGATCTACTAACTCAAAACATAGAGATTTAAGATATAAACGTTCTTCAATTATTCGACTGCATTAGGTAAGATCCCCATCAAGTTTTATTAATAGTATAAGGTTTTACTGTTATAAATTATCGCTAATTATTATATAAACATTTGTGAATTTCATCTGAGTTTGTATTTATTATTAGTCAATTCAATATTTGCTCGAATTTTTTTTAGAAAATTAAGAATAGCTATTTTGAACATTAAATAATTTTTAATTGTCGCTGTTGATATTTCTATAATTGTCGGTGGTTTGTCTACTTAATTAGGAAAATCAGTACGACTATTACACAATAGATGTCACCTTAAAAA